>CM042427.1:11603170-11840670 GCA_023631565.1 Gymnocephalus cernua | reverse complement strand
AGCTAACGGTGGAGCCGTCAGACAGAGTTACGACACGCACGGAGATGAGAAGGGTATGTATTGACTTGTCTAACTGTCGGGGTTACGGTGAATAAGCTAATGTCCCAATAAGTCGCCATGTTCCTTTAAGCATGAGGTCCATTACACCGTTCTCATTAATGTATTTCTATCATTTTCATATTTTCAGTTTTCACAACTCAAGATAAAAGACAATGTACATTAAAAAAACGAAAGATAGTAAAGAAAATGGCACGCACACCATTAGTACAGGAGGGTTGATTGTCTCAACAAAGATTCATAAATAAAAGATGACTGTGAATTGGTACAAAGATTTCAAAACAGGTTCCAGTTTCCTGTAAATAGTCAAGGAAAAGGCCCCCAAACATCCAAAGCGCTTTTCTGTGTTTTAGATACAACTGGCACGCCTCTACTCAATCTTTGATAGTTTTCCATTAGCAAAAGTTATAGATAGATAGTACCTGGTATATATATATATATATATATATATATATATTTTTTTTTTTTTCTTTTTTTTGGTGCCACCTTGGTTGAGGTTCCAAACGAGTTGAGCCGATGCTAGGTGGAGTTAAAACACGTCAGACAGGACTGATGTCTCTCTTAGCTTATGTTTAGTTAGTTTAGGTTAAATAAACTACTTTTTGATTAACATATCTGCGTGTGAACTCCCTTTTTGTTGCCGGCCTTGAGCCAAGCAGTAACAACACCACTGATAGAGAGAACCGTCACTAGCGCCACACGTGCACCTGCACAAACCCGCCATTTTTAAACAGTCATTTTTAAAGCAGTCAACAGCAGCTGCAAATTCTTTATTCATTGGCCCCAGATTTTGAAAAATGGCAGCCTGCAAAAGTACACCGTATGCTACGCCGTAATGGTACTAATGGGCAGAAAGTACCTTAACTCATGTTTTGGCCCTCTCATGGTACGTGTCCATATAGGTGATGTTTTTACGGTGGAGATCGTCCCGCTTCCCAGAATTGCACACTAGTGGGCTTGCCACCAGCAGCTATCTGTTTCTCTTCACTGACCACTGACAAGCAAATTAAACAGGCTCCACCCTCCTGCAACCGCAATGTCTGCAGATGATTGGACGAATGCGTCACGTGGGGTTGTCTGCTCCCAGATTTAAAAATGGACCATACAAGTCAAGTCAGCTTTATTGTCAATTTTTTCATTCAGAGGAATCAAAAGTTAGTTTCTCACCATCCCATGGTAAAGAAAACAAAACAAAATGCGCAACAGATAAAACAAGACATTCTTACCACAAGATTAAAAAGTACTCAATAGATAGGAACATTTTTCTAACACTAAAACTAAAACAATAAACGGCAACAATATCACAAGACAAGATCACAAGACAAAAACACAAGAATGTCACAAGCATCAAAAATTATTTTATGATGTGTTGTGGTAGAGCAGAAAGATGTGCAAAAATGCAATAATGGAAAAAATTGTCAGGATGCAAGAAAATTCTATATACCAGCGGCTCGTTTGGAAATACGATCTCTTATTTTGCGAAAATAGTTCACCGAAACAGGTTTCTGAACACATTTCATGCGAGAAATAGGCTGTGCAGATGCTGAATCTGTCTTCACTTCAGATCGAGAAAGGTCAGTTTAAAAGATTTTCGTCAGCTTTTGAGAGTCGCCGAGCTGGCCGCTCCGGTTTGCATAAAGTTGCCTGGATTCAACTTAATGCAAATGAATGCAGATGAATGGGAAGCGTGGCAATGACGCTGACGGTGGACACGTACCATCAGTGTTATAAACACACACATGCACAACATGTAGACCGCTGAGCTCCTCTCCTTAAGAAGAGGAAAGAGGAAGCCTCTATCAAAGCTTTGATGTTTGATGTGGGACTGGAGACTGAGGGGAGTTCATAGGGCATATCAAGGAAGAGAGAAACAGAGCGAATGAGTGAAAGATGGGGGGTGGGGGGTTGACATGAGAAGACTCACACCGGGTTTCTCCAGGGGAAAGCAACGAGACTGTTATTAAGGACACCAGCTAATGAGGTCCAGGGACATTCAATACACACACAAACGCTCTCAACAGCTTTTCTCTGGACTGCTGATATTCCTGTTTCACCATCACCATAAAGAGCACAGCGATGAATACCAGGTTCTGGATTTGATCTAAAGACCTCTAATAGGAAAAGCAGGGCCATGTGAGGAGTAAGTTGTTGTTTACCAGCGTGCAGTTTCCTTCATAGCACAATGTTATTCATAACAGGATGCTTTTTGAAATAATTATGCAGGGATGTTTGCAATTTCATCTGGCCATACAAAAACAATCTCTCTTTGTAACCAGATGGAACATATCATTTCAGAAAGCTTATGGATGGAAAATTCACTGTTCCACTTTTCTTTTTTTTCTTCTTTTTTATCACTGCAGTTAAAAGCGTTGAAGATCTGCGTACATGATCGGGAACTGATTTGGGAAGTTTAACATGTCAGAAGGAATTTCTTTTTCTTTTTTTGCACAGTTGAAAAGGATTGGCTCTGAGGTAGTAGCATGCTATCTTTAGCTCTGGTGGAAAATATTATTATCATATTTATGATTTTGCGAATGGTTGAGGTTTTTCTCAGAGTTGATCAAGTTGTGTATAGATTTGAGATGGAAGATATTAAGAACGCATGTCTTCCTCCTCATCATTCTGCAAAAGCCCACAGGGAAAAGGTGTGTGAGAACTGACATTCCTACATGTAGCCCTCATTAAGCCAAGTGTAGAGGGAAAGACTGGTTTAGATTCATGGCCATTCCCAACCTCAGCTCAAAGATGCATCTGAAATGACCTTGTGATAGAAACAGCATGCCGCAGGAAATTGAATGCAGCTGCATCGCTGTTGTTTGTTCCAGTATTATGGGCCTTTTCACCTCCCTTCTGTTCTGCTTTTTCACACTTTTTGTTTATTAAATGAGGACGGAAAATTAAGACTATTCAGCCCTTACCATCATGATCTTTAAGAAAAGGTTTTCGGCATACATTATCAATCTATGTATGTGTACATGCATGTGCAATTCGCTATTTCGCAATCAACAGCCCTGTTCTTGGAAGTGGAGTCAATTAGTGGTGTCTCAAGTCGATCTCTGGAGCAGTCTGAGACAGGTTCAGGAAGTGACTAACGCTGCTGACACATTTCCTCACTGCCCCCATTATATCTCAACCAAACCTCTGGAAGTCGACTTTTTATGTCAGCGTTCACAAGTGGAATTCCTTCCGTATCTCGGTATGCTTTAAATGATCTCCTTTACTGGAAAAGGATGCAAGAAAAAAAGAACACTTTGATATTCCAACGAGTAGGCACCATTACTTCATTCCGGTTACGCACATGACTCTCAACGTGACGTTTGTAAAGTTTAAAAAAAACTTGCCGTGCTCGCAGTTTGGTTATGTTTACGGACAAAACCTACTTAGTTAAGTTTAGAAAAAGATTGTGGTTTGGGTTACAATCAGATGTTAACTTTACTTCCTGAAGGTTATGCATGTGGTGCTGTCGTAAAGTTAAAAAGAACTCACCGTTTACTTTTATTTTCAAAAGGGACTGGAACCCCCCTCTCCCGGGGGAAAGCCCTGACTGACCTGCTTTATGTCACCTTATTTCCGTATATTACGGCCACTAGTGGGAACCGCCACTAGAAATGTAAATATCTTGTTAATTAAATAATTGCTGTTTGAACAGAAGACCTCTAGGAACATTTTTCGGGGGAGGACAGGCTCTGATATCAACCCTTTCAGTTTGTCTAGTGTATTTCTTTAAATGACCTTGCATTTTTCAAATCCCCCTCTACTCAGCTCATTGTCACTTCACTTAAGTCCCGCTTTGCCAGACCATCCACACGCTGTGGAGCGGAGGAGGGTCTGGCTAATCCACACAGCATTCCAGGATGGGAGAAAAACATGCTCTATTGGCATTTCTTTAAACCAATCACAATCGTCATGGGCGGCGCTAAGCTCAGCACGGAGCCACTGTAAAATAGTTGTGCGAGAGAAAACTCAGATTGGACAGATAGTCTAGCTAGCTGTCTGGATTTACCCTGCAGAGATCTGAGGAGCAGTTAACCATAGTATCCACCAGAGTTTAAAATTCCAACACAAAGAAAGCGAAAGAAAACGGACATCAGTGAAAATACATGCATCCGGTGGAATTTCCTGCGGCACCAAAGCAATCCTGGAAGTGGAACGTGAAGGATATAGACTACTTCACTTGGATGTTGGACCTCCACTGTGCAGAATGATTTATGTGCAGCGTTTGACACTAGAAGTTTTCCTGAGCGCACCTTACATTCTATTACATATAGTATAATTATACATCTTAAAACATGCCTGGAGGGGACTTTCAATTTGTCTCTTTGTGTTGTAGATACACATCTTAAGAAGATAATAAAGATGTTAAACACTTTAAATATCCAGAGAAGAAAATTGAACAGTTCATATATATATATTCACTTTGAATGTTCAGCACTGTATACCTTGCAGCTTCAAAAAAACTAACTAACTAACTGACTGACTGACTGACTGACTGACTGACTGCACTTGCTCTCTGGAAACACTACCACTTTTGTCCATAGGGGACACAAAAATGGTGGTGGCAGTATAGGGACTTGGCTTGGGAACCTGAGGGTCGCTGGTTTAAGTTTGGACTGGTAGCTGGAGAGGTGAATATTATGTGCATGTAAACAGAAACAGTAAAGGCCTGAAACTTCTTCTTTCTTTTCCACCTGCTGCAGTCCGTCAGCTCACTAACCACCCAGCACACTCACTCACACACACACACACACACACACACACACACACACACACACACACACACACACACACACACACACACACACACACACACACACACACACACACACACACACCTGCTGCATGTGGTTTCACTGCAGCTCTACCTGCTGAGTGAACAGCTGCCCACACACTGCCTGTAAACCACTAACTTCCCATCAACACTGCTCTAACGGCAGCCCTGTGACTATACGGGTGCCATCAGACCAAGCATGTCTGGAGTGTGGTCTGTTTGTTCTTTTATTTTTGGAGTTTAGTCAGTTGGAACAGTACAGTTGAAAGTCCACCAAATGACCTTAACCGATACTGTGTTAAGTGGGTCTGTGTTGTTTCAGTGGTGTAGCTCTGCAAGTTGCACTCACTTCTGTTTACAAAGCATCCTAATTGAAAGGAAACAGCCAAACTGACCCACAATGCTATTATGAAAAGTCCCTAACATCAACCACATCACTGTTTTCATAATTGTAATACCTTCCTCTAAAAGACAACAGCCTAAAGTTTAATGATAGCCTCCTTGGCCCTGCTTTCAGAACAGCTATAAGGGTTTTAAATATGGTTAATTCAGTTTGAACACTTCCTGCAGCTGTTTCCATCAGCAAACCACTGGAAGACATTTATTGTGAAACACCCACAGAAAGTGTTGCCTTTAACAACAAGGTTAGCGTCCCATTTTAACTCCTGGTCTGCAAAAGTGAACATTTGGGATATTTTAGCACTTTTTGTGGACAGGTCAGCCCCAACATTGGTACACTGGTTCTAACTACCAATGTGGTAAAAAGCAACAGTGTCAGTGTGGTTAGGGTGCTATGTGAGTGTATGTGATTGTCTTCAACTCTAACTATCTAACTAGAGCAAGCTAGCTAGCTAGCTAGCTAGCTAACTAACTAACTAACTAACTAAATGCACGTGGCTATCTGGAACATTACCGCTTTTGTCAATAGGGGGTGCAAAAGATGGGAGTGCTAGCTAACTAACTAACTAACTAAATGCACATGCTATCTGGAAACACTACTGCTTTTGTCCATCGGGGAACAAAAGATGGTGGTACTAACTAATTAAAGGGATACTTCACCGATTTAGCATTCAGCTTTGTATCAGTAGAAACCCGGTAGTATTTCTGAATGACCGTGCGTCCCTCCCTCATATCCCCTTGAGACAGGAGATATCTGCATTGGGGGGTCTGGAAAAAATCTTCCGATGACGTAAAATGACGATTTTTGCGTCATCGGAAGATTTTTTGGCCAGAGCAAAAGACTACAGCCAGTAGTAGGACCTACATCCGCATGTTTTAAACCCGCCCATCACCCGAAGCGAGCCGATCTCAGCCGGAAAAAAATGAAATGTCAGCCATCTTGAATCCTCGCTAAACAGGGCTCTCTCTCATGGATATATTAAGAGAACTTCTCAGCAGCAAACTTTTACAACAATTATGTGCATTCAAACTACCGCACGTGTACCACTGGGATACATCGGTACAGATCGGAGAATATGCAGGGAACGTTATTACAGACGGAATAATCGGCACTGTTGTGACTGTTACATGGCGACCATTCGACATTCCACGCTAATTCACGGTTGTGTTTATACTCGGTGTTTACAGCCCACCAAGCCTAATGCTAGTATGCTTAGCTGAACTTTACGGAGCCTATAATGTGTGTGTGCACTAAAAGTAGCCTGTTTCGTATGTCGTTTTTATATAATGTAGTTTTTATATATTTTAAATGTGTAACACCACTTGAGCCACGATGAAACGTTGTTTTGTGTATATGGTTGAAATAACAATAAAACACATTGAGTTGAGTCGAATGTCTCACTGTCTGTCAAGCGGTAGGCGTGACTTGGGAGTGGACTCAAAGCAGCAAAGCGAAGTGCATTCTGGGATTTGGTGTCTTTCATCCATATGAGCCAAAAACACATTTTCTGGCTTTTCTCTGCCTAGAAGGCAGCAATTGATTTTTTTTTTCACATTTCTGCTACATAAGTGACCCAATTTAAAGATATATTCAGCTTTCCTGCGGTGAAGTATCCCTTTAACTAAGTAACTAACAGCACATGCTCTCTGGACACACTACCACTTTTGTCCATAGGGGGCGCAAAAGATGGTGGTGGCAGTGTAGGGACTTGGCTTGGGAACCTGAGGGTCGCTGGTTTAAGTCCCCGTACGGACCAAGTACAGAGTTTGGACTGGTATCTGGAGGGGTGCCAGTTCAACTCTTGGAGCAAAGCATTGCACCCCCAACTGCTCAGGGGCCTGACCATCGGCAGTCACTCTGACATGTGCATGTGTGTGTATTACAGGCCTGTATGTAATGTGTGTAACTAACAGAGTGAAATAATTTTATTTCCTCCTGCGGAATTAATAAAGTATGTCTTCTTATAGTTGCTTTAACTGGTATAAACTCCAGAGATTGTAAATTGGCCGCCAAAAATATGTTAACAGAATCCTTTCCATTAAGCAAATCTAAATTGCTTGTAATTGGGTCATTTGAACATAAGGAGCTGGTGACTCATCACATGTATTGACTAGGCATTGTCCCACAGCCCGTACTTACACCAAGCCATTGATGAACCCGTTCAACTTCAAAACAGATTGCAATCAGATGGACTCCATATGACAGGATGCTCCAAATATATTTATTTCTATTGTTATTTTTCTACGTAAACACAAACAGACACAGAGAATAAACAGAAGACACATCAAAACTGCCACAACATCTCCAGATGGCTGTTGTGTTTTCAGGAAATACTGTACATCTGCGATCATCCGTCCAACAGGCACCTCGCTGTCACGATTCAAGTACAATGTGGCTTTTCCTCCGTGTCGTTTTAGCTTTGACGCCTCAGTTCCTGTTGTCACGGTTGAAGCACACAGTGTAACACTACCGAGTTTTTTTCTTTAAAGAAAAGAGAAGTCTTTCCATACTGACACCTGTCAAATTCTCTGCTGCATATCCAACAGGTCTGCAGTGGAGAAGCTAGGAATACAGCTGCTATAATGCGAAACTCTGCCTTTTCTCTCACCTTAACAACTCTCGACGTGATAAGGTGTATGACGATGAACGTCTTGAAATATATATGTCAGATTCTATACAGTATATTATATGAATTATATACTGCGCCTTTTGCTTCTGTGCTTCTTCCTTTGTACAAGGAAAATATAATTCAACCTCCACAGCACCGTTCGACCATTAGTAGTGTCTGATGAGCACAAATTATTAAAACGTGACAAAGTAAGAGAAATTATTAATTTTTACACCTGAGATGTGAAACTACACACAGCTCTTCCCCTCACATTCAAATCAAATCACATATATATGGAGTGCATGTACTGAATATGCAATATATCTCACATATGTTTGAAGTATGAAAATATTAAATAATTTGCTCAGAGTTCAGCTCCCAATTTAACTTGTCTCCAGGCTTGGCAAGTAGCGTTGCTATAAAATGGAACTGCATTTCCCCGTGGTGTTGGGACAGCTTTTACAAAGTAGAGTAGCTACATCCTTTTTTTCTTCTTCTTTGAAACAAACAAAACATACAACATACCAACCACAATCTGTGGAATGACTCAGCAAATCTTTAAAATATGATGTCCAATTGTACGCTATATTGGGTTAGCATTCATACTGTATGTCTGTGTCCTGCACACATGGTTTTTATTTGAAAGCAAAGTGTTAGTGTGGTTACTATTCCTATGGATCCTTTAATTATGAGAGGACCAAAAGAACTACGTAATTGGAGCTATAATTATTACAATATGGAATGCCATTTTATACAATATTAAATAAATGAATAAATACATACAATAGAAATAAATAAAATATATCCTGAAATAAATAAATGAGGCAATACATATACATAAAAGAGTCCATATAGTTCAATAAATAAATAAATAGGTTTTACTTTAGTTTTACTTCTATTTCAGGGGACTTTCATTTCATAAGTCCACATTTATTTATTTCCCTCTCTATTTATTTCCACTAGTTCTATTCAAATGAAAGGGGCGTGGCTGTCTCACAGCCTCAGACCAGGCTTGGCCGTGCTCCCTCTGCCTGCCTCCCTGCTTTTCTTTGTCTCTCCCCACCGCTGAGACACCTTCGCCGTGAAGAGATTGGATACCAGTTCCAGAGATGGACTTTCAGTTCACGGCTGGACAGTAGCAACTCCAATTCAGCCAGTGCAAACCCCAGCGCCGGGGCCAGGTTCACAGTGGGCTGGTGGCCAGCAGAAGCGCTAGCACAGCAGCTAAATAGCTGCCAGCTCACTGTTACCTTCAGAAAATGGCAGCAGCTAACGTTAGCTCCAGTGCTGGGTCTAGCTGCTGCCATTTTCTTGAAGTAGCAGCTAGCTAGCAGCTAGCAGCTAGCAGCTAGCCACCAGCCCGTTGTGACCCGTTGTGAACTGGGTCCAGAGCCGGATTAAATGGAAAGATAACAAAAGGCATACAGCATTTTTCCGGCGTCCTCCAAATGGATACTTTGATATTTGGTGAATACACAAGATTACCTTTAACTGCCACATGATTATTATGCTAATTTATTTATTTAGGTATTTTAATGCATCTAATTTAAGCTTATTTGAAGGGCCTGAGAGGAACTTGTGCAAAGCCCCTCTTTGTCGTTTTCTTTCTTCTTTTTCATTTTTCTTTTTTTCCGCTTTGCTGCACATGAAAGCATCCCAGAAAAGTGGTTGAAAAGTTTTGACTTTACTTTACTTTTTATATATATATATATATAAATGTAATGTAAAAAAAACTTTACAAGTTTAGAAAAGAAGAAAAAAATGTTTTTAAACAAACAAAAAACACATATTTTTACTATTTAGTCTTACTGGGCCCCCTAGTGGCAAATGGGCCCTAGGCACGGGCCTAGAATGCCTATGCCTAGATCCGGACCTGCCCGGGTCCCCTGGTAAATATATTATATTATATTATATTATATTTTGTTAATGGATGGACCAGGCACTACTGGGAGTTGATAATCCCAAAACAAACTATAGTTAGACGAGGAAAACCAAGATACAGAAGAAGCACAACCTCAATAAACCCAAATTTCGGGCTGGCTTTTGTCAGAAGGGATTTTCAGGATCTCACAGGAAACATGTTTGAATTTCAGTTGTGGTTCTGGTTGCTTTGTTTGGGATTTGTTGATATTCATTTAATATTATTATTAAAAGGGGATAGTAGTCATGTGTGTTTGGGACGGCGGCCCAAGGCCAATCATTCTGTATTATACACGACAAAAAAAGTATTGGTTTGGTAAAGTACAAGACAGGAGACACTGTAAATTCTCATTCCAATGATCCATGGCTTTTTCAGTTATAGGGAGTTTCATAGTTAAGCAAAGGAAAGAGCACCCTCAACCTTTCAATTACAGCCCATAATCATAACTCAGGGCCACGACAGCTCAGTCCTCCTATATTTGGCCCTGGTTTCTATTTATCCTAATGCTACACTGAACAAACATATCATGACTGTATTGATGTGTCCAAACATGTAAACAGAAACTATGAAACATTATATATAGCTCCTTCTCATCTAAAGTGACATTGTTGCCATGCCACTTCTCAAATGTGGCCCTCCAGGGGCAGACGCGTGTCTCTTTTAAAGCCTCCTTAATGTTTTTAATGCACTGCGAAACAGTAGAAAGCAACAATAACAGGAAATACTGCCGAGAGAGGCAGACAGAAGAAAGGACCATCTTTCAAGACCTTTCCTCGTCATCCTTTATTTTCTTTGTAATTTTGGTTGCTCTCATGTTTGACATCAAAGATGTTGAAATTGTTTTCCCCGATGTTGTGTACTCTGTAATTATTAATCTGCCTTGCAAGACGACTGCCTTTGGGGCAAAGTCAGACACAAAAGGCCCCTCTTTGGATCTCTGATGTGGAGCAACACACAAGGAAGAAAGGAACAAAAAAGCAAAAGGGAGAAGAAAAGACTGGCACCAAACTAAAAGTGTGAACTTTCAGACAACAGTTGTAAACTTTGAAAGACAGAGAAAAAGAGTGCCATAGAAGGCTGAGAAATGAAAAGCACAAAGTGAGACGCAGAGGAAGAAAAGGTGAGGCAAGGCTTTAAAAGTGCAGTGTTGTTATGACAGCGCCAGGTGATGGAATAGTGACTAGATGCAGTAATGAGGGACTCATTTCTTCCAGGCTCACTCAGCTCCTACACTCTTTTTAACAATTTGAACTGATTAGTCCCCATTCACCACACTTCAGCCTGTGGATTGTGTGGATATGGCAGCTTTACACTAAAAGACTGTGGCAGCTTTACACTGTTATATATCTCACTGTGTGTACACATGATAATGCCAATCGGCTCTGCTCACGATCTATTACTATAACTGTGACTGCAAGTTTCCAGGACGTCCAACTAAAGCACAGTTTCACAAGAAAAACAGTGTGGATAGAAATGATCGGCATCAACAGGGTTACCAGAGAGCAGTGTTGAGCAAGTTACTTTAAGCCCCCTTATTTAGAATGTAAAGTCTGCATAAATGTTCTGGTAGAAACCCAAAATACAAGTATGAACCTGAAAATGTGGGACATTTTTAAAGTGTTTGTTAATGTACAGTATTTGTCAGCAAATGTATTTTACTACATTGTCATTAAGATTACATTAAGATGAAACCATCTATCTATAAATTACAGGAACGTCTGTCTCTGTGTGTGTGTGTGTGTGTGTGTGTGTGTGTGTGTGTGTGTGTGTGTGTGTGTGTGTGTGTGTGTGTGTGTGTGTGTGTGTGTGTGTGTGCGTGTGTGTGTTAAGCGCATATCTCTCGAACCGTTAGTCCGATGGATTTCAAAATTGACAGGTGTTTTGCTACAGGCATGATTAGAAATGCAAAAGGTATCGTTAAATATATATCTAAAAGAAGCACACATTGGCTTTTGCCGCTCTAGCTGCTGGCCACTCCCCCTCTCACACTGAGGACCAGAGACAGAGAGCAGCGCAGCTTTGGCAGCTAAAATGTGGCATACACCTCAGACCCACAAAAATGTGCAAAGCAGCACTACTTTGGACTGTCTTTGACTTTGAATAAACAAACGACAATTTCCGAATTTAAGAACGTTTCAGAATCCCACACATGCAAAGCAAACAAGTGCAGACAGAGCGTGATGCCACTTATAAGCAAGCTATCTATCTTATAAAACCAGACGTATCTGTGTCGTGTTTGGGGGGGAGGTAACCTGCACATTAGCAGACGCCACATGCTGAACACTTTAGTTAGCATTGTATTAAATGCTGTGAGCTGGCAGAACATAACGTAATCTCGGAGATTATTCTTTCAGAGCTGAACCGGGCAGATACATCAGTTTTCACCAGACTTACCCTGGGTCGGGTTAATTAAGTCGCCAAAATACCCCCACGAATAAAATCACCTACTTCACCGTCAAGCCACTAAACCTGTATGGAAATGAACACCTCTGCTGAAATGTTAAATTCGTTAAAGATCATACGACATGAGACAACACCATCTCTCCCTCTCTCTATCTTTCTCTCTGCGCACACGCACGGTGCGGTTCTGGTGGTTGATGAACGCAGATTTTCATTGTGATATTTTGTGATTAAATTCTGAATCTGCAACGTTCTCTGTCAGGTAAATCTGTAAATTAGTAGTACCGCCTTGGGCTTGGACTATACGACACGAGACAACACCGTGTCTCTCTCTCTCGCTCGCTATCTCTCTCTTTCTTTCTCTGCGCACACACACACACACACACACACACACACACACACACACACACACACACACACACACACACACACACACACACACACACACACACACACACACACACACACACACACACACAAATGGTCCAGTTCTGGTGGTGATTAACACAGATATGTGCTGTTTAGCGTTAACAGGCCGGTGGGTAGCGTAGCCTACTGCCATGAGTCCATGGCGCTAATGTCTGATTATTCCACATTTTCATTGTGATATTATGTGATTACATTCTAAATCTGCAACGTTCTCTGTCAGGTAGCCTAAATCGGTAAGTTAGTAGTAGGGTATACAGGGGAATTGCAATTGAAGTGGTTTGGGGTCCTTCTGTAAGTAATTTTGGGGTAGGCTACAATTTGGTTTTGATGAATTCTACAAGCAGCAATACCACAGGCCAAGCAATCGGCCGTTCCAAACAGGCACATTTTCAACGGGCACTGCACTAGTTTATTAATGTTTAAATCCTGCTTGTGCATGCATGTATTTGATTACTCCTTACATTGTACTCATTGAAAAAGTTATTACATGATTACGGGTTGGGAGTGTGAACGGGTTGGTCTGGCCGCATTCAGCACTAAAGAGAAGCACTGTCCTCGATTGGCTCACCAACTGAATTTGAAATTGTAGTCCCTTAGAGTTTGTGTTACTAAAAAAAAAAGAATCACATATTTTACTGTAAGACGTTACTTACACTGCCGGACAGGTGGTGATATGATAAGGTGACATTGATAGTTCTCTCACAGGTTGGTTTATTTCTGGGCCCCCTGTGCCTCCACTGCCTGTGAGTCACTATTTGCTTTCCAGTGTCTATTTGGAAATGATGTTGTGTTGGACGTCTTATGCCTTTCACAGTCCGTCTTTAGCAATGTGAGCCAAGCTTTTTTACCTTGCTTGACTGCGTGTAGCGCTACGGAGGAGGGAGAGCTGACATGGTGGCTACACTGAGGTGCTGATAGTGAAATCCCATTAGCTGCCCTCCCACTGACGCCAAACCGACATCAATAGGAAGAGCCAGAGCAGGTGGGTGGTCTGTCACTCTCTCAGAGCTCACTGGCAGGAACAACCTGCTCGTACACACACACACACAGCTGGGAGAGCTTTAAAACGTTGCTGCTGTTGTGCTGTGCCTGTCATTGAAAAGTGTGTGTGTGTGTGTGTGTGTGTGTGTGTGTGTGTGTGTGTGTGTGTGTGTGTGTGTGTGTGTGTGTGTGTATGTGTGCGTGCATGTGTGCACGTGGACTGGCATTAACAGTGGTTGGTGGTAATGGTGGTGGTGGGGTTTTGTGTTTGTACATGAAGCCCACAATTTAATATGATGGACAATAATACAGCGCAGAAATAAATCTGCTTTCTAGTTTCCAGCCAAGACAGAGGTGGAAGGAGACAGATAGAAATAAAAGAGCAAAGAGCCACAGAAGTGAACAAACCATTAAAAAAAAGGAGGAAAAGGGGAATGCCAGCTCCTACGTGGCCACCAATTTAAAATGGTTTCTGGTCAGGGGAAGTGGCAGGAGTGGATGCCCAAATTAAAGAGGTCCCGGTCGGATCTTAGGAAACCCTGTTATCCTCAGCGTGCCGGCATTCCAGCGAGCAAGGAGCATGGGAGCAGGAGCCACCCGGACAATGTTTGGTTCAGACAAGATGGGAGGGCCCTGCTTCGTGGCGGATTTTCCGAACCTCCAAAACCACAAGGCACTTGGGAAGACAGGGGCCGGGAGTCTATCGATCACAGCCGGGGCTGTTTGCTGTTTGCTGTCAAACACGCTGCCAGGGAGGTCCCCATCAACAGTTGAAAGTAATTGTCGCTCACAGAGATGAATACATTCCTCGCCCTCGTAAAGTTTTTTTGATCTACGTTCCCACAGATTCTAAATGAAATGCTGCAGGGCTTGGATTGTTTTCTTTAGAGGAGTGCATTCTTTTCAATGTGACAGTTTTAATTGCACAATAAATCCGACAGGCATTATGGAGTTCTTTTCATTATCAGTGTCCCATATTATGGCGTCACAATAAATAGTTCTGCACAGTATTAAAACTCTACTTTTATTGTACCTACTCAAACATATTAGGCCACTGTGTAGAAATGAAAAGAGCATTGCTTCCTCTTTGTTAGAGCCAGATTTCCTGTTTGAGATATCATTGTGCTGCTTATCAAAGTGAGTAAGTGGGAGTGAAATGTATGTGGTTGAAAGTAAAGCACATGGACATATGGAATTATATTCCTTATATATTTATTTGAGCGTTTGTGGAGAGAGATTCATCCAGAGTGAACTCATCCAGATGGTATGACATTCAAAACCAAAGCCAGATCAAAGGAGCTAAAGGGAAGAGAGAGCGAAAGAGAGACGACTAAAAGGCAGACAGCTACAGCAGCGGGGGGAAAAAAGAAGAGAAGCGAAAAATAAATACAAAAATTATATATTCATCGCCATCAAAACAGGCTTCTTGCATCCACCCTGTGAGACTACAGACTACCACTGTCAGCTCTGCAAGGCTTTCGCTTTTTCACTTCAAGGCCCACGTGTATATATATATATATATATATATATATATATATATATATATATATATATATATATATATATATATATATATATATATATATATGCACGCATACATTAGCCAAATGACAATCACAACTATAAACAGCAGAGAACAAAACCCACAACGGCCGCCTCTCATTGTACGCCTGACAGCAAAGGTCAGGCATGTCAGGAGGAAATATGACGCAAGCATAAAGCGACGAGACAGTTCGCCACAGATATTATATATCAGATGAAGAAAACAACTCTGCTCGTAATGAACCAAATCGTCTTCCTCTTGTTTACAGCTGAAGGGCCTTGATATACCAGTGGAAGGGCATGAGGGCTGGTAATGGCGTGAGGAGGGGTGGGGGTGGGTGAGTCAGGGTGGTTTTGGGGGAGGGGGGCAGCATAGGGGGCTTATGTTATCTGTTAGGCTTTGCCTGTCCAGTGCATTACGAGTCCTGCATCGCTCATTTCATGGCAAGTGTACTGGAACAGATTATCACCGGCTGGAGAGAGAGAGAGAGCGGGAGAAAGGGGAGGGTGGGGATGGGGGGGTTAGGGCCTGGTTTTGTAGTCAGAAGATGAGCAGCGGAGTGAGCAGCCTCCAAATCCCTGATTATGCACACCCCTACAATTGCTTCACATTATACACCGGTTTATTTACTTTATTTATTTACTCTGGCATTCAGCAGGTTTCTCTCTCGCCGCCGTCCACACACTCCAGAATCATTCCTCCGGCTGTGCTGCTTTACAGAGAAAAAGTTTTCTTTGTCTGAATAAGCAATCTAACTTTTTTTTAACTCCACGCACTATCAGCACCACTGAGACTGATTCATTTGCTTGGATTGTGCACACCTTGACACTGTTGTTCTGTCACTGTGTCACTGATTTTCACCGAGACATTCCTCGACAAAGTCAGTATCATTGAGATATATGGCCGGCTCAGGACGAAGCCATTTTGTGGCTCTCCCCTGCATCTGTTGATCCCTGTGGATACTTCCTGCGCCTTGTGTTCTATGAAAGATGAGATGACTGCAGACCACCGGGTGAGGACGGGATGCCTTTGCCCCGGGAGGCAACAACTGGAGTCATCTGGTGACCTAAACTTGGCCCAAGGGCCTGGAGAGGTAATACAGTTGTTTGGGGGCAAAGGCAACAATGACCTCTCACTCCGTGGCCATTCTCATTTGGAGTCGATGACGGCTGTCCCATTTCTCAGATAACATGTCGCTTACACCTTCAGGGCTTGGGTAAACGCACAGTGTTCAGGTACCAGAAAAGAATATCTACTGCTGAGTCTCTGGTTACCTCACCTGGTAGAGCGGGCGCCCATATATAGAGGTTTACTCCTTGATGCAGGTTTGACTCCGACCTGCGGCCCTTTGCTGCAGGTCATTCCCCTTCTCTTTCCCCTTTCAAGTCTAAGCTGTCCTGTCCAAATAAAGGCCTAAAAATATCTACTGCTCATGTAATGATACCATGGCAACTTAGCATTGATATCACAATTGAGTATTCCCCATGGCTAGGACATAAGTTTTAAGTGTTTGGGTCAATCCTTACATCTCCTTACTGTTGTGATGAAACATTTAAAAAATAAAGAACCTACTGTGATCACTTATCTCAATGACAGTATATATTAAAATGTTTTCTCAACATTTCCCACTGACAAATAAACTTCTCACTACAGAATATTCAGTCCTTTAAAGGAATAACGGCACACTTTGTTTTTTTTTCTTTAAACAGCTTATATGACAGGTAAATCTTTTTTTCCATGGCTATTTAACTGAACTGAATGACTTCATAAATGTTCTATATAGTGTAGTAATGAATGAAATGATTAAACATGCTGTATGAGATACGAAACAGATTTAACATAAGGTGCAATGTATTGTTAGACAGATACAGTAGATAGATTAATATCGGGAAAATGACTATTTCGATTCACTGGTGATCGACTCTGGGCTCCTCTGACAGTGAGGTTGGCAAAATGAAGATTCACTAAACTCCAATGCTAATGATCACTAGCATAGAGCAGTGTAAAAAATGTTCATTTAGGCTAGAAGATTCTGATTTTTAACCACCGCTGGCGTCACTTTGGCTGGTTAAAATGACAAACGTTGCATACAGCAGATCGTATCAGCTGTCGCCAAATAATGAGAATTCCATTAGTAATTTGACAACAGGTCGAAGAACAAGCACTTGTAACGCGTGTGAGTAAACTCCTCTGTAGTTCCAGAGGAAATTCAACAGAGTGATACGTCTTCTCTCTAACAGATCGCGTTAGTTTCAGGAGTCCCATTCTTAAGTTATTTTTCATTCATCATATCAATAATTTCAATGTATGAACTTTATATTTCAGAACCAGTATTTGAATCAAGTAGCTCTTAAAAAACAAGGTGTGTTAGATAAAGTAGGCCACAGCTGTTATCTGTGTCACTTGAATGCTCAATGGTGTTTTAAGGCACCAAACCCTAACCTTAACTATAACCATAACCATAACCATAACCATTGCCCAACGTCTCCTTCCAGGCATCTGCCTTGGGGGCTTAAAACACAGATAAACCACGTGAATGGGCCACCATACGTTTTGAACTTGAGAATAGCAGTGTTGGACTCCAAGGATAATACATAAATATTGAATTGTTTTCGTAATGGCTTTTACATTTACATTTAATTTGTGTTGTTGTGTAACTAAATGTTTCTATTGTGCTATGTAGCCTAAGTACTGAAAGAATATTGTCATTGAGTAGCTAACATTGGTTATGTAGCAGGCTAAAGAAGAAAGTTATATTTCATGTGAAAAAGGATACAATAAATATTTCATAAATTTGTATGATGGAATTTGTCCTCATTCAAAGATAATGTAAAGGGATGAATGACTTTAAAACGGTTCAGTTCAGTTATATTTCTTTGTTGAAAAAAAAGAGGATCAAACTTTATTCTTAATCGTTATACATACACACAGTACAATGTAGTGAAATTCTATTACTGCATTTAACCCATCCTAAGTATAAGGAGCAGTGGACATGTTTTCCATCACAAAAGGGGAAAACACAACAATATTGGCATTGTTTTTCGACAAAATTGTTATTATAAACATCAGTATCGGCCCAGAATGTCACAATCTGTGCATCCCTGTTGGCAATGTATGATAATGATTACAAAATGGATCATAAATAGTCCCATGATAAGCCTCACATTGCCTCGCCATATGGCTCTGGTTTGGTGGTTTGGTCCTGGTTTGGTTTCATGCTGCTGCAGAGTTGTGTGTTGATTCTCAGCGGGCACGACAGGAAGAGCAACACATGAAACTACAGGGAGGCATTTGATTCAGTGTTACTATGAAATTATCCTAACGAAGCTTTAAATGCCCAGTAGTGGTGCTGTGAATTAAGCTGGCCTCCATAGGCTATATCATCAACCGTTCTCTCCCTCTGTCTCCTTTTGTACGAGCAGCCACCACGGGGGTGTGCCAGTAAGACAGCTCTCCTCTTTCTTCTGCCTTTCCCCCCAGATCTGCCCAGAAGACAAAGCATTGAAAGACGAAAAAAAGGGTTCTTATCGGAGGCGGGGAAAATGTTTAAGCCCGAGAAGCCAGAGCAAAGAACCTCAGAGGTTGTTCAACTTTTCCCCCTCTCTCTCTGTCTCTCTCTCTTTCTGTTTCCCTCTATCTATTCCTCCTTTTCCTTTGGGGAACGCACAGTGGGCCGCATATTTGTGTTGCTGTGTGCCCACTTTATACCGTGCTCCCCTGCCGAGCAAGGCTACGCAGCATGGAGTGAAAGGCCATGCTGGAATGCTTATAATGCACTGTGGAAACTGTGACTGCTTTTGATTTAAATGGTTTCAGATGCGCCTTTTGGAGGTGCACAGCGAGAAACAGCTGGTTGCTGTGGCTATTGACATGCACAAAAAGAGTGTTGAGGCTGTTAAAGTATAGCCCCGTAGGCTGGATTTAGGCAGGATCTTGCCAAAACATGGCTCTTATCCTTATGTATCATGTTTTGTTATGTAGATGGATGTTTTTAGTAGATTATCATGATACTGATTTGCACGAGTCCTTTCATAAAAGCATGTCTACTACCCAACACCCTGAACTGATATATATTATACTGTCAAATGCCTATATTAAACTGCAACAATGAGCATCAGACTATCTGCTGCTTGATTCCTTTCAAGAAATGTCTTAGAAAAATCTTCTGAAAGACTGTAGATTGCTTTTGATTAAATGTTTTTTTAGCTGATATCCCAGAGGCCAAAAATGACATAATGGCGACTCTAAAAAGCATACTAGCAGGATTCTACATTTTTAATGCACTTGAAGGCACAGTTTGATCAGAAGAGTTTAAACTTTTTTGGTGAACACATATAACAAGAAAGACAGCCTATGAATTTTTTGTTTTTTGGGGGATTTAGGATTCAGTCGGTATCCATCCATCCATCCATCCATCCATCCATCCATCCATCTTTGTTTGCTTATCCGATGTCGGGTCGCGGGGGTAGGAGCTCCAGCAGGAGACCCCAAACTTCCCTTTCCTGAGTCGGTAATGAAGTTCAATTTCCTTCCGGGTCCTTTGGCTTTGTCCGTGGTTGGGCTGACCCGATGTGATCGCTCTGACTCGGGGCATGTAAAGCATGCTGCCGCAGAGAGAACAGCCAACCAGGACGTAGTCCCACTAGATCACCTTTGATGGTTCTCCGTCCCACGCTGCTCAGCTCAGCCATCGGAGCTCAGTCAATTTCAGCTCCCAACTGAGCTGAAAATGACTGAGCATAGAGGAGAGGTTGAGCTTATTATCACCTACTGAGCGATGTTTTTAACGCCCATATGACATCTTAACACAGAGAAGAGATACAATGAAGCTATATTTGTCTTTAGATGAACGGCTTTATGTCTGAGCACTCACTTTCAAGGATGCGCCTAGTAAGAAAACTTTAGCCTGATGATCAGACTGAATTGATATTTCATGTTGTAACTTCCTCCATTTAGCCTGGCATTCTGTATTTCAGGCCCTGTTCAGACCTGGCATTGAGAAAGGCCTAACCCTAACCTAGACCACCTCCGAATGTGGTCTGAGCGATTGGATCTCAAGGCATCCTCAGTGAGTCCTTGGTGCGAATATACATTTCTTAGGATTGCGAAGGAATGTCCTGCCCTACTCTGCCTCTGATTGGTTTACCCTGGTGTTCTTACCCTAACCAATCTCCCTCCTAATGCCTAAACCTAACAAAGGCAACAAGTACTAGCCATGTCAGAGGCAGAGTAGGGTGGGGCGTTCCTTCGCCATCCTGGTAAACGCAAATTTCTTTCCTGGGTGCATTCACTCCTGTACTTAGAGCTGTCCAGGTCTGAACAGGGCCTTTGACAATTTCAGTTTGTGAGAGAGGGGTTAACCAATCAGGGACAAGTGACATATCTGTCCCACCAACGTCATATTCAGTTGACACGGAAGCTAGCGATCGCTAGCAGCAGTTATTTTTCTCACATTCATCTAACACATACGTCCATTCATAGTAGTCTGGGCTCGCTCTCATGCATGGTGAAAGTACACCCATTACACACTGGTGTTGGCAGCACCATGACACGCCTTCCAAACTCAATCTGTCTTCTTTGTCCGTCTCTGCAGCTCAGAGACATGATAAACAAGGCAAGAATTTAAATTTATGGGGCTGGTGGGCGGATTTCATAGCCTTCCTATGGCTTGGTGCGATGACGGTCAAGATGGGGGCTTTGCTATGACACGGAAGCTAGCGATCGCTAGCAGCAGTTATTTTTGTCACATTCATCTAACACATACGTCCATTCATAGGTTTTTATAATTATTAATATTATTATTAATTTAATTGACGCTCGTCTTCCTTTTACTATTGCCTTTTTTTTAGAAACAGCATGCTATGATGGCATCCCAGTTTTGATTCTGCCCATCACTCACTGACAGCCCTCAATTAGGACAACATCAGACCTATTTGAATTGCAGAACAAATCTGAGATGTTGGTGGTGATTTGGAGGTCTGGATCTGGTCCAGTGCTCGAAGTGGGCCGGTACGCACCGGTACGCAGTACCGGCACTTCTACATTTTACTCTTAAGCGTACCTGCACTTTTTCTTGCGTACCGCTACTTCTCGCATGCAGCCGGTACGCTACCACTGACAGAGAAAGCGTCAGTGCCAGAGAGATGACCCTAACGTTACATAAACTACACTACCCAGAGGGCACTACGTGTTTACATTTTAGATCTTGACGAATCACGTAAAGGCAAGCAGTCCGCCCACCCAATCAGAAGTTCGCTTCTCCACGGTCGCTAGTTTGAAATAGCTGTCAGCGTGAGCCTGACCATAACAGATTTTTCACTGCTGAAAACCTAGAAACTAAAAATAAGTGTCGAGTTTGTAAGTCGTTATGTTAGCCGCCTGGCTTCAGAAAGGTACTAAAAGAACGCGTGTGCAAGAGCCAGACACGTCAACAGAGGTCCAAGTCCAACCAGAAACATCAGGAGGTAGCTAGTACGATTCATGAGCTTCAAGCTAGCGCTGATGTGAGCGCAACAGCTGGCGTTGAGGAGTCTGCCGCTACCATAGACAGTATATAAAAGGCCGCTACCAACCTTAACGTTACACCGACGTCAACAGTAACGTGAGTAACGAAACACACGGATGGCCTGACTGTTGGTCAAAGGACCAAATTATGTATTTTTGCTCCACGAACAGCTGGCTTGTTTTTAATGATAACAAACTGGGCTGCAAAACATGATGTAGCAGCATCCCGTCACTAGCTGCCCAGACAGAGAGGGGACTGAAGCTGTTCCCCCTGTCTCTGTCACACACACTCACTGAGAGTGACTGTTTTGCATCTGTTTGAGCACCAAATTATTGTTAAAATGTATAGTTTTGATGAATGAATGAATTTTTTTTTCTTAACATGGCTCCAACATATTAGCAAATATAAATCAGCTTATATGTGGAAAAAATAAACAATATTGATACTAGCCTATATGTAAATTAGTCGCTTAGGCCATCCATAGATAGTTAATAAGGATTCACTGTGCCACATGTATGTTTAAAATGAAAACATGATTTTTTGAATAGCTTACGCACTAAAGTTATGTAAACTTGTTTAAATAAATCCATAGATTTATATAGTTAATAAATGACAATAAATTGTTGTATCAGCAATATCTCCCAAGTTTTGGTTTTCACTATAACAATCTCAAATGTCATGATGATCTGCCAATGCAAGAGAGTACCGGCACCTTTTTTTTCCCACTTCAAGCACTGATCTGGTCTACTAAAGCTGGAGTAATAAAGGAGAAAATATTTCATTACAATATCTGAAAACGTGACATGTTTCCAGAGCCACAGACAAACTGAACCAGCAATCCCGTCGATTTTGTTTTCATTTTTTGTCTCCTTGGACTCATTTCAAACTGCTTTTCTTTCTTTTTTGTCTGGCACACAAAAGTAATTTACTTCATGAAGAGGAACTATTGTTATGTTCCACACGCTGCGAAAGAGTGTTAGTGCTAGGCGCACATATACCCGCAGACACACACACGCACACACACACACCTCCCTTGCCTCTACCTGCAGACAGTGTGGAGAAGAGATAAGGCTGCATCAAATGCACAACGCAGTATTGATTTCTATGCCAACCAATCTCACCCAATCAAAAAAGGTCACGCTGTGTAGAAATCAAAAAGAGGCCTCTTTGTTTCAGAATTGCATGCTGGGTAGCCTTCAGGCAGACAGATTTAGCGAGTGAGACAGTTTGAAGCGTAACGTTTTTCATCTGTGGCTAACCACCTCGTGCAGCAGGCAAAATTGGAAAACAATATTGATATCTGACCAATGTAATGGCTCAGATACCAGTGTGAAAAAAGGCAATTTTTTTGTGTCTCCTTTCTTTGCAGAAAAGTAGTCTGGGCTCGCTCTCATGCATGGTGAAAGTACACCCATTACACACTGGTGTTGGCAGCACCATGCCACGCCTTCCAAACTCAATCTGTCTTCTTTGTCCGTCTCTGCAGCTCAGAGACATGATAAACAAGGCAACAATTTAAATTTATGGGGCTGGTGGGCGGATTTCATAGCCTTCCTATGGCTTGGTGCGATGACGGTCAAGATGGGGGCTTTGGGAGTCGTTTTTGATGTGTTTGTGTTGTTCCGTGCTGGGTCTGGGTCACCCCTACATGCATTAATGAGCTGCTGTGGCGTTTGATGTTGGCCTTCAAATCTCCTTTGGTGCTCTGGCCCTGGTGTCCAGCCCTCTATCCTCCCTCTTTCTCACACACAAATGCACTCCTTACACACACAGTCAACATCACACGTGCAGGCAGATACTCACTCATTTACACTGACAGTAGGAAACACACTGCTTCACCTTCCTGCAGCACTGCTGATGATTAAATGAGGAAGGATGTGCACCTGTGTTTGTTTTTTATGTTTGTATGAAAGAAGGAGAGGTGGAGACGGAATGTGTAACTAGTTTGTGTGTTTACAGTCACATTTATATGTATGTTGACTAGGGGTGTCACGATTTCGTGAGCGAAATTAAAAGCCGGATCGGCGATTCCCCTAGTATTATTTTCTCTCTCCACCCCTGTGTACTCGCGCAAGTCTGTAGAAAAGAAAAACAACAGACACAATGTAGCTTATTGGCTAGTAGCATGCAGCTAAAGACACAGGATAACATTATCTTAGCAGTAGCCTGCAGCTTAATTATTCCAGAAACCAGAGATGGGAGTAAGTCACACATGGGCAAGTCACAAGCAAGTCTCAAGTCTTAACCTTCAAGTCTCAAGCAAGTCTAAGTCATTTTGTGTGACAATCAAGCAAGTCAAGTCATAGCTTGGGTCAAGCAAGTCAAGTCAAGTCATAGCTTGGGTCAAGCAAGTCAAGTCAAGTCATAGCTTGGGTCAAGCAAGTCACAAGTCTAGTCATACAAAAGTTTCCATTTTTAAACAAGCTAAAGACAGTGGTTATAACTGCTGGAGTTTTATTTGCATTTTTTCCTACTCAATATTCAAAAGACATTGCGTCCAAGCCACATATATCTGAACAGTTTAAATGTATAAAGATTAAAAAAAGCACAGCCTAAAACTGATATTAGGCCAACAAAAAAAAATCAACATACATATTTGTGCAATATGCCTCAAACATCAAATCATGAAATTCATTCAAACAATTCAAGTATAATGGTTTCTAAGTCAAATAATATTCTTCAAACATGCCTCACTTTTATGGGACAGAAACACATTTAACCTATGATATATATCATATATATACATATATATGCTAAATACACACGGGACTACTGCATGGTGATTATTACCGAAGCCTGACTGAACACACTCACGTCATCCCAGAGGACAGCTAGCTAACAGCTAACAGGGTAGGTGAATGTTGAAAATGCATCTTGTTGTCATGTAAGGGCCCTGTCCATGTTACACAGACATTTTAATTGCATTTTGTGTCTGTTGGATACACAAAGGCACCATTTATCTCATGCCCCCATAACTGCCGTTTAGCTAAGTGGGAGCTATGCATTAGCTGCAGCAGCTCTGTGTTGCTAAGACAAATTCCGCAATTTTTTTTTCTATAGACAGGTCATGCGTAGTTATATTTAGCAAGATTACAATTGGCCAGTTGAGGTGCGCCTCCCTAGGGAGGTGTTCCAGGCACGTCCAGCTGGGAGGAGACCTCGAGGAAGACCCAGGACTAGGTGGAGGGATTACATCTCCAACCTGGCCTGGGAACGCCTCGGGATCCCCCAGTCAGAGCTGGTTAATGTGGCTCGGGAAAGGGAAGTTTGGGGTCCCCTGCTGGAGCTGCTGCCCCCACGACCCGACCACGGATAAGCGGACGACGATGGATGGATGGACAATTGGCCGGAGTTCTCCTTTAAGAGCCAACAGGGACGACAATGCCACATTAAGAGCCACTAGATAGCAGTAACACCAGTTTGAGTTTCTCAAAAACTGTTTTAAACGAAAATTGATTTGAATCGTAAAAGTGAAATGAAATCGTGGATTTGGAGATTTGTAACACCCCTTTTGTTGACAGGATGTCACTGATATAAACAGTGAGGACAGCGAATGAGATACCATTAAACCTTCTCCTGACAAAAACTGGTCTCTATTCTTCTCATGATTACGTCTTCTTTTTTTCAGTGTGTTTTTCCCCACTCATTTGCCAAGTCCCCCCAATAAACCCCATTTTAGTTCAGGCAGCCAGCTCGGCCTTCCAAATGTACAATTGCTTTCCTCTGTGAGCTCTCCTGTTTCCCGGTATGCTTATTTCCTGTGATGATCAGAGGGACACAGGGATAAAAGTGCTGCGCTTTAAGCACTTTGTAGTTTTTATATTGTTGCCATAGTAACATGAAACTGGAGGCCAAATCAATGTGGCTTCTCTCATTTGCATGGAGAAACAGAAACCTTAAACAGAAACAGAAGGGAAAGAGAGGGAAGAGTAAATGAAAAACAAGAGGCAAAGAGAGGGAAAAAAATGCCATCCCACACTGCAGAGCATCACCCCTTCCTTCAGTACAATCTAGTTTAACAAGAACAGCCACTATTTATGCATGGCAAACACTTCCTCTATGACAGGACAACCGCTTATTAAAGTGCACTTGCAAGAAAACAGAAACAACTCTTTCTCCTATATCTGAGAGCTTTAAGATGGTCTCCACAGCACTCCCATGTAGCTCCCACTCTGCACCGTTCACTTGATATGCACCCTGCATGCTGTGCACTCCACTTTGAAGTTGTTCACAGGGCTATGGAGCTATGAGTATCCTGCCCCTCGCAAACCTTCAACTCCTGCTCTGAACTGTGTGCTGCCGACTACAGGAGCCACGGTGCTACAGCTACGAGTGCTGTCTGAGCTATTGCAACCAACCGCAGCCTTAAAACCCATTCTGATTCCACTTGTGAATACTTAATTAGTTGTTAATTAGCTCCGCTCCTCTGTACGCCACTCACTCTATCTCGCCATTTATCAGCTTCCCAGACAGGGCAGCTGTTAATGAATGGTGTAATTTATTCAGCCCAATCTGTTTGTCCTCAGAGTGCAGTGCTGCGTAAAGCCTGAGCATGTGCACATGCATGCAATGATTAGGAAACATCTTACTGTGCTATCAGAACGGCGTAGCCAAAGTGTTTGCAGGTAGCGCACACCTGAATCTCTTTCCTTTGGTATTAGCACCAAACCCTTTAGTCTCATTACCATCCATACAGACAGATTGGAGGTGGCAGCAAATGCATACCTTCTGTCAGCAGTCTCCTCCCATTCATCTATCACTACATCCGGCTGACTCCAGGGGATGTTAGTTACACAAAACAGTTGGACTGTATCGGCTTTATAATTCATTGTGTGACAGAAGGAGGTTGATGTCAGATCAGCGTTTGAGAAGCTCCCGCCCATGAAGAGAGCAGGAGGGAGGTGATGGATATGAAAAGAGGAAATGAGATCAGGAGGTTCTGGGTAGTATTCGTAGCAGAACTCCAATGGATCTCATTATCTCCATGCATGGTCAAGAAGTCATGCTTTCTGGCATCTGTGTAACATCTGTGATGGGCGCTACGAGGGGCACGGGCACAGTTTGGAAAACTCCTTAAAGATGCTGGTTCGGTTATTTAAAAGGAATAAAAGTTATATTACTTACTTACCCCCATCTACCCCTATCTCTCCCCTGGACAAATTAAAAGAATTACCCTGGTGTCACAGTATGACACTTCATTTTAAATAAAGATAAATATATTGATAATTTATTCACATTCAAAATATTTCAAGATTATAACACACTTTTGAAAGGATGTTAGGGTTAGTGGGTAAGTGTTAAGGGGTTAGGGTTAGGGAGTTCAGTGGCCTAACATTAGCAGGGATCACATACTGTACTGTATATCCCGCCTCAGGTTACAGCCATGGGTTATGTCAGTTCAAAGACATAACTAAAGCAGGACATCCCAAGGAAACATGGTGTTGGTAAGGCTGGCATGTAATTACCTCCCAACAGCTCTCTGATTCCACTTAGCACTGGGCTTAATCTTTATAGGCCTCCCTAATGCATGGCAGCCATTAGTCACTTCACATAGGTTGTTTGTCATCTTGCAGCAACATGGAGCGTTGAAGAAAACAGAAGAGTGTTTTCAACAAGGAGAGAGGACACAAGATTGGAATTCTTGCGGCAATAACACAATTCCAGTAATCCCAAAAGGCAATCTCTGGGAATTCTGTAGAGACATTTGTCGAACATTTGTGGTAAAAAGGGTTTGGGAATGGAATTCAAAGATAAAAGCCAGGCCCCCCTCGCCATACTTCACACAAGGGGCCAAATTACGGATGACGTCGTCATTGTTTTCCAAGGCCAAACAGATTAGCCTTTAATGAGGCTCTGGCTCGCGGATTTTGGAATCCTCTCATCAGGCCCAAGTCCACGTGGTAGCCTGGTGTGATATCTCTCAGGCAGGAGCCGAGTAAACACACAATAAACACTGACAT
This sequence comes from Gymnocephalus cernua, assembly GCA_023631565.1. NCBI lineage: Eukaryota > Metazoa > Chordata > Actinopteri > Perciformes > Percidae > Gymnocephalus > Gymnocephalus cernua. The sequence continues at coordinate 11,813,098 of CM042427.1, read as the reverse complement.
CATCTATGGGAACCGATCAAGTCGGACATCAGTGCCGACTTTAATGTTGTGATACGTCTTTACATTTTAACTTAAGGAACTTTAAGGAAAGAACTGCAAGTTTCAAAATTGTGTCTGACTTGATGTGGATGTCCAGAGCACATACACTGAGAATGAACTGAAGTAGGAGAGGTGTTGCGTCCACATCCAGCAGTTAAACTTTTAAAATAAAGATTTTTTTGCATATTCATGAATTCTGTATTTTTCATTGAGGGAGAAGAAGTACATGCCATTTTAAAACCTTTTTACCTAGTTTATTGAACATTGTTGTATAATCAGAAACAAAATATTGTGTTAAAACTAGGGCTGTCAGTTTAACGTGTTATTAACGGTGTTAACGCAAACCCATTTTAATGCCGATAATTTTTTTAACGCACGATTAACGCATAGAGAGAGCAAACGGGATCTGTTAGTTCACTTCTTTAACTGTCTATGGCCACGCCATGTCCTGCCCTACGAAGCAGCTGATTGGTTTGGTTTAGGCATTTCACCGCGAGTAGTTAGGATAGTGGATTGGTCAGGGGATAGGACCTGAACTAATGGGGTTACGTTACCTTGGACGCCTGGCCAATAGTAGTGATTGAAGGGCGGGTCTTGTAATTTCGCAGACCGGAAACAAAACAGACACAAGCCGCGGCCAGTTTTTATATACTGTCTATGGTTTGAGCCAAAGACAGTATGGTTTGAGTTTGCTAGCCGCGTAGCTAGTAGGCTCGTCACGGCGATTATCTTCGGAGCAAGTAGTGACTCTACAGTCAGTGAGAGAAACAAAGTGTCTCCTCTGTTCTTTCTGACCACGGTGGGAAACCTGGAGCAGGAACACCCTCTCCTTGATTTTACGTTGGTTATGAACGAGAACGAGAACCAGGAAATGAGTCACGGGAAACCAGTTGCTATGACGACGGCTATGCCGCTGACGACGCTATGAGCCCATAGACAGTAGGGCGAGCCACGAACGCCTCAGGCATGAGGCAGTACTACCTGCAGTACTACCTGCAGGACTACTTGCAGTACTACCTGCAATGGAAAATCGAGGTAACAGCGTTACATTGTGTGACAGATTATTATCTCCAAGTGTGAATGTTAGTGTGAAATTGAACATAACGTATATGACAATGTTGTTTTCAATAAAAAAAACAGTCACAAAGCAAGCCAATCTACTTGTCCATGCTGATAAGAGAATTAAAATGAGAAAATATAATGGGACAAAAAGAAATCAAGGGACATTTAGAATAGATAAAAATGTGCGATTAATTGCGATTAATAGCGAGTTAACTATGACATTAATGCGATTAAATATTTTAATTGCTTGACAGCACTAGTATCTTTTGGTATGCATTTCAGAAAAAAATGGTTAGGATTCAGGTGTCATTACAAATAGTGATTAATCATGATTAATCCACTGAAAATTCTGATTAATTTGATTAAAAAGTTTAATTATTTGACAGCCCTATAGTTAAAACATGTGTTTTTAGGGAACCTTTAAAATATCATTTCAATATATTTAATTTTTCCATGTCTGGTCATCATTCCTATCTGTTATAAAAAAAGCATTGTGCTCACCAAGTTATCTGCCGAGTACAGGAAAAGTAATCACTAAAAAGGAGTCCAACGTGCGATAAACACAAGCAGTCAGTCCTCCAGAGATGAAGATGAAGATGAAACAGAGATGCATGTTAAAATTATTAGCCAAACTGTCTGTAAACATTTATACACCACCTAACCTCTTAGATTAAGTCAAGAAACAGACACCTGCACTAGTCTAGGTTAGAACCTAAATAATAAAATCAAAAGGGCTACTCCATATTAATAGCTTTGTTAAACTTAAAAGGACTCTTTGATTCGGCTTCTCGGCAAACCCTAACCTTCGGTGGGCTGGCTGGCAAAGTTAGCTAACGGTAAGTTGCAAATCAGTTCGCCATTTCTGCGACAGTACAATCCTACTTTTACTTAATTTAAAGTTTGGCTGGAGGCAGGTTCATTGAACAAACGCTAGCGTATCTTTTCCTGTGTTCTATCTTCAGTCCAGGATTGCAGTTAAACTAAATGTTTCTTACGTTTGTGAACAGTCCTGTGTGGGTTGACAGACTGGGACTGACAGCCAAAGCACGCTGTGGCAAATGGTCAGCAGCTGGTTCGACTGAACCAACTCAAAGGTTGTCCAAAAAGGTGTGCTTTTTTATCACTTGTTCTTGTCAGTTGCTGAAAAAAAATGATCATTGATGCAGGCCGCTTAAATATAATCACCTGATTGCAGGGGCTGTATGAGGATAAGTTTGTTTTAAAAAGACAAAAAGTTGCTTTTCTCCTCTATCTGTGCTGAAACTAATAATTGAACTGGATATACGTGGTCAACTTAGCTCAAGCATCTAGCACTGACGGTCCACAGCTGTACAGGATAACCTGTATTTTTTGACAGGCTTGAACAATGACAGCCCTAAAGGTGGTGCAGGTCCAACATTATTTTTGTTCATCAAAGTCTTGCAAATGAAGTCCTAAAACATGATGTTTTAGGCCAAATCATCCAGCCCCAGTGTTGATCATAACCAAAACTTCAAAATAAAAACCCAAGTCTTAAAAAAAGTGGAATTTATTCTTTAAATGCATGTATGCCAAGGAGGTGAAGGGTTGGTGCAGGTGTTCTCATTCAAGGGCTTGCTTTGATCTGTTAGGACTGCATTTGATCTTTAGTGAGGCTGTTAACAGAACCACTAAATTAGACCATTGGCCCCAGACGAAGTCCATCCTAATTACCGTCCCCTCTACTTAACAAAAGGTCCGGGGCCTCAGGCCTAACCAGTATGCCTTCTTCAACAGACACACACACACACACACGCACGCACGCCCGCACGCACGTACACACACACACACACACACACACACACACACACACACACACACACACACATACACACACACACACACACACACACACACACCTTCACGTTCATAAACTCAGAGACAGAAAGTATGGCCACAATGTTGGTTTTTAATCTATATATTTTGATGTGTTCATTACTGCAATAGATATACTTATACTATATGCTACATTCATTTGAATTCATTAGAGCCCGTGAGCACAGAACTGGTGTGAGGTCCCTATTGATTTTTAAATGCTGTGCTTAACTATGAAAAGTTATTAAAAGCTTGAGTTTTAATCGAACAGCACTGTGGTGGCATGAAACAGGAAGTTGTTGTAACTTGAATGTACATTCTCCAATCTGTCCAAAATACATGTTTGATAAAAACAAGGCCTTAGGACATCTACATGCCAATGTTGACTTATAGTCAGTCTTATATGACAAATTGTTGGTGACGGTGTGCCACGCCCACTTTCATAACTCATGAACCGTTCATTGAATAATTCATCGTGTATCGTTTGTAACACTTGTGGACACAGGAAGTGTGACAACATTTGCAATACACCATTTTCAATGCTGCACACTCCTTGCAGGAAATAAAGTCCAACTTGTGTCTAACAAATGCACAGCTGCACTGACCGACATCACGCTGGTAAGCCCGACGCATGGGGAGGTTCCACGGGCCCATCCATCGCTGCTTGCAGCTTTCATTTATTTTTGTTTGTGTTTTGCCAAGCATTTGACCCATCCCACATGGGATTACAAACATCGGTATTTAGCAATCATTTACCGGTCTTTCATGTATCCAAAGCATGTAGAAAAAAATATGTATTCAATTAGATCATATTCATATAAATGATCTCTGGTGTAATTTTTCCTCCTCATGCATCTTCCAAAATTAATTTATCCCAGGACTTGATTTCTGTCTGATTGCTTATCATTTTATTGCAAAAAAAACTATTTCGTACCATCCTAAACTAACTGACAATTCATGCAGAAACAAGGAGCATCAATTCATATATAAAGTGATCAATTCCTATACAAGTAATAGAGTTCATGACACACTATGTTTGCTGAAATGTGTTTTTTTAAGCAGTTATATCATTCTGAGGCTGTTTCTTCTATTGCTGAGATAATATATAATTTATGTGAATGCATGTATACCAAATCATACTACTACTCTGTTGAAATGTAACTTCCCTCTGGGCTGCCCATAATGAAGCCATTTGGGAATTTCCATATTGGAAATTTTACCATTTTACCCCATGGTGTAATTGTATTTCTTTATAGGCTGATCCAAACAGGAAGATAAGGCAGTGTGTTATTCAGATACGGCGTTATCTGAAAATTGAAACCTAATTACATGCCGATAACTGTGGAATGAAATCAGCTTTATGATCTACCCATATACACATACCTGTACCTTGACATTAAAATCAGCTCTCACTTTTCAACACTGCACACATCAGATTTCCTTCTTAAGATTGAAACCAGTATTTATGTTAAAGAAACAGTTATAGTGTCAGTTGAAAATAGCTGGTGCTTTTGGTCCAGCTATAATAAGCAATCATGGCCTTTTAGTTGAAAACCTACACATGTGAATCATGAATCTTGCTCACAGATCACAGCCATGCTCTGAAATCCTTTTACATCTAATCTGATTTTCATTTTTAAACATGGCCTTTGATGACTCTGCAAAGTAAAGTTAGCTCGGCAATTCCCACGAAACATCATGAGGGCATTTGAAAAGGAGTAGCACAGTCACATGGTCAGGCCCACATTGTCTGTTCAATAGAAATCCCCCACATTCCTGTGTTCCTCTCACAACCTGAAGACACAGAGAAGAATGGTGGTGGCTGGTGTGAAAGTAAAAAACAAAACAAGCAAAAAACTTAAATTAACATCTGTACCCGTTGTGCTGCCATAACACAGCACATTTTCCAGATCTTTTGAAGTCTGTTCATTACCCAACTGTAATTCTCACAATGCAGCCGACCCTGGTGACACATGCATCAAAGCATTCTCATGAGGGGTTTGTATGATATCGTACGAAAATTGGCGACTGCCGGCTGGTCACGTGGGACTAGGTTTCAAAAAAGTGCGTTTACGGGCAGTGCGTTTACAGGATTTGTGTGGACAGTCGGCCCAAACGATGCAAAAGATGTGCGTTTGCATCAAAATACATCTTCGTCTGGATGGGGCCTAAGTTTAGGCACCCGAACAACTAGTTAAGATTAGAAAAAAGATTGTGGTTTGGATTAAAACACTACCGGGACCAGTGTTGGGAGTAACGCCTTACAAAAGTAACACGCTCACTCACAATAGGGTCCAAGTATTTCTTTGAACCAATCACAATCGTCTTGGGAGGCGCTAAGCTCTGGACACAGTGACGGTGGCTCTGCAAAATAGTCTCGGGAAGGAACTTGTTTTGGTGGAACATTTGCACCTCAGTATACAATATAGGACAACATATAAAATATACATACAATATTAAGTGAAGTTAACTGTTCACACAATACAATAACGTGAGCAGGGGTGTCAGACTGGGGGTGGAAATGGGACTGAGTACCCAAAAAATGCAAGAATGAATAGCTGTGGATGCAGGCTTAGAGAATGCCTTTCTACAGGGCCCAGAATTTTGAGCCTGGTCCTCCGGTAACGTTAGCAATTAGCAGGGTTAGCATGGCAGCGTTAGCCAGGACCAGTCGGGATCACTTTACTGGCTGTCTCAATTGTTTTTGCGAGTAACCAACTCGGGTACTCTATATAATTCAATCTGAGTATACGAATGTTGAAATGACATAAAATACCAGTCTCTAGTAGCCGTCACAAATTAACCTGAAGCTAATGCTTACCTGTTCAGGAGGAAATTAGCCAACTCTGCGTCCTTGGGCTATAAGCTGTCTCCATCTTTCAAATACATCGCCAATATTTACCCGGGGTTTTTTTACGTATCTGGTCCCGCAACTGTTCGAAATGTGCTGTTTTTTTTTAGGTCAGTAGTCTATCTCCATTGATCCTGTTCCTTTGTTTGCTGCTTCCATGGCTGTACTAACGTTACAGCTGTACCGCGCAGGGTTTACATTTTTGCAGGTATATCTGGCAACCCGGCCTGGCTGTCAAACTTGGCAGTTGATACCAACACACAAAACGGAATGGACATTTCAAAAGGAGAAAATACTGGCATTAGCATTGTTTTCAGAAAAGATAGTATTTCAACTTAGCATATGTTGAAGTAAAAGTTAAAAAAAACTTTGATTATGAACTTTATTGTGGCTTCTTTATAGTAAAGCATAATAATCAGGGTTTCCACACCGTCTTAAACATCATAATACAAAGTCTGCCATTAATAAAGATAAAAACAGAAACAGAATTATATTTTATTTTTGTGAGAAAGAATCTTTCACTCCAATGTACCTAAACATGTCTTGCAAACACGGCCGCAGGGTTGTAACGTTATCTTCATCACCACCCCGTTCACTACTGTCGTCAGGGTGGTCATTGTCTGTTACCATGGCAGCAGAGCCTGCAGCAGGTGCTTCCATGACGCTATCTGCTATCCAACTGCTTTTTTGCAGTCTAACAAATTTATTTTGTATATATATTTATTTTGTAGTAATGAGTAACAAAGATGCTTAGAGGAAATGTATCAGAATAAAAGTTTACATTTTATTTAGGAAATGTAGTGGAGTAAATGTAAAAGTTCCCAGAAATATAAATAACGAAGTAAAGTACAGATACGTGAAAATTCTACTGAAGTACAGTAACTAAATATTTGTACTTTGTTACATTACAACACTGGGTGAGGGACACCCAGATGTCAGGCAATGATCCTGGAAATGTACTTCCATTGATCCAGACTAATATTGATGCAATGACATCAAAACACATCTAAACACCTCATTAGATTATGTAAAGGAACTATGATTGACAAAACTGCAAATGACGTTATACAATCCAGTTACACCACATCTAAATATGGCTTCAACACAGTTACTGAGATGTCTTTTAGATCACATCATAGAATAATAACCTATCAGGGCCTAAATATCATTGCAACAAATGTATGAAGAGTGAGTGCTTTACTTATTGTAGTATTGAGTACTGTATGTACCATGTGTTTCAGGTAGCTCTGCACTTTAGTTTTACATCAATACCTTTTCAGTACTAAAACTTTACAAATAATACTTTTGGATAGATGAAGACATTCATTACTGTCAAGTTTGAATGTTTCTTTCATTTAACAGCAGTAGCCAGTCATTTTTCTCCTGCTGTATCATGCTGAAGACACGCTGGTGTACACGTATGAAGAACAGACTCACTGTTGCACATATTGCTCCTGTCAGTTGTGCTTGTGTTTTATGTTGCTGGAGCCAAATATGCCTGAGAGCTCTTTGTGTGCCTTCTGAGGAATGTACTGTATGGGCATATGGATGTCATAGATACTGAACATACTGTGTACAATGAGTGCATAGACTCACATGCAAACACACACTAGGACAGATACACACACACACAAAGGTAGCATTTTGGACTGCAGAAGGCGCAGGTTTATACCCCTGACGATGAAAGACTTAGTTGATTAAGGCTTTCAAGTTCAGAGCCAAGAGTTGATGTTAATGGATGGTGGTGATGGAAGGTGAGCGCTCCTTTCTTTAAAGGAAAATCTTTAGTTTTTTTTCTTTCTTTCAGTTATGACAACATTTTACACACTGTAAGAATTATTTGGTATTAAGAATAATAATTTCCTGTAGCTGGGATCGCCTCACTGTCTCTTTCTCTCTGGCTGGTGTAAGATAAGACGTGTTCAGATTTACTGGAGCAAAAGTGCTCCTGATAAACACTTGATAAACATTTGGAACAGAATGCACCTAATGTTTAGAGACCAGAGGAGAGAAGAGAATGAAAACGATCCCAAGGCTAGCGCGCAGTTTCACTGTCCTTTCGGAGACAGAAAGTCTGAGTGATATCCAAAGGATTGGCGGCCCAGACGCGATGACGGAAGGAGGAACCCGAAGACGAATAAAATGATAGGGAAAGGCGAGGTCCGGGGTCAGACCCGGAGAGACTTTGTTGGTGACAAGGGTGAGAGAAGTCTTGAAGGAGCTACTGATCCATATGCATATGTTGTCTGCTTGCAATATAATTTTACTAAAGATATATTATAGTTTAACTGAACGAATCCTGACTATTCATTTCCTGGTCTGCCATTTAAACGAACACAAAAAGGGTAAAGCAGGAGAAGTGACCGAAGGGGTCAAAAGACTCTGGACTCTTGAGCCGGGGTAAGATTGGACGCACCCTTTTCTACAACACTAACTAATGATCTGATACTAGAACAGAGTCCAGTTAAGCAAACAACATGTGCAGTCAAACAATAAGACTATTTTATTGGGCCATTTTTAGCAAGCAAGTTTTACTAAAATTAGACATGCATGCCTCAAGCACAAACAGCATACTTAGTTCTTGTTGTTTCAACTATACGTCATGAGGCATAACGACCTAAAATCACCAAAATGCTCTACATATGTGAGTAAAAGCATTTACAATTCATGGAAAGCCATAAAATATTTGACTAAAGTCAAAAGATGATAATGAAGATAAAATCAAAATGACTTCAGGTACATCATTTAAAAGCAGAAAGGGGAGACCAGAGTCATATGCATATGCACATGTCTGTCATGCTTGGAGACATTTCTGAAAAATGTTATCTGGTGTTGACTCATTCAATAATTAGTTTTTCTTGATTGCTTTGATGCAGCAGTCAACTCAAACTCCACATTTTTCAAAACAGTTAACACACAGGCCGGAACAGTGGCACTGATGGTCAAAATGACACATTTTGTTTGAAAAAGGCTCCAACCGTGCCAAAACATTTAAAATATACAACAAAAGCAAATTTTGCCTTCAAACAACACAACTTGCAAAGAAGTGTATGAGCTTTTCCAAGCAACCATTACACAGTGGACAACAAAATACAAAATACAGCACTCAGTGTGAATCAGTGCACCATTGTTTGTCATTGTATCCTATTACTGTACGTAGCTTTTATGCTAGTGACATTTGTTGTCACGTTTACCTTCTTGCAAAGAATTGGATCCAGAATCAGAAAGGCTTTAATCCAAATTGTATTGATTCCATTGAATGTTATTTTCAAACTGTGGCTGAAAACTGAAATACTGTAAATATTACACAAAATGCATGTAAACCAAAATGAAATCTATTATGATAAAAGAAATTAAGAAAATAAAATATATTACAGTAAAGTAAACATTACTGTAGAGTATAAGAAATAGCCACTATTGATATTCAGTCTCATCTGTCTAGACGATGGGGCCACATGGCCTCATCCACATCACATTCAATATCCTCTCGCAATGCACCGAGGGAAAAATCTTCTTGCATGCCTTATCCAACCTTGACATTTCTCTGCACCTATTTCTTGGGCAGCAGCATTCATTGCATTTAGCAAGGGCATCTGCTCATAGGGACGCTGATCATAAACCTTCCACCTCCAAGCACTGAAGAACTCCTCTATGGGATTCAAAAATGGGTTATATGCTGGAAGAAACTGCATCATCATCCAAGGGTGTACTGCAAACCACTCATTGACAAGGCGAGAGTGGTGAAATGCCACATTGTCCCAGATAATGACGATGAGTGGCATGCCAGGCCTCAACAGCCCTCTCTCCTCAGGTGGGATCAGCCTGTCATGAAGTGCATCCAGGAATGTTATGAGGTGCTCGGTGTTGTATGGGCCAATAGTGGGGATATGGCATAGGACACCATCATTGGAGATGGCAGCACACATGGTTATGTTAGCACCCCTCTGACCTGGAACTGTGACAGTGGCCCTGTACCCAATGAAGTTCCTTCCACGTCGCCTCACTTTACAGAGATTGAAGCTGGCTTCATCAACATAAATGAAGACATGATGTGCCCCCTGAGCTTCAAGCTCCATTATTCTCCAAGTGAAAAAAGGCAAAATTACAATGAAAAGTGACTCCAGTTGACTCTAACTGCATGATATGACAAGGCATTACAGTATACTGTAGTAATGTTGCCTTACCTCCACATATTGGCATCTGGCCTCCTTCACAACTTCAGAGTTCCTTTGAAATGGAACTGTATAGAGCTGCTTCATAGCCATATGGTTCCTTCTTAGGATGCGGTCAATGGTGGTCACACTCACGTTGTTGATGTTCCTAAACATGCCCTGATCTGAAATCACTGCTGCCCTGATTTTACGCAGCCTTATGGCATTGTTTGCCACAACCATGTTCACAACGGCTACCTCCTGCTCAGCACTAAAAATTATCCCTCTACCACCAGAGAATGGCCATGATTGATAACGTGATCAATAACAGTTGATTTCATCAGAAACCTGAACCCTTCCAACTATACCTCCACCTCGCACTTGGACTCCTCTTCCTCGGACCACTCTCACTCTCACTCTCACTCTCACTCTCACTCTCACTCTCACTCTCACTCTCATCTGCCTTTGACCTCTCCCATCCATGTTGGCAAAGAACAACACAGACGCTGCACCTTTAAGGCCTGCAGACTGATTGCTAATTGAAGATTTGTGTGAAGGAGTGTCAAACGGGTGCTTCAGTGATTTCATACTGATGTAGGTAGTTTCTAATAGTTAGGAACAGATAGCTTCTGTTTGGTTACCATAGCTAAAACAATGAAGTTTGGACTGCTTGAATGACGTCTGGGTTAACTGTTCTGCAAAAGGGTGGGAAAAATGTGTCAATCCAATGAGAAATGGTTAACACATTTGCAAGAGGTGTCTTCTGCTCTGCTGAGACAGTGATGATAAAAACCAAGTGGTTCCCAGTTTCTTTAAGCAGGTCAAAGCAATCAAGACAAACATTTCATTGAGAACCGCTGCCTGCTGTAGCTAGAAACAAGGTTGATGAGAGCCGTTGGACTGAACCAAAACAGTGAAGTTTTTGGCAAAACAAAACAAAGAACTGATAGAACTAAAATGCTCGAAAAGTTAGATACAATGTGGACACATTTTCCAGCCCCAAACCACATTTTCCTGACTATTCGATATGCGAGTTAGGCTGGAACTTCTCATTTTATTTTATATTTTCAAGGGGCATTATCAACGGCCGTAGACCAAAATGCCTCTGGGCGCAATTATATTGACTTACAACCAATCAGAGCAACAAAACATGTGACGTAGCGCTGAGCGAAGACCAAATGTAAACAGACTACGGCATGCAGAGATGAGCTGTGATGATGTAGCATCAATATGTCTGTAAACGAGTGCTGCCATTTTTGCCATCAGGATTTAATAATTGGACTGCAACAGAAAGTTCCACGTTAGCTGCAGCCATCCAGGTTGTTTTTGCCACAAAGGCGCTTGTAGGAGCCACATATTGTATGTTGTTTATTGTCTCATTTATGTTGGTTGTTGATTATTGTGTTGTGCACTTATATTGTAGGTGGTGGGCGTGTTCATCGCAGTTTGAGTGATAACGTATTTGTTTGCTTCAACTGTTCACCTGGGTTTTTTGGGCTTCGACAGAGATGGGGTGAGCCAACTCTTTGTGTTGACCACCGCACTAACGCACTTATTTCAATTTCACACAAGTAACTTTACATTTGGTAACTGCAGTGCTAGTTGTATTTTACGTGTGGAGGAATAAATCATTGCAATACAATCTTGAGTGTGTTTAGTGTGTTTAAGCATCTCTCAGTGTTCAGTCCCTTGCGGCAGCACTTTGTTGGACTGCTTCCACCGCAACAGCGCTCCTCCTTACTAAGCTATGTTTATGCTAGTTGTAGTGTCCCCCAACACAAGGGTGCACAAGCCCAAAAATGGCGTAATCACATTTTGCGTAAAGCGCGAAGACTCCGCAAGTTGAACATGCCCCATATTAGATAAACAGTTGCAATTGGCTCGACCCGGACCAGGTCGGCTGGAAATCTGTCTGAATGGGAGGGGGAAAGATGCATTTGCCAGATCAAATATAACATGTTGAGCTCACAGATTCGTCTGGTTTACAGGCTACAAATTTCAACTTTTGTTCTGTTCTTTTTGTTCTTTTTTCATGAGTAAAGCCCTCTGTTGGGACAAGATTAATAACAAGATTTACTTCAAATTAATGAAGAAAGTTCCATACACTTTTTGAGTGGACTGTTTTCTCTGAGTTCATACCTGACCCCCCAACCTGGGCCTTGAATATGTTGGTCTCTTGATTAAACCACCTTGTCTACATGCCCTAGAGAAGATTTCTGCACTTTTCTTTATTTACTCATCATCATCCGCATCTGACATCATCGGCACTCTTGCATACCTTTGTTGCGTTTTCCTGCACGCTTTAATTCACAGCCACAAAAGATAAGAGGAACCCACAGCATACCAGCCAGAGAGAAGAAGAAGAAGAGTGCTGAAGAAAGAGCAACGCAAAGGCAAAATAAACAGATTTCAAAGCACTTCCATATAAAGGCATCAAACGTCCCATGCGATGAAACAACATGCCGCAGCTCGTTTTAATTGACACATTGACAACCTCAGACTTATGATAAGAAGAGGGGAGTGGGGGGCAAGAATGGAAGGAAAGAGGGAGGGAGGGAGAGAGGGGCTAAGGAATGAAAGAAAGATCAGCCTAAACTAACAACAATAAGGGAATGATAGAAGGGCTTAATTTTGCCTGACAGACGGTGCTTTCATCAGATTGTGTGCCTTGAACTGCGCCTTGATTAATTATTAAATAAGGCGGCCTGCTCTTCGGCACTGGCCCTCATTTGATGCTCCCACAAATGTGTTTCTGCTGACAGATAGAGGTCCACTACTGGCCCCTGTTTACACATACCAAAATAGAACAGCAGGCAAGTCCCAATACCGTGTTACAGAGCATGACTGGAGCTTTGATGTTATTACAGCCGCCTTAGGGAGGTTTTTAGGATCCGTTTTCAACCTTACGCAGAGATATTCTTCATTGTCACTATGTTGATTTACTTGTGTGTGTTTTTGCACAAATGATCTGAAATCAGTAAACCTTTTATTATTTTTTCCAACAGTAATCACTGTTTTTCACAAGGTATTAAAGAATGTTTTGAATCCAGGGCTATAGAAATAAGGGGTTTAAAGACTCACCAATACCAATCGGTATCCGGTTGTATTATCACAGACACAACTACAGCGATCCATGGACCCCTGGATCAATCTAAATGGACAACATTACCTTGTTACCAATGGGGAAAAGTGTGTGGTCCTGTATTCATACGTAACAGCAAACACATTTCCATAATGGTTGACTGGAGCTAGTTGACTACCTGCTATAGTAGGCTATAGCACTCATGGCTTGTACTTGTACTTTACTTAAGTATTGCCATATGTCATGTTACTACTTTATACTTCAACTTCATCCATTACATGTCAGAGGGAAGTATTTTCTCCACTGCATTTATACGAGAGCTGCTTTGCAGATTAAGATATTACACACAATATAGGCTATATGACCTATTTATAAAATAGAATGCATTGTTAGATATTAATCTACCCAACAAATATAAAGTGAGACTCTCCTACACCAAAAACCGACCACATAGGTCATTCCTACAAGCAGCAATTATGACCCATTTTAATATGTATTGTTAGGCGGCGCCTTCTACTGGCCGTAGTAATTATGATGGGAGCAAAGCAGGAAGTCATGTAACGTCTTATCAAGACCCAGAAAGTCTGTTGAGGGTGGCCAGACACAGGACTCTCACCCAGGACAACAGTGTTCGTGTCCCGTTTAATTAAAAATGAAAGTATTTTTACTTACACGTCACATTCTCCGTCACATGTGTTGTTACGTTATGTACCACGCACAGAAGTGAAGTAACGTAACAAATGAACGCATTTTAGCCCAAACCACAATCTTTTTCTAAACTTAACTAAGCAGTTTTGTTGCCTAAGTAGTTTTTGTACCTAAACCCAACCAAACTGCGACCATTTTACACGGTTAATGACCTTTGTGTATGAGGGCAGAAGATGCTCCTTTGGGTCGTATTTTATAAAGTTGTGGGATTTGCTTGTAATGTCAAAATTGTACAAGGTGTTATGGCTACTGTTTCTTCTTCCTAACTCTTCACATACTACACAAAGGTAGAGTGGTAAAAAGAGATTTTCTGTATTTTTCTATAACAGTTATGTATGTGCAACATGCAGGGTTTTCCCTACTATTATAAGGATTAGGTGCAGGTGCACGGGCATAGCAGCAGCTCGACCGCAGGGCTGTAAGATGACGTAGTATTAAGAGCGACAAAGGTAGAGAGTAGTACGAAAGACCGAAAATCCGCGTAAGGAGGCAGGTTGGGGTGGTTGATGGATCAAACAACACAGGACTTTCTTGTCCGCATGTCAGTTAAACGTACATGTTTTAACCCCACCATGATCTTTCCCTAATGGTAACTAAGTGGCTTTAGTCTGCACATTGAAAAATGACGCCAAGAGTCCCAACCAAAGGCACCTGACCAAGCGTAGGTTTTTTTACATGCTAAGAGTGAGAATGTGTTGGTTAGTCCCCAGTTTTATATAATAATCTTATCATTTATTTATTTAATATCTGCTCTAGCTTTTCCAACGTTTTAGACAGAAATATGGTAATAATAATTGTCCAAAATTATGTGAAAGTGCTTTTTTATTGAAGAAAGTTCACTTTTACTTAAGGGAGGACTCCTAAACCTCCGCCAAATACGTGCATTTAAGTCTTCCACAAACCTAGTAAAAACACTGATACGTGTGGTAAAAGGGCGTTCAGTTCCTGATTTACAGCCACAAACTCATCCCATGTGATGCAAACATTACCAGCAGAGGCTGCTATGACTGTCACATGCTGTGACTGGATGCATACAGTATTATTGCAAACTGCTTTATGTCTTAACAAAACAAACGTTGTTGGGCACATGTGCTGTACCACAGCCGTGCAGAGATAAAGCAAGAGGACAATTTATGAATGTCATAAATAACATCAGACTGCCTGCATTTTGATATGCTAATAAATGCTTCCTCCAAGTCAATAAGACATGGGAAACACTAACCCAGCCCATCGTTCAACAAATCAAAACCTCATGATTTCCCCACAAATGGTCACAGCCTTCTTTACGCTCTGAAATCCGTGCTCTTGGCCTGGATCTGACACAAGATTAGAGGAATAATGGTGAAATCTGTGCCTGACTTCCCTTTTTTCTCACCCTGTTCTTTTGATTTGGGAGCCCTCTGTTTGCAGCCTGCGTCTTTCCAGCTCCTCTTGTTTGGTTTGGGCATATCTGGCATAGCTGCGGTCTTGTTAATACTTCCCCCAAACTCAGTGCATCTGGAGAAAGTCTCACACACCTCCTTAGTTGCATCAGACAACCAATGCATTCGATTCGTAGTACATGCAGTACCAGAAGTGGAAGGAGTAAACAAATATTCTACGTATAAGTAAAATGACCAGTATAAGTAAAAGTAAAAAGTAGCTCCTTTAAAATTGACTCCAACTACTTTTTAATGGCGGGGGGAGGGGATATACTTTTTTACATTTATATCATATCTTATTTATACTTAGTATATTTAAGCCATATCGCACTTTTTGAGGACAGATACTTTGCCAAAACAATGTTAGAAACCTTTTTTTTATTTACTTTTTCCCATCAGTGATGGATGTGATTTAAAATGTAACGAATGACAACACTTCAAACAAAACATACTTAGGTAAACGTACAGATTTGAAAAACTACTTTAAAAAGTAAAAGAACACAAAACAAATGTAACGTGAGTAATCGCAGTCATGGGTGGCGCTAAGCGCCGGACGGAGCCACGGTGCCTCTGCAAAATAGCCTCGGGAAGGAACTTGTTTTGGTGAAACATGTGTACGTTCAAAAGTTGTTTTAGTCGTGCAACAGAAAACTCAGATTGGACAGATAGTCTAGCTAGCTGTCTGGATTTACCCAGCAGAGATCTGAGGAGCAGTTAACCATAGTCCTCAGAAATCCACCGGAGTTTAAAATTCCAACACAAAGGAAGCAGAAGGTAACGGACATCCGTCCGAAAAGAGTGACATCTGGCGGAATTTCCGGCAGCACTGGAGCAATCCTGGAAGTGGAACTAACATCTCACTAATGCCACGTTTGTCCTCAGATGAACTGATTTCAGGACTGTGAGGACGTCCCCAGCCCATAAAACTCACAATTTTACCCAGTTGAGAGGAAAGAGGAGAAATCAGCAGATATAAACAAGTCTTCTCAGAATGAGAGGTAGTAGCATTCAGTAAAGCCTTTGATCCAGCCCTAACTAGATCGCTTTGACAAGTCCAATTTACGGCTGCTTCTCCCCACAATGGCTCATTGTGTGGAGAGCTGGAGATGATCTAATCGCCGCTGCCCTCAGAAGTCTGAGTGAGGAGATGAAGAGGAAACATAGTGGAAACATTGTCGTCCATCACGTTTGATGTGAAAACACATGACGGCTTCACCTTATCAGATTTGTATTCCAAATTAGTAAAACCAAATGAAATGAAGCACATCAAACGAGATGAAGGAGTCATTTAATTGCATTACACAGCCACACTCCACTTCCTGCTGTAAATGTCCTCTCCGTCTGTCTGCATGGACATCACAATGAATAACTGGATGGAACAATGCTCCTGCATGATGATGCTTTGTTGAATAGCTCACATGGGGTTTTTATGAGCTCTTCACTCCCTGTTCACATGGCTGCAACCCCCCCCCCCCCCAAACACATATCTCACACACAACCACACAGGTAAAAAGTGATTCACACAGATTTTTCAAGCTTCAAATAAACCTGGTCACCCAAAAGACTAATCAATGGCCCCACATCGTCAGCAATCCTCCAGAAACTCCCTTCGCTCTGGTGCGAGTTCATAAGTCAGCTACACACCCAAAGACAAAGCCGAGTACAGATGCGGACTCATGCCATCTACTATCTATGGCACCGGGGAAAAAAACAAGGCAGATTCTGAAATGCCACCTCGTGACTTTTTGGAGGAGCTAATCTATTCTATTTAATGTAGTTCAGAGGGGCCCGTCTCCGAGCTGAAGACACAAGGCAGGATTAGTCCTCATATAGCGGTGGCAAGATGAAAGCAGATAAACCACTTAGCCTGGTTCTTGGATGACTTTATATATTTATTTCCCTCAAGTCTCTTCCCCAACGTTTGAAAAGGGATTTAGCAGCAAAGACACTTAAGTCTCTGGAAGTTAATCTTTTTTTTTCCTCCTCTTTCAAATAAGTTGTGGATTTTGTTGTGTGCGCTGTTGAGTTTTATGAACTTTCGACTGTAGTTCAGGGAGGGTTGAGAGACAGAATTCTCTGTGCTAACTATGGCCTTTGTAATAATAACAAAAAAATATCTCTCATTCTCTCTGGAATGTAGCAGAGTAGAAGTAGAAAGTAGCATGAAAAGAAAAAACTCAAGTAAAGTACAAGTACCTCAAATTTTTATTTCAGTACAGCACTTGAGTAACCACACCTCGAAATAAATTCACGTGAATAACCCTCATAATTTGGATGCAGATTCCCCTGACCCTAAAATGTGTTGACTAGCCTTCATGTCTGGCAGAGAGTCTGACCCGTGTGCTCTGCAGTATCTTCCCAGACTCTGCAGACCCTGCGCTCCGAGCCGAGCCCGCTGAGGGGTGCCGACCCCGGGCTTTGGCCCCTGCACATCAAAGGCTCCTTATGGAGGATGTTAATATTTGCTCAGGTGCATCTCGCGGGTCTGTTTCGAGCATATAAATATATCAGAGGCCAAAGGGACGTCTGGTCACGCTGTCCCTGTGTGTGTGAGAACAGGGGAGGGGAGGGAATGACAGTTGTGTGCTGTCGCAAAACACACACACACACACACTCATATACACAGACCCCACTCCTCCTCCGGTCTACAGCCCATATTTGAACCCCCTCATCTCAGTCTTTGCTTTGTTCTCGGTGGCCCTTTGACCTGGGACTGGCCTTGGGTCAGGGGGGGGACATGGACAGGACAGCTGGGGACAACAAGAGTCCTGTCCCCTCCTGCCTCCTGCCTCTTCCATCCCATGACCCCTGCATCGCCTTTGAACTTCTGCCGCCCGGTACCGAGGCCCTCCTGAGACGGCAACTGTTTACCCAACAATGTAACAAATAAGAACACAGTGGCAAGATTAGATATAACTTTCCCCAACCCTTTGTTTATGGGACACAAGACCTCTATCTCACATCTGCACCGATTCCATCTCGGTGTCACTGATTACGGCGGCTTACAGAAAGGCCTGGGCCCCATCTCCCCACGTTGCTTACACTCCTGTTCCGCGACCGGCTTGTTTACGCTAAGCCCCGCAAATAAGATCTCATCCTCTGCAATCTCTGTCGTCAGCCAATGCCGATAGACAGATGTGGAATCTAGAAACTCCAGCGTCACATCAAAGGAGCTGGAAGCCAGTCAGCCCCACATCTGTGGATCTGACTGCGAGACTGATGTGTTTCGTAACCGGCTCGCTGACAATACACAGACTGTTGAAGATCTGCAGAGCTGTTGCTGCTGCTGCAGGAGCCCACTCTAACATACATGCCTGGAGTTTAGGATCCCAGGCAACCATGGAGTCCTGGTGCAGTATTACTTTCCTACAAGCTCCAACAGGGCAGTGGCCTATTGAGCATTGACACTTGACATGATTACCAAATATAAACTTTAAAGCAATGACAGCTTTTAAGTAATCTGGACAATTGTATTGTTGTGCTTTCCAGTATAAGAATAAACTCATCATCAGACAGGCTTGTTCTCATGAACCATTCGTACAAAAAGCTACGTAAAGTAATGCACTGTAATTCGTAAGCATTCCACGTATTTTTTGCTTTTTGCACCACAGTGACTGCCTCTGTATAAGAATGCTGTGGGCCGCATGGGGAGGAGGCTTTCAAGCCAGGGAGTGGAGTTCGCTTCCCGGTGAAAACAAAAGACTTTCACCCAGTAAATGTGTGTTCCTTGGGAGTGTTTTATTCCAAACCACGATCTTCTTCTTCTAATCTTAACTAGTTGTTTTGCTGCTTGAATTTAACCATCGTCGCCGCATAACGCTCACTTTTTGTAGTCTGAACTTAACCATAATGTCCGCCGAAACGACCGGCACCATCAGCTCAAAGTCACCTTTGAACAGTCTTGTATAAAGTACTTGAAAGCAATACTTGAGTAAAAGTACAAGTATATTACCAGAAAATGACTTTGGTAGAAGTAAGTCTCCTTTTAGAATATTACTTGAGTAAAAGTCTTTAAACTATCTAATATTTATTGTACTTAAGTATCAAAAATAATGTTCTGATATTAAATGTAATTAAGTGTTAGAAGTGAAAGAAAAAGTAAAAAACATTTTGATTATGAACTTTATGGCCAAAGGTGTGTAACGTTATCTTCATCACCAGCGTCGTCGGGGTGAACATCGTCTGTTACCATGGCGGCAAAGCCTGCACCAGCTGCTTCCATGACACTATCAGTCATTATGCAGCCTCCTCTTCTTCTTTAGTTTTGGCCTATGGTTGTTTTTTTTGCATGCATTATCTTGGCAAACCAGGAGCAATGATTCGCCAAACCAGCTTTTTTCCAGTGTAACAAATTACTTCTGATTTTATTTTTTAGTAACGAGTAACTAAGATACTTAGATGAAATGTAGTGGAGGAAAAGTATACATTTTATTTAGAAACTGTAGTGGAGTAAAAGTAAAAGTTCCGGAAATATAAATAACAAAGTAAATTACAGATACGTGAAAATTCATTAGTGAAGTATTTGTACTTTGTTACATTACAACATTGTCTTTGAACTGGTAAACTGAACTAGCAACTGCAGCTTATACAGCAACATATCACAGAGCTCTGTAGCCGCCTAGCAGTAAGGTATTCTTGGGTAAACTGAACTACCAACTGCATTTTTGTAAGAACCTGTTCATGAGAATCCGTTGCATCAGACAACTCACTTCTTTTATGCAATAGACTGACCAGATGGAAGGCGACACTATTTCTTTCCCCATAAATACGAGACATAGTAATATAAATAAGGGTAAGGCGAAACTGATTGTATAGTTTTGTTGGAGCAAGGTCAATATACACCCCAACAGCAGAGAATTACCTTTGTGCAGTTTGTATCGCCGTCATGTACATCACACTTCTGCCCAATGCTGGTGGCAGAAAATCCATTAGAGCTGTGACATCGATTCATAATCGATGTGGAAATGTTAAAGAAAAGTCTCTCACAATGACTTTGTCTGTCTATCTAAACTCAGAGCCAGTCCAAGGACATGTGCAGAAGCAGATGTCATTCTTTGATGGCATTTCCCTGTATTGCCTGTGAATGGTGATAACATTACTGAGCAAAATCAAACAGGAGTGTTAAATTATATAATATTGATCCTCTGTTCTTATCAGTCAGGCCCAGGGCCTGTCCTTCCTGCTCACATTGTCCTCCATGGTGGTTGTAACTTTTTGTTTTCTGGATGTTAAAGTATGAGGGAAATATTCCAGTGCATTCATTGTGGAAGTTCAAGGTTAACCCAAATCACAAAAACACACAATTTCCACCTTAATGTACTGTGCAGACAAAGATGGATTACCAACCAAGTAGTCCCACATTGCCAGACCTATATCTCCACAGTGCTGTGGTCTGGCTACACCACACGTACATTCTAGGATATGAGAAAAAAACACTCTGGGTTGTTTGGATTTCTTAAAACCAATCACAATCGTCTTGGGCGGAACACTTTCACCCCGCAAAAGAAAATTCCACATACAATATTACATGAAGTTAACTGTTTCCACAATACAGTAACGTGAGCTATTTAAATTAGCTGGATACATGGTTAAACGTCATTTGCTCTTACCAGTGTATTACCTTGTGTACACAGCAATCCCCACCAATCAGTCCCAAAATTTCCCAGTTATATTGTAAATGCCGTAAATATATTCTTTGTAAATCTTTATAATTATTCACCGAAAGAACCAAGCGGGCCTGCATTGTTGCACAAATCAAATATTCTTCAAAACTTGCCATTTTCAGCACGTAGCTTGCTAGCTCGAAGGTTGTTGTTGTTTCCTGAAGCGAACAGAGTTTGAGAACGGCAACATCCGGATGTCAGGCAGTTGTCCTGGAAATGTTCCGTTGATCCAAACTACCAACCAGACCACCTCCGGTTTACTGGGTGGTGTTTGTGGTCATTTGAATCTGATTAACTGCAAATGTACCCAGTATAGTAATACTGAATGCAGTACTAAAATCACAATGTAAACTTAAAAGACAGGAGCCTTAAGGTAACACTCTCGTGGTCATTTTGCCTCTATTTTCTGTCATTTTACTTTTCCATCTGGCCGTTTTGTGTCTATTTGAGGTCATTTTAAATGTATTGTTAGTCATTTTGCACCTCATGTGGTCATTTTATGGTAGTTTTGTGTCTCTTTGTAGTCATTTTGGCTGGTTTGTAGTCATGTTGTGTCATTTCTAGTCATGTAGTGGTCATTTAGCGTTTTTTACATTTTGGGGCTCCTGACCCCTTTGAGCCCGGCAAGCCCAGGGGCCAATAATATTACATAGGCAATTATTATGAATAAAAGAACAGATAACAATGGAAAGTTGCTGCAGGTTTTGCCATCTTCCTATAGAACAAACCCCCTCAGCACTAAATGCGGGTTGACTGACAGTAATAAGTAAAGTGTGGCTAGGAGGTGAAGACATGTTTGAAATCATTACAGGAAGGTGAAGACTGACCTTGTCGGTGTTATCAGTCTGCTGCGTCACCATGTGGGGACAAACATATTGAGTTGACTGGAATTAACACAAACCCAGAAGGAAATTAGTAAAGTGAGGTGGCCATCTGTTCAGCAACATGGAGGCAATTAACTGCACATAAATGAAGCCGATAAACATGCGGTGGGTGAATCTATATCCATTAATATTAAACAGAGCAATCACTAACCCGACTGTAAAAAAAAGCAGCATATAAATGTATGTGTCTATCTACCTAACCCTTGTGACCTCCCATATTTGTATAAATATATGCAGATGAGAAACTTTGCTCTGCTGTTTGTGTTGCACATGTTATAATATGGTAATATGTGTAAGTCGCTCACAAAGTCCTTGTTAAACTATTCTACAGTATCTGCAAGGGATTTTTGTTGTTTTATTCATTTGTTTTATGACAGCCACCACAGAAAGATTATATGCAGCACTGGGGTGTTACTGGATTACAGTTGATACTGATGGTCAAGAACGAGCAAAATAATTTTTCCACAAAAGAGAAGCATGTATCTGCTAATCCCCTTTTTATATTTTATCTTTGGTGCAAAATGATGAATCTTGCGAAAAGCCATTACTTTTGCACTATTAATAACACCTGCAATGATTTCTTGGCCACTTGGGGGCAGCAGAAACTATACAATATTGACATATAACCACCTTTTATAATCACAATTTGGTGTTACGGCTGGTGGGAAAACAGCGCATTCTCAATGGTTCGCTTGATGCCATACAAAAACTTATGCACAACAATTCGTATGATATCCTACTAAATTAAAATTACTGCCAGGCATTCACTTGACGACCTGAGAAAAGGTGACTGTAAGACAAGTAAGATTACAATCATTTCAGCAGCCATTGCAGGTTAGTTTAGCCGACAAAAGGTAACTGACCTGCAGTGACGGCAGTTCATTTTCAGTGGTCGTTTCAGTGGCCGTTGCAGATGAGTTAAGCCGACAAAAGGTGACTGGGAGCCAGCTGCAGAGCATCGTGAGGCCCTTGTCATGTAAGCGGCTGTTGCAGTTGAGTTTAGTTGACAAAATGTTACTATCAGCCGGGTACAGGGCAGCGGCTGTTGCAGTTGAGTTTAGCCCGACAAAAGCTGACTGGCCTGCAGCGATGACGGTTAGGTTTAGGCACCAAAACAACGAGTTAAAATTTGAGAAAAAAAGGCTTGCGGTTTGGGATAAAACACCAGTCCCCTTTAAGTAGTACTTCGGGGACACCAACACCCGTTTCCTGGGTAAAAATATTGTGTTTCTCCCTTTAGCTTCATCCAGGACCTCAACCCCGCTTACCCCACTTGAAAGCCCTGTGTTTTAGGACCCTTCCATCCACTCCAAGCTCCTCTCTGTGCCGATCTTTGCGCTCTTATACAGAGCAGTCAATGTGGTGCATATACTAAAAAATATGTGGAATACATACAATTACAGTGCATGACCTTTCATAGCTACTGTATGAATGGTTCACGATAACAATCTGGTGAACACTATGAGCTGTAAGGAGTCGGGTGAAAATTCTTCTGTAGGTTTTCACTGCAAGCGACGCCTTTACCATAAAAGTAATCATGTGATGTATTGTTAATGTAGAAACATTGATTAAAGCTGTTTTATTATAGGTTTATTTGCAAACAGGCTAGCTGGTTTTACAGTTAGCGTGTAAGCATGTTAACATAAAGTGTTATGCTAAAATGCTGATTGTCATGCAAGTGTCAGGGTTAATAAAACAAATGATGGTGCTTTCAACCTTGGATTATGAAGAAACTGAGTCAGCAGACACTACATTTTAGAGCTATTAAATAATTGAATATTATTCAGCAGTTTTGGAATAGCATCCACTGTAGAACAGTTTTAAGTTCTGGATTGTACAGTATTACAATCTAGTCTAGCGACAACACATCGATTTTTATAGCTTTCATAGATTTCAGTGTTGGGGATACACTGAAAAAACTTAAACTTATAAAATTATAGGATAGAAGAAAAAGGAATGATGGTGATGTTAAGACTCTGAAGTTATCAAACATTATCTATCTAGTAGATGGAGCCTCTCATAAAAGACAAATGCAAATCCAATATTTTAACAAGGCAGAGGTCACAGAACAGCTCCTGATAGGACGAGTGAAACAAGCTCAGCAGGATAAAACTGACAGTCGGGAAACCTCACTGACATATTGCAAGTCACAAACTCTCCTTGTCAAATATTCATCACATCCCTTTCCCCACCCTGTTTCATTCCAGCTTCAATAGTAATAAATACATTAGCGGATAAAAGAAAATCCAACCGGCTCCCAGAGGGAGCATGTGAGGCTTCACAATCTCCATGCTGTTTGTACTTGGGAAGAATCAATTAAAAATGTACAGCTGCCGTAGATTTATTATTCATACGCACATCCTTTTCAATTCATCGATGAGCGATGTATTTGTCAGGCGGGTAAATACGCGAGCAGCGGAGGAGGAGAGGAGCTGCAGGCTCGTGCAGGCAGTGTTCTCCAATCTGTGATACGTTGGTAGAATTGGGAGTTTGTGTGTGTGTGTGTGTGTGTGTGTGTGTGTGTGTGTGTGTGTGTGTGTGTGTGTGTGTGTGTGTGTGTGTGTGTGTGTCCTCCTATCTTCAGGGGCGGAGCGATGGGGTGTCTTCTGGGGCTCCAGCCACGAATGTTTTTCTCAAAAGCCCCAAATCTTTTAGGGTTTTAAAAATAACCTTATTATTTTTCATTGCAAAAACTATTTTCAAAAATATTTGTAGTGCTATTAAACGCCAAATTCCTATCCCACCTTTGTTATGTAGCCTGACTTCAAAATTGTTGCCTCTTTTAAGAAGTCAGGAGTGAAAATCTGCAACATTAGTTGTGTTCTGCTTTCAGAACGATGAAGACAGAGAACAATTAGATACATGATAGCATAACGGCTCGACAGGATGGTTTTTTTCCTCCTCAACTATGTTTTTCCCTAATGATTTTTAGACATTCTATTATCAGATACCATGAAAACTAGTGCATGTCGTAAATTGGGGAAAAGATCACTGGGCTCTGGGCTGAGCCCCGAATGTTTATAGCGTCTGGCTCCGTCCCTGAAATCTTAGATTTCTAACCTTTTCAGAGAGTAATGCTCGATGCATCTTCCAAAACGCTTTCTATCTATCTCTGTGTGTCTGCTGCTCTATCAACTCAGTATCTCCTCCCTCACTTTCTTACTCTCTGTTGATCTCTCTCTTTGTTCTTTCTCTGTCTGTCTGTTTCTCAAACTCAAATGCAGAGTTGCTTGTTCAGGTGCTCAGGTAAAAACATGGATTATTGACCGGTGCATTTTTTGAATTTGTTGACAGATTCTTATCTGATATTTTATCATTTCATCCTTACCCATCTGCCTGCAAGTCAGGTTGCTGGTGCTATAGATCCCTTATGGCTCAGCCTGAGAAACCCTTGAAGCTCTGCTGTGCAACCTCTCCCCCTGCGCTTTGCTTATAGGATCCACAAGCAGACCTACAAAGATGTGATTGAAGTAAAAGAGTCAAGTCAATCTGAGCTCACTCACTGGCACGCACGCACGCACAAACAATGTGGGTGTTTCGTCTTGTAACAGCTGAGGATTCTTCAAATGCGCTTTTAAAAAAAGTTCTCGCCAACCACATCAGTAGAGGCGAAACTTGTGAAAAGGGCTGCCAAGTAAGACACAAACACACATGCACTAACGTACCTACCTCCAGGTTCCTCATACATGAGAAGAGTGTCCTTTCCTCCTCCTCCTCCTCCTCCTCCTTGTCTTCCTCCTCTTCTTTCTCCTTATTGCATTTTTTTTATTAAAAGCATCAATCTGTGCGGTGCTTGCCTGACATCTGTTCTGGGGAAAGTTGTGAAACCTTAATGGAGAATCAATGGAATAACATTTACTCATGCTTAGGTGGAGGGGTGAAGAGTATAGTTTAGCAGATGTTCCATCCAAAGATAAGTGAGGTGTGTGTGTGTGTGTGTGTGTGTGTGTGTGTGTGTGTGTGTGTGTGTGTGTGTGTGTGTGTGTGTGTGTGTGTGTGTGTGTGTGTGTGTGTGTGTGTGTGTGTGTGTGTGTGTGTGTGTGAGCGTGCATCAACATAAGCATGTGTTTGAACATGCTTATGTTCAAACACATGCTTATGTTGTGTTGTGGTATGTGTGAGATAACACACAGGGAACCCTCTTCCTGAGAGCTCCATCCTTCAAGCAGAAAAAGCTTTGGAGGGAGCGTTTATAACTTTAAAATTACAAGCTTTGAAATGTGTATGACTGATAGACAGCAGCATCCAGGCTCAACTAACACCTTAGTTTAGCCTTAATGCGTTGCCCTTGCAAGGCTGGATCTCTCTCTATCGTGTCTTTGACTAACCTGATGGTGGAGTGTGCGCACACGTCTTCGACCCATCTGCTGTTTAAATGTTCCTTTTTATCTCCAAGATGTGTTGCCTCTAAGATAAGATGAGATCTGAGATGACTTTGTCCAAATCCCAAACCAAAAAGCATGAGGGTGAGGTGTTGTGGATCTCCTTCCTCTGTGCTGACAGCTGCTGTCGTTCCAGCTCTCCACCCCTAGATTGCCAATTCACTCAGAGAGCCTCTCTTTTCTGATATGTACAGGGTCACTGCATGTTGTTCTTTCTTTCTTTCTTTCTTTCTTACCGAAGAGGATTAGGGTTAGAATTAGTCAGAATTCTGAGAATAGTCAGAAAATAAAAGTTGCAGCGGTCTGAGCCAGCCGCTCGAAAGTGTTTTAAGCCCCCCCACAACGTCGACTTCAAGGCAGCGCTGCGACCGTCGACTTCAAGGCACCTAACACTAACCCTAACCATTGCCTAATCCTTCCAGGCAGCGCTGCCTGGAAGACGACGTTGGTTGCTTAAAACACCAGCCAGCTGATGGTTTTGCTAGAGGCTGGTTTTAGAACATAAGGGACGTCACCTGTTTCAACAGCTAATAGAGAAGTCAGCTGGTAAAGTCAGCTACAAACTATATCCATAATCCATTTTATTTTAATGTTACAAACAGCTGGTAGAAATGGCAGAGTTTTAGACGGAGCTTCAACAACCGCCCGAACAACACATATGGCCCTACTCCTCTTCTGTACTTCCTATATTTGTGCATATGTAATAAAATAATCAGAAAAGAAGAAATGCACAGGGGGACAGAAAAAAAAACCTGAGGCCTTGTAAGAGGAACCCACCTAACATTGAGATCGCTTGTCACCACTGATGGGCAGTAATGCGTTAGAAGTAACGCGTTATTGCAATCTGATTACTTTTTTCAAGTAATGAGTAAAGTAAGGGATTACAATTGCAAAAACAGTAATTAGATTACTGTTTCGTCCCTGTAAGCAGGCTGCGTTACTGCGTTACGTTTTGTGAGACTGTCTTGTGAGTGACAATGACGTATGAGCGCCGCGATGTCAGTGTAAACACCGACATGTGTAGTGTTGAACAAGAGACAACATGGAGCGCGGGAGAGAGCAGGGTCATGCAGCGTTTAATGCTTGGAAGTACCGACATTACTTTGAGTTTGACTCGGTTAAAGGTGACAAAAACATCAGCGTCCGCTGTACACGCTGCGTGGGAAGAAAACTTTTATCTACAGTGAAAAAGTCCACCTCAAATCTGAGCAAGCACCTAGCAAGCCGGCACAGGAATGTGAAACTCTCTGAAAAAAAACCTGAACCCCCACTATGTTTTTCCCTAATGATTTTTAGGCATTCTATTATCAGATACCACTAGGTGAAAATAGACTTAAAAGCGACGGGACTTAGTGCCGCTGAACTGAAGAAGTTCGTCGCTGGCTATATTGTAGAGGACATGCTGCCAATTTCCACTGTTGACTCTGAATCGTTCCGACGCATCGTAGAAAAAATACCGACCAAACACGGTGTCAAGCTGCCGCAGAGAAAGTCATTTGCAGGAAACCTTGAGAGAGAATACAACATAATGGACGCTAATTTGAAGGCTGCACTCGGAGATGTAGACTTTGTTTCCACCACTACTGACATCTGGACGGTGAATAACAAAAGTTTTATGGGTGTAACAGTTCACTGGATTAATTCCACTTTACAATGCTTGATGCAATGTGCATACAGTTAAAAGATTGAAACTAATGAAACAAGTTTTAAAAAAAGAGTGTTTCATTTGATTCAATTTTAGATGATGGAATATGCAGAAAGAATAGAATTGGGCTGAAAGGTCTATTGCTTTATAGTGTATTCAGGTAGTGCATCATGTTTTTGAAAAGTAACTTAGTAAAGTAACTAGTAAAGTAACTAATTACTTTTGAAAATAAGTAATCAGTAAAGTAACTGGATTACTGTCTTGGAGAAGTAATCAGTAATCAGTAACTAATTACTATTTCAATGTAACTTGACCAACACTGCTTGTCACACATTTACAAATTTTATTCATGAACATAATTTCTTTTTAAAGGAACAAAATATTTAAAGAAAAGAAAATTATGAAAACTCCAGACATGGGGGTACTACAGATAAAAAACAAAGAAGAAAAAGGAAAAAATATTACAGTAACATAGCATTTATACACTGTATTATAAATACATTTACATACAATGTTGTACTCCAATAACAGAAGTTTTTTTTTAATCATAAATGAGTAGTGACTGCGAAGGGAAGCAGAATTATTTTTCCATATAACTAGAACTCTGAATCTGATTGATAACTGGCCATGGTTAGTTCTGAACTGACTATATAGAAGATCAACAGACCTGTTGTGATAACAATGGATCTGAGACCTTGAAGGGAACAGGTAAAGATGTGACACAAAGGGTAGGGCTGTGCAATTAATTGAATTTCGATTTTGATTTTGGCTCCCAACGATCACCAAAATAGTACAATCGAGAAAAAAATGATTATTTTGCCATGTTCTGTTCTGAAAGAACACCCTTGTCTTGTCTTGTGTACTGAATGACGTGCACATCCGCACGCGCACATCCGCCCCTCCCGAAGCCATAAACTCTCTCAGTCTATACAGTCACGGAGGCCAGTCGTGTGCATATCATCCGCTGGAATTTAAAAGCTCAGCGCGAGAACAGATGGCAGAAGGAGGGCAGCCAAAGCAGCGTTTGGTGAGCAAAAAAGGCAAAACCAACTCTGTTGTCTGGGAACAGTTAATGTTAGCTAACCCTGCGGTCCCTCTGCTTCTACCTCCCCGCTGTAGTAGATGTTGTAGTGCCCAGACACCTTGTATTCACTTACTGTTTAAAACTTCTTCCAGCTTAGTGGGGGTGCATACCGCTCAAAACCAACATGAAAAAACATAGTAACGTTCCCTCAGCATTTTGTTTTGTTGTTAACCCTCTGGTTCCTAAGGTCATTTTTACAATTTATTTTCCGTCTGGTTTTATTTCTAAAAAAGCTTGTAAAATATCAACCCTGTTGTGCACAGTCAATCTACAAATATCTTTTTCAGGACAAATTGGGCTGTCAGAATATGTGTGTTGCATTGATGTCACCTGAATATAAAATAAGTTATTGGACCATAAAGACAAATGAAAAAATAAAACGGAAATTGAATCACTCAGATATTTATTCAAATCACACACAAAATAATAAAAGCTAAGCATATTTCCTATGTAAAACAGTATTTTCATGTCTTTGGAGTCCTGGAACTCAGAAATCAACATGATAACATATAAATAAGGAAAACTATTTACATTTCTTCATAAAAAGTCCAGGCGTTTTTGCCCTCATGGCATTTACTGATGCCAGGCCTCAAAGCAGTTCCTATCTACAATCACACAGAGGGCCACATCACATGCCTTGCACTTCCAGGGGTGGCCTGTTTGACCTGTCTTGTCTGCCTGCAGTGCACACATGATCTTCTACCATATGAGGCCTTCTTGCTTTGTTATTTTTGCACTGATATTGGCACAGGTACATGATGACTCTGTTGCTGAGGGGGGGTGAACTGAATAGTATTGGATGAGTTGATCAGGATGCTGGGATGCTGCAGCAGAAGTGGAAGGCTGGGATGCTGCAGCATAAGTGAAAGGCTATGGTGCTGCAGAAGAAGTGGAAGGGACCTCCTCATCAGAATGGGAGCATTCTTGTCTGGCTTGGGTTGGTGGGGTGGTGTCTTCTTCATGATCACCACTGTAAAACAATAAAGCAACATATTAGATCATACATATCAGACCAATGAGTGTTTTTGTATTTTATTTCTCACACAGCATAAGATAACAATGGCTGAGATTGCTTCTGCACCCCCCAACCCCTCACTACTAAAAGGTGATAAGTGTTGAAAGCCCTACCCCCTCTCTAACATCTGTTCTTGGGACATTACCCCCACAGCTGAAAAGGTGAGAGGTGTGAAAGTCCTACCCCCACTCTCAACATCCTTTGTGTGGTGTATCTCAGTAAACTCACTAAAATGGCTGGGAGACTAAGTAAAATCAACAACTCTTGCTACTATGTAACAAACATAGAAAAACAAAATACTACCTTTACAGAACTACTTTTTACATTTACAAAAAAACGCTATTGTCCACATTTCTATTTTATCGTATTATTTTTTTATAACTTTTTATACTTTTACAGTAAATAAATAAATGCTACTTACTCTTCAGCGGGGTCTACACAATCCTGGTAATCCAGTTCCTCATCGGTGTCAAAACTCTCTTCTCCCGAAAGATCTTCATTCTCCATAGCAAAGATAACTCCACTGCTTGTTTTGCACTCATATTTCTCCGAAATCTATCCATTTTCTCCGTGTTTATTTGTATATACTCACTATTCCGTGTCTTCTCAGTACTAATGCGTCGCTCCGAGTCTTTCTCTCCACTATCAGAGCTGTGCGCAACGACGCACGATCACATGAATGACGGACCGGCCTGTCATTGGTTGATGAAACAACAACAGCCTCGCAATGTATCTTGGGATTTTCAAAATGGCGGCTAGCATCGAGCTAGCGGCAAAAACCAGACAAAAATTGATAAATTATGGACATCAAATGGATAAATCTAGGATCTAAGAGTTTGGATTTATTGCTCAGCAACTCCGAAAAATGGCACAAGTTCCAGGCTGGATAGAAAAACTCCTGTAAAGGCTAGAAAGACACCAAAGACACCCCCGTGACCGCTAACGTCTTAGCTTTCAGCCGCAAAAATCGGTAAGTCTGTACCTTTTATGGTTATTAAGTTATTAAAATATGAATCAGACTTGCCGTGTGTGGTCGTGAGCGATCCCTAAGGAACTGGAGTGGGATACGCCACCGTTTGTTGAAATAGGGCTTATCACGGTCTCCTCTAGCTGTAGATAGGTGGGCCAACGTATTTTTTGTCTCAGTGCATGTAATTAGCTTGATTTTTTGTCTTTTGTTGGCTCACTTTTACTCACAACATGCTAACCGGCAACATAGGATTCCATTCACTACGCTAAGCTAACTAGCAGCGGCGCTGCCGGTGTTGCACCGGACTAAAACAATGCATGCATAAAAAAAAGGTTGGCCCACCTATCTACAGCTAGGGGAGACCATGATAAGCCTTATTTCACTTAACGGTGTCGTATCCCTTTAAACGTTATGTAAAATGAGCGGTGATGTTAAATCACCTGTTTCACTTACCGTTATTCTAAGGTACCGTCTATGTGCTGGATTTTTCCTTAGGTTAGCTAGCAAATAAGCCCACTGATGGCGACATTATTGTTTATATTTTGGCACAATGTTTAGTAATGATAGTAGTAGTGGTAATAGTGAGTGAAAATGTGATGTGAGATGCACATTGTGTTATGCATCTGGAATTGTTCAATAGCTGTGTAACATTATGTGTGATGTTCCAAAGACTCTTCTGTCTCTTCTGTGAGATAAAGGACACTAACATTATACCCTGGACACTATCCATTATATCCAAAGGTTAATGAGTAATCGTGTTAAATAATCGTGATTTCAATATTAACCAAAATAATCAGGATTATTATTTTTGCCATAATCGAGCAGCTCTAACAAAGTGTGTAGTATATTAGGAAGGCATTGTTTCAGTGACTTCATTACTTGTACTGCAGTCACAGATGTAAACTACAGATGTAAATGTTTTAATCTTGGATAGTGACACTGCAGATGGATCTTTGGGAACTACTGTGCGTGACTTGGCTGGTGACGATCCTTCACTCATCAATCAGCCCATCTTCTCACATGCAATAAGTGCACTGATAGTTCTGAAAATTCCAGCAGTGCTAAAAATGACTGAGACAGACAGAAAGGAAAAGAGAGTGAAAATACACAATGACCTGCAAAAGCTGCTTTCTGACACAATTCCTTCTGGCTCTTTGCCACAATTTCTCGCTGCTTCTTTCCACATCTGGCGGTGGAACATAAAGGTGTTTTTTTATTTTTTTTGAAGGCTGGAGATACTGTAGGTTACCGGTTGTTCCTCCACCTGCAGGTTGCTTCAATCACAAACACACACACACACACACACACACACACACACACACACACACACACACACACACACACACACACACACACACACACACACACACACAGTAAAACAAGCTTCATATGGTATGTTAAAAGCACATCCCAGACACAGAAGGAGCAGCTTGGATGTTTCCAAAGGCGCTGTTTTAGAGAGACAGCAGAAAAGGTGTGAGGAGGAAAAAAATATGTGGCCTTTGACCTCAAAGGAAGTGATTTATACGGGACTTTAAAGCAAGCCCCCAGGATCAGTGCTGGGCTGTGATTTTGGTGTAGTGGCCACAGTCAGAATTGCAGACCAACAGACTTCCAAAGGCCCAAAAATACTTTGTTTTCACATACAGATTATTGACTCTTGATTACAATTCAAGCCATTAGGCACTGGTGGAATGTAACTAAGTACATTTACTCAAGTACTGTGCTTAAAGGGATACTTCACCAATTTAGCATTCAGCTTTGTATCAGTAGAAACCCGGTAGTATTTCTGAATGACCGTGCGTCCCTCCCTCATATCCCCCTGAGACAGGAGATATCTGCATTGGGGGGTCTGGAAAAAATCTTCCGATGACGTAAAATGGCGATTTTTGCGTCATCGGAAGATTTTTTGGCCAGAGCAAAAGACTACAACCAGTAGTAGGACCTACTTCCGCATGTTTTAAACCCGCCCATCACCCGAAGCAAGCCGATCTCAGCCGGAAAAAAATGAAATGTCAGCCATCTTGAATCCTCGCTAAACAGGGCTCTGCTCTCTCTTCTCAGCAGCAAACTTTTACAACAAATATGTGCATTCAAACTAGGGATGCACCGATCCACATTTTTTCACTTCCGATCCAATCCCGATACCTGAATTTGGATATCGGCCGATACCGATACTATTCCGATACCAGAGCTGTGTTTGCTTTAATATTATTATTATCATTATTGTTGATTTTATATGATGCTGAAATAAACTCCTCTCAACGGGCAAGTATGATATGGACGTACGTATGTATGTATGTCCCAAAAGGCAACTTGAGGTAAGTATAAGGTCAGAAAAGGAAGTCAGAAAAACAGGAAAAATCTCATTCTGAAAACAGATATGCAACTGTAAGGGTTTCAAATTGATTGTCATGTCAATATTTATTACATACCCAAAATGTCAAATACTTGAGTCTTGAAGTATAAGAAAAGTGCAAGTGTAAAAATCTTACACACACACACACACACACACACACACACAGACACACACACACACTATCAATAAAACAGTGTGTGAACAGCGCAAATCAAGCACACTGGCTCTTGTAGCATCAACAAATCAAGGTTTTAAAATATTTGAAATATAAGAAAAGTGCAATAACTGTAAACATCTTACACACACACTTAGTTACACACACACACACACACACACACACACACACACACACCTCTGTTTTCACGGCTGAAACAGCGGCCGCCGGGACACGTACGTTCCGGGGTCTCTGGAGGACGCAACAACGGGGAAATGAAATGCCAAAAGCCAGCGACAACACCGGGATACACTGTTGTGAAAGTCCTGTTTTGTTTTTGCATTTTGCTGTCTTGCTCTGCTGTGTTTCCACTGTGAAGTATTTCCAAACAGCGGACACACAGGATAGCATTGAGCTAGCCACAATGC
Source organism: Gymnocephalus cernua (assembly GCA_023631565.1). NCBI lineage: Eukaryota > Metazoa > Chordata > Actinopteri > Perciformes > Percidae > Gymnocephalus > Gymnocephalus cernua. Next base: position 11,779,367 of record CM042427.1, on the reverse strand, counting down.
TGGTCATGCTACTATCCTGCTAGCTGGCTGCAAACTGCGGAATGGATTTCCTAAGCGGGGCGTGTCTCATAACTCTGTGTCTCATTGAGCCGCGCCTCCGTTCAGGAAATCTATTCCACAGTTTGCAGCCAGCCAGCAGACCAGCAGACCAGCCGGCAGGAATCACTTTTGGATCCATTTCAGCAGACAACGTTAAAGTGCAGACGTGGCTCGTCGTATCGGAAATCTCCGCAGGTTGGATGGGGAAAATTCGATACCTGAATTAACGCTGGTATCGGTCCCGATACCGATACTGGATCGGATCGGCCCCATCCCTAATTCAAACTACCGCACGTGTACCACCGGGATACATCGGTACAGATCGGAGAATATGCACGGAACGTTATTACAGACTGAATAATCGGCACACTACGAGAGCTTCGCCTGCACGGAGACCAGCACGGAGACCAGCACGGAGACCAGCACGGAGACCAGCACGGAGACCAGCACGGAGACCAGCGGTCTCGTCGAAGCCCCGACCCGGGGAAGTGGACATCCTCATCAGCCAAGTGGGAAGCTAACGCTAGCCGGGAAAAAGGCACATCCAGAGCGAGCTAACACTAGCCGGCCACCTGTCCCATCAATCCTGCTTGCAAGTGTCCGTTCATTAAACTACAAACTGGACTACATCCAACTTCAACGATGCTCCCAACGCGAGTTCAGAGACTGTGTTTTTTGCTTTCGTGGAAACATGGCTGAACAAGAGCGAACCGGACTGTCCAGCTACCAGGACTGCTAGCCTTCCAAAATCCGAGCTAGAGATGCTCTGTATGAAGGTGAGCTGTGTTATCATGGACTGGTGCAGAAATGTGGTGATTTGTATCCAACTAACTGCTAACTGTTACATGGCGACCATTCGACATTCCACACTAATTCACGGCTGTGTTTATACTCGGTGTTTACAGCCCACCAAGCCTAATGCTGGTATGCTTAGCTGAACTTTACTGAGCCTATAATGTGTGTGTGCACTAAAGGTAGCCTGTTTCGTATGTCGTTTTTATATAATATCGTTGTTATATAATGTCATTTTTATATATTTTAAATGTGTAACACCACTTGAGCCACGATGAAACGTTGTTTTGTGTATATGGTTGAAATAACAATAAAACACATTGAGTTGAGTTGAATGCCTCGCTGTCTGTCTGTCAAGCGGTATAGTAGGCGTGGCTTGGGAGTGGACTCAAAGCAGCGAAGCGAAGTGCATTCTGGGATTTGGTGTCTTTCATCCATATGAGCCAAAAACACATTTTCTGGCTTTTCTCGGCCTAGAAGGCACCAATTAATTTTTTTTTTTCACATTTCTGATACATAAGTGACCCAATTTAAAGATATATTCAGCTTTCCAGCAGTGAAGTATCCCTTTAAGTAGTAAAATCCTCTCCTGGCAATACTGAAACGCGCTCATACAAACAACTGAAATGCTCTCAAACCACTTCTGAGCATTTCACTTGTATGTGTGGGAGGTAATTGTGAAAAATGTCCCATGGCCCCTCATCATTAAAATTACAGAACTATAGAGCAACTATGGGTCCAGACTTTGGACCTAAACATGGCTGGGGAAACTGTTTTCCTCAAACTTAAAAGATATGTTGCAAGTTTCTTTAACATATGTTTGACTGGTTACATTGTCATTGGGTATGATTTACACATGTGCACGGAAATGCACCCTCACATTTCAGAACAACGCACACACAAAAGCAAATATGGAGGTATTTAGGAAGAATTCCCCTCTTTAGCTTGTTTTCGTTTCACAGCATCAACCAAAGACAGTGAAACTGAGAAAGCCTGCCTATGTCTCTCATTTCCCTGTCTCTATTTTTTTCTTTGTGTCCTGCCCTTGAAAAAGAATAGGACAGACTCACACGGCCTGGGAAACTACAAGAGGATCCGAGCAGGGCTACATCAAAGGCCATCCCATTTGCACAGCAGCTTACTCACACCCACACATACACAAACAACAGCTTACATATTTGGGCTTGCTTTCTCTGAAGTTCATTACGAGTGGCAGAACTATTACCCTCTTTGACAGCATGTGTGCGTGAGTTAACTAGAAGAGGGGAGAGTTCAACTCATAAACATGCCAAAAAGTTGGGAAGCTTTGGTACACTTCCCACGTTATTAGTTTTTCTCTTATTCCTGGATTGTGAAAGCGAGTTGACTGCGTGTGTGTGAAAACCTTTTATGCGCACATGCTACCAACAAATTTCTTGTGTACAGTAAATGGCTTTCACAAGTCATTTTCCGTGACTGGTGGTTTAAGTTATGGTAACAAAATGGCAAGAATCGTAAGAAGATGGATTAGTGGACATCTCCTCCCTCATCCTCTGATCTTTTACTGCAGCCTTATGAGAAGGAAGCCTCCTTCCACAGTCATCTAGTACATTTAATCTGAAGTGGCAATATTAGAACCCTGAGCTGGTGCCAAGACAAATGCAGCCAGCACACACACAACGGGCTGTTCTCAAGAGTTCCTAGTGTACCATTTCGAAGAAAAGAGAGGGGTTGGGGGAGAATCTTACATGAGTGAATGGCTGGAGGAGAGTGGAAATGAGTGAGGGAGGAACGGGCAGATTAACGTGAGAACAGAGGAGGAGTGTATCGTGTGTGGGAGGGACACATGATGGATACAAGATGTGTGAAGATCCTTAGGCAGGATGAAAGAGTTTGAGGAGTCACATTGAGTTATTGGACTAAGACTTTGAGCAATATGATAATAACAGCACAGAGTGTGAGAGTGGAGGTCATCGTGACATCATTAAAAAGGGGATTCATGTGCAGTTTCACCTTAAAAATGAAGGTGGAAATGGACTCTAATCTCCCTGTGGCCCCTTGTTACTTAAGTACGCTGGAAAAGCCTAATTTCAAGGCCAGGTCTGGCCAAAATACGAAATAAAGAGTCTGGATGAAGTGGAGCTCAATCAGGGCCGAGGCCGTGGTGATTAAGGTGGACAGAGAAAGTGACTTTGTTTGTAAAGTTGGGCTTGCATTCCGGCATCCACGGGCTGTTGGATACAACTCATCTCACCACATGTTGGAACCATTACATGATGTCATGGTGGTACAATTTCCCACCAGCGCCTGTATGTGTGAGAGGAAGTGATGTCACAGGCTCAGCCCTGCAGATGGCACTCGGCTAGACCAAGGAAGATACTATCTAAACCGTGTGTGTGTGTGTGTGTGTGTGTGTGTGTGTGTGTGGGTGTTGGCTTGTTTAACTATATTTGTGGGGTCCAAAAACCATGAGTCCAGTATACTTGTGGGGTCCCGACAGCTTTGTGGTACAAGTTTAAAGGGCTGTTTGAAGGTTAAAGGAGAAAGGCCAATTTTTATGTTAATCTTGCTAAATATAACTATGCGAGACCTGTCTATAGCAAAAACAATTAGCGCAATAGCAGCTACCTACACGGAGCTGCTGCAGCTAATGCCCACCGCTCCTACTTAGCTAAATGGCAGTTATGGGGGCATACATTAAATAGTGCCTTTGTGTATCTTAACAGACACAAAATGCAATTAAAATGTCTGTGTAACATGGACAGGGTCCTTACATGACAACAAGATGCATTTTCAACATTCACCTACCCTGTTAGCTGCTAGCTCTAGCTGTCCTCTTGGATGACGTGAGTGTGTTCAGTCAGGCGATCGGTAATAATCATCATGCAGTAGTCCCGTGTGTATTTGTAGTATATTTATGGATATATATGATATATATCCATTTTGTGTGTGATCCATCTGGCGTTGGAGAGTAGTATTCTCTGCTGTGGGGATCGTTGTGGTAGTTTTCCAACTGGCGGCCGTGCTCGGCCCGCCCTCCTCGCTTGCCGCGGCGGACAACAATCGCGAGAGTGCCCGCTGGTCTGGAGTATGTCCTCCGGAGGAACGGTGATGCATTGGCGCAGATTTTTTTTTTGCTTTATTTGCCCTCAAAAATAGGTAATTGAGTGCTGTAGTGGTTATGAGCATATTATTGACTATGTAACTACATGGAAACGGGCAGAATTACAGAATTATGCCGGTGCCTTGTTCAGTAAAACACTAACGGCTAGCGGCAGTCTTGTGCTGAAGTCTCGTGTGAATTCAGTTGTAGCAAGATAAATAACAGTGTAGGTCGGAGGAGCTACAGTGTAGCATGAAGAGTGGTTCATGAGCGGTTCAAGAGCGGTGAGATCACTGTTCCTCCGGAGGACATCCTCCAGACCAGCGGGCGCTCTCGTGATTGTTGTCCGCCGCGGCAAGCGAGGACGGCGGGCAGGAAGCAGAAGCGCGGCCACCGGTCGGAAACTACCACAACGATCCCAACAGCAGAGAATACTACTCTCCAACGCCAGATGGATCGCACACAAAATGGATATATATCATATATATCCATATATATGCTACAAATACACACGGGACTGCTGCATGATGATTATTACCGATCGCCTGACTAAACACTCTCACGTCATCCAAGAAGACAGCTAGAGCTAGCAGCTAACAGGGTAGGTGAATGTTGAAAATGCATCTTGTTGTCATGTAAGGATCCTGTTCATGTTACACAGACATTTTAATTGCATATGTGTCTGTTAAGATACACAAAGGCACTATTTAATGTATGCCCCCATAACTGCTGTTTAGCTAAGTGGGAGCGGTGGGCATTAGCTGCAGCAGCTTCGTGTAGGTAGCTGCTATTGCGCTAATTGTTTTTCCTATAGACAGGTCTTGCATAGTTATATTTAGCAAGATTAACATAAAAATTGGCCGGAGTTCTCCTTTAAGACTTGGTTTTAGGATTAGGGTTAGAATTAGGTTATGGTTAGGGTGATGGTAAGGGTTAAGGTTAGCCATTTAGTTGTGATGGTTAAGGTTAGGGTAAGGGGCCAGGGAATGCATTATGTAAATGACGGGTCCCCACAAAGATAGTGCCACAAACGTGTGTGTGTGTGTGTGTGTGTGTGTGTGTGTGTGTGTGTGTGTGTGTGTGTGTGTGTGTGTGTGTGTGTGTGTGTGTGTGTGTGCGTGCGTGCGTGCGTGTGTGTGTGTGTGTGTGCGTACGTGCGTGCGCATGTGTGCGTGTGTGTGGGAGGGGGGTTAATGAGATATTTCAACAGATGCACAGATCATTTGGTTTATTTCCAAAACAACACCCTCTCTAAGAGCATTTTTTTAAAATCCTGTCTCCCTTCTTTCAGTTTTTAGATCTGGGATTAGCTGTTAAACCAAAAACAGTGGATCTGTGCCTTTGAAGCTTGGTCTGATCAATGTGTTACATTACCAGTGGATGAAATGACAATATGTAATGTGACAGGGGTCACTCATAGTGATCCTCAGCTCTAAGTTGTGCTTTCAGCTCATTGTTTTGGTTTTACAGTCCACAACTTTAATGTGATGGTTCACCCTCACTGCTCTTATCAGCACCATTTCCGGCAGACAGCTGTTCCGGTAAACCCACTGAGTGTACACTATACTACCTGTCCAGACCTAAACAGCAGACTGACAAAGTTAGCAACTAGCATGAGTGATTAGCAGCTATAGAGCCAAATGCAGTGTTTCCCTCAGGAGTTGGTGGAGACAAAAAAAAGCAGAGCTAAATGGAGGTTGAATACTGGATTTCCATTTGCCAGGGGGCCAGAAACACAATTCCAAATGCTACAGTAATGTTGCTCTAATGTTGTCTGATGGATGTGTGAATAAGCACTGCTACAGTATGTGTGCTGCCCCCAAGTGGATGGAAATTAAAGTGGAACAGTTTGCATTATATCCCAACTGTGATTTATCAAATGGTTAACGTTTTCTGCCAATAAGACTATGTTTTATGGTAACATGAGCAGCACTGAAGCAAATTATTTGATTAAATAGACATATAACTACCATGAATGAATATTTACTGTAAGCAATAGCTACTTTTAAATCTTATGATTCACATTATCACACCTTAATTCATTCTGCAGGTGTAAATGATGCACTTCCACAAGATCAGACCAAAATATTCATCCTATTTTTTTTGTAAATAATCATTTCTAACAGACTTTATGTAGAATACCATTAAACTGCTGAAAGGTTGAAATAGTGCTACATGTGGGAAGCTATTATCACTGCCTACAACCCTTTACATTTACATACTGATGAAGAAAATTGGAACTAAATACTTCCACAACAATCCATAAAACAATATACACAAACCTGAAAAGTCCCAGGTGTTTATGTGTTTGCATTTCAAACACTTCTCTCTTTGTGTGTAAACTGGTTAAGCGCTTAATCACTCGTTTCAGGGGAAGGGAGAGAGGAAATGGAGTGGGACGGTTAAAGTGGATTATTTTGCAAGAGGGAAAAATTGGGGGTAGAAGAAGGAAAAAATAAAAAGGGAGGCTGAGCAGCAATCGATGGTTCTTTCCCCCAGAGCTCCACGGTGATTTTGCGCTGAGTGATCTGAAGTGACGCCCTGCTGTGCAAACCTGAGTGCTTTGACTCCACATAAAACCATTCAATCACAGAGCGCTATGTTCTACTAAAAAGCCCCTTATGAGCTCATTACCAAGGATGAACAAACAGGCACTCATGAAAAAGCCAGAGCACTCTGCTCGTGTGAAGGACATGGAAAACAAAAGGAAAGTTGGAGTCGGAGCTTCGCGATTTTAATTTGTGTGTTTTCTTCCTGTTCCCAAGCTAAGAGGGTACAGAGGCTCCTAACCTGATGTCCTGCAGTGAAATATTTTAGCTGGAAGACTGCAAAATGTCGTTACTTTAGTGTTTTCACTGAAAGGGGCAACCCACCGATTATAGGATCAGTTTACTCATCCTTAGTTGTACCACTCAGGATGTAAAAAACTGTTGCATCCCTTTTGTGTCAAGTCTAAGAAAATAACCCTGAAGATGTCATTATGATGTTGTCAGGGTTATTGCGCTTTGTCCTTGCTGACTATAAATTCTGTTTAAAAGACATGGATAAATACCAGACAGGAAATATTCAATAAGTTGCATTATGGGAATTTAAGGAAGCAGCAATTTTGGAGCTTGACCCATACTGGTACAAAAATAAAATCAGAATATTGTAACCTCTGCTGCACCAGTTTCCCCCATCTTCTTTTGCAAATATCCCTTTTATAGAATTGGAGTGCCCCTTTAATTTGCCTGATGTTCACAACATTGAGTACAATTTGGGGTTGATGAAAGTTTTGTTGTACTAATGATGTCAATGAGACTCTTGAAAAAGTGTGTTCAAGGTATTTAATGAGAAGTTTTGCATTGTATTAATTTGCTGGCAATGCCACTTAGTTGATCGACATGAAATGAATAAGGAAATATTTTGCTGATTTAATTGTTTAATTTTTTCATCAGAAATTAAAAGTATTGTAGGGTTTGGGACTGTTGGTTTTTTAAAACAAACAACTTCAGTATGTCACCTTGGCCTCAAGGAAATTGTGATGGATATTTTTCACTATTTTCTAACATTCTATTGACCAAATGCTTTATTGATTAAAGGAGACAATAATCATCAATTTAATAATAATGAAAAAAGGATTGTAAGTTTCAGCCCTAAAGGTCTGTCTGAAGCATTTTATGACATACGGTGTTTAAACATTACATCAGTAAAAACCTCATGTGTACTCTTAAGCACTGGAACATAAATTATCCATTTGCTGTTGAGAACCTGTCACTATTGGTAAATCCATCACTACTTGAGAAGCAGGCTGGACCTTGCCAACATCAAACAAACCATGGGGCCCGTTACAAATGAGCCTCGGAAACTCCCGACAAAAACAAAATTCTTCTTTCTCTTTGTGGCTCTCAGGACCTAGGAACATGAAACCCTAAACGGTCATATTGACAGTTCCTCCTGTTAGCACACACAGGAAAACAATGTTAGGATAATGATGCAATCCATCAAGCAGAAACAGTAACAAGGGGAAGCCCCTATGCAAAGTGATACCGCTGTGTTTTAAGGCCCCCATAATACACCTGCTTATTTCCACAACACAACACTCACATTTGTGAGCCAATGGCTCTTTTTACACATTGACCTAACGGCTCCCAACTCTGACTTGGCTGTGGTTAAACTCAAATCGACTGTGGCTGCTCAGGAGGCATCTTAACTATCAGAGTTCTTCTTTTATGTTTTGTGTTGTTGAAGTTGAAATAGTTTCTCATATCCAGGATTACATGAGCAATTCTTTCATCTTTCCTAATAGCATTCGGTCTGTCCAAGAATAACCTGAGAACAAACAGGAACAGAAATTGTTATAAGTCCGCTGCCAGTTGTCGTGGACAGGTGACAAAGAATTTCTCAATGCTTGAACAACATTACGTGTCTAGAACACGGAAAGCACACATGTGTCACTGGTGGATTAAGAAGCCATTCCATGCACAAAGTCCTGCGGTTGCAGACGTAAGCACGGTGGAACCACATGAAACGGCCAGCAACAGCAGCAGAAGCTATATCACAGGTCTGCCAGTAAAGAGTTCTTGGTCAGTGTACAGTGTGCCCTGTTTTAGAGCCACATGCACAGATGAAAAGCCTGGGAACATTAAAGGGGTTGACCACCTGTCCCAGTCCTCTCTCTCAGGCCTGAATGAGACCACAGGGAGATCCTCTTCCTCCAGCACACCACCTGCTACCACTACCTCCCCTTTAATGTTGGGCAACTCTTTAAAGATCCCACAATGGCACTTTGTGAGAGTGCCCAGTTCAGCATGGAGACTGCTTGCAAATCCACGCCACACTGCGCTGTGACTTGCCTTTAAATACAAAGTAATAAAGAGTTTACAATTTCAGAATTGTTGTGTTTTATTCCCCAAATTAACCTCAGTGGGATATTATAGCTTGTTGAAACTATTCCTGCAATTAACAAGAAATAAAGAGAAATATAGTATGTTGCACAAGTGATCATGGATTTATATCTCTTCATACCTCACCTTAAGTCAGAATAAAGTAGTATGAAGAGCGTCAACGGTAAGTAGTACTATTAAAGACCGAAACTCCATGTAAGGAGGCAGGTTGGGGCGTGGATGGGTCAAACAACACAGGACTTTCACCCAGGATAGGGTGACCAGACATCCCGGTTTGACCGGGATAGTCCCGATTTTGAGTTGCGTGTCCCGAGTCCCAACAAAGCCTGTCGGAATGCTAAAATGTCCCGGTTTACACCAACCACTATGAAATTGTCCTGGTTGTCAGCGAGTGAGAATGTGATGGAGGGAGGGAAAACATTATAGTCGGTGATAATTATCTGTGGGTTTTTCACGACCCCTTTTACATTACACAAAATCATTAATTTTTTTATCTAAAACTATTGACTTTAGCTTATCATCTTTCACCTGGAACAAACTGTAACTGTGCCTTGTACCCATGATTTAAAGTACTTGTTTCACTACAATCTGCTTGCTCAAACGTTTTAACATTTAAGCAGCTGTAACACTGATCATTAAAAGTATGTGGGTATATGTGTGTGGGTTGAAGCATCAGTACATGTATGACACGGAGTGTGTAGAATGAGATGAAAATAAAGTGCTGGTTGTGCAACTGCTACAACCAGCCGATAGAAGTCAGGTCTGTGGTATAAGAAGAAAAAAACTAAAACTGTGAGAAGGCAAAGCATGTTTCATACAAAGATCAGCCTGCCTCTCTGACTCTGTCTGCCTCTCTTTGCTTAAGGCAAACCTTTTCATCTTCTGTACCCACCCAAACAGCCATCCATGACAATTAGGAGTCCATTTAACTCCAATGGAATAATAAAGACAGCAAGTAGGAGCTGATCTCTCCAGTAGAAGTAAATTACAGTAATAACGAGCAGCGTAGATTATATAAGATGTCTGATGGGTCAGCATATGCTCTTTGATGGAAGTTTATCAAACTGAACATAGCACAGTGCTAACAGGAAAATTATTTTTATGCCAAGTGTTAAATTTGATGGTACAAGTCAGAAAGGCTGAGTTACATCAAAGGCCACTTTAAACAGCGGATTGTTTTTATCAGCTCAAATAAAAGACAAACTGTCATCATCATTAAACTTGGCCACAGAGAGTTTTTTCTCTGCTTTGGATAAAGAAATAAAGGTTTATCTATCCTCCATTTCTTCCACTGCCATGGAGGTCAGTGTCAGTGAATCCGATGTAACATATATCAGGAGAAAAAATGCAGATCAGCAGCCAGACCCAGACTGGCCATCTGGATATTTTGGCACACGCCTGAGGAGACAGTCCACTTTCAAGCCATTACTCACAGAAACTCTCAGAAATGATTTAATGATAGATATTTGTTAAATACTGTAGTATGAATGTGACAGTTTGTTTAAGTCCACTGAGCATCTTCACGGCATTTCATTGTGAGATCAAAACACTTGGGTGTGCTCAGAACAAACTGTAGTCTTGGATCAATTATTAATATTAACAGATTCTCATTACTTTTCCTTGTTTGCTTTGGAAATATATTCCATTTGCAACAGATCATGTGTGAAAGAATGTTACGATAAAAATGGACTTTGTTCAAGTGAGAAGTGATGTTGCAGACTATTTTTATTTCAATCAGACAAATCAGAATTGAATTTGCTAGCATGATAGCTTCAGATATGTGTTAGATGTGTATGTGCAATAAAAATATCCAAAGGTTCCATCAAAAGTGGTAAGACTTGTTCCCAAGGCAGTTTTAAGAATTAGCTAAGTTTTAATACTTGGAAACCAGACAGAAACCATAAAAAGTTTTCTGATTCTTGGAGTCATGTATGTGTACACCTGATGGTGGTGACCAGGTGCCTTTGTTATCGACGCAAAAAGTCTCTTTTAGTATTATATTTAGAGAATCTTGGTCGGGACTCATGGCGTCCCTTTTTGACGCTCTAGGTTGGGACTCTTGGCGCCACTACGTACGTTTAACTGACGTGGCACAAGAATGGGACAGTTAGGTTTAGGAAAAGTGGGAGGGGTTACAAAATGTAAGTTTTAGTGACAGGCGGGACAAGAACGAGACACAAACCTCGGCCTCTTGGGTGAATGTCCTGTATTGTTTGACCCATCCACCACCCCAACCAACGTGGATTTTCTGTCTTTCATACTACTCGCTACCTACTCCCTACCTACTCGCTACCATTTTTGCTCTTAATACTACGTCATCTTACAGCGCTGCAGTCAAGCTACTGCTATGCCAGGTGCGTTCATAGACTGTTAATATTAATGGACAAAGCATCCAGTTCAGCGAAGTGCTGCAAATGTGGAAGTGCCTTAAACCTGCATTCTATCTAAATTCCAGCAGGGATGCAAAAGGAGGTCGGTTTCTGTAGAAGTCGATGAGAAAGTGACCCACTTCTCACTTGATTTATTACCTCAGTAAACATTTTCATAATGAGTTTATGGTCTCAATCGCTAGTTTTAAGTCTTCTGCAATACAGAATGATGTTAATTTTTTGATTTAGGGTCTCGTTGATTTTAAAATCGACGGTAAAGCAGGGGGTATTTTAGGGCGTGGCTATGATGGATTGACAATTCGCAGCCTGTCTTATATGTAATATAACTATTGGACAAAGATATATTTAAAACCTAGCGAAGCTAAATCTTACCTCGAATTATGTAGGCTAGCTTTCAGCAGCAGTTGCATCCAGATTACCAGTGAAAGTGTGTAACATAACGTAGAGTGTAAGCAGCCTTGCCAACTCTCAGCTGACGTCACAGTCAGATACCGCCCAACAGTCCATGGCTCCTCCCTCACGTCTAAAATGATCACATTCGCAACCAAGATGGCTGCGCCCGTAACGGCAAACTCAACGACTCATAGCAGATCTCCACAAACCAATGGGTGACGTCACATTTGCTCTGTCCATTAATATTTACAGTCAATGGGTGCGTTCTATACAGACGTTAAAGGGTGATTTTTGCGTCGGTATTCGAAGCTGAGAACCACTGACCAAGCGTCAGTATTTTACTAGTTGGGAGTGAGAACGGGTTGAAACAGTTCGGGTGACACTTCTCTGTGTGTTTGTCAGCAACCTCTTTCACATTACACATTACATTCATTTAATTCAATGTTAATATCAAATGTGATAAGATCAGCTTTAAGAAAAAGCTTTTTACCACTCAATACAAATAAAATGTATTGTTAAAGAAGCAAAATCTGAAGTGGAGTTCTGCATATGTATTTGGGTGCACTTATTCACACAAGGTCATCTCACAGTCCTGTCTTGGCTGCGTGATTTATACTATTACATTGTGATGTTTTCTCTACTGGAGGTGCACATGTGAACCCGGTTCGGATCATCAAAGGAGGTGCAGCCCTGTTCCCATGCTTGTTCCTCAGGTCTTGCTATTAAATATAAGAAGATCAGGTTAAGTGATCAAAGACCCTTGGTTTCTGGGGCTTAAGTGTTGCTCTATTTCATCAAAGGCCAGCAGTCTTTTTAACCTCCACTACCTCAAGGTAACATTAAACTTGCAGGTAATGGAGCTTTGCCTTTCCTGTAAACACTGTACGTCTCTTTTTCAATGGGAACCAAACTGAAAGAGGATATAATGACACAAAATGGCAGCCTCTTTTTTTATATTCCTCCAACCTCCGTCAACAAAGGCACCTGTCTCTTTTATCTGGAAAAAAAACAACAATACAAACCGACTTCAAAAGAATATCCGGCTGACACTTGGTTTTCCTCCGACCAAAGTGTTTATCAGACAGGCATATATCAGGCCAGTCTGGGGCATTGTGTTGCCAGTAACCCGCTTCCTCCAGCCCCTGGTTAATTGTCACGACATGCGTCCTTGCAAACCACAGCTTGCTATCATCATTAGCTTCCTGTTGATGACTAATGCAATCACATGGTGTTGTGTGGCACTCATTTCAACAGAAAAGCAGTTAAGCACATTTATTTTGTTACTCAGCTTGTTAATAAATCAGATATAAATGAACAAATGAACTCTTTGATGCAAATGCTTCTATGTAACATAATCTTGTGCACATGTTGAGGTTTTGCTGAAGGCCAAACAATTTTTCCACATAATAGGCATGCTCTCATACAGTATATGGTACAAACACTGTCACAGTAAAGGAGCTCAATTCTTACTGAGGCCACCCATGTTGCCTGTGATCATCCTCAAAATGGCAAATGTTTACCAGATAATTAAAAGTCCTATGGAGAGAATTCAGGTGACAAACAGGTAATCAGGTGCTCATGGGCTTCTCCAGCTCAGGCTGTTTGTTTCATGTCTCTGGTTTACTGTATCTATCTGCACACTAGCTAGATCTTGACCAGATTGAAAGGAAAATTAAGGAAGTTTCTCTCTGTCTCTCCTGTGTGTGAGAGAGAAAGGGTCTAACAATGTGCATTGAAGACAGACAGTCTCCTAAACATAAGGCCAGCATGTGTTGCCATGCTGCACATATAGACTGCTTTGTGTCCAACTAGCCTTGCTAGTATGCACAGCCGCCACATCATCAGTCTTTCAACGCCACTCACTTTGTCTGCTTAAAATATAGGGGTACAAGGTAGTGCAGGGTAAACAATCCCATCCCAACCCCCATTTTTCTCACCAAGTGTGCATAGTTGGCAAGGGGTGGAGGCTCCTACACAGCAGCAAACTAAGAAGCTACAGACGCCATTGGAAAAAAAAGAAGTCCAATGCTATTTATCTTTATTACACACACACAGGAAATACACACACATGCACTGGAGAGATACCAGAGTGATGGGGATGCCACATAGTCAATGCTCCAAGCAGTTGGGGGTTCGATGCCACTTCTCCAGCTTCCGTACCAGTCCAATACAGTCCAATTATAACAATAATATTGTACATTTTATGATATATTCTTCCTTGCTTGATGTTTTTATCCAAGTTCTGGTAGTAAAGGACAATACAGTTTCATAACTTGGATACTACCAGGACCTCTACAGTGAAATTGGTGCCTTCTGTCAGTGCTGGAATGCCATTGAATGTGCTTGTGGGGGACAGCATATTTGGGGTCAAAGCTCAATTTAGTTTAACTTTTGCTGCAAAATCTGTCAGAAAATCAGATCAGTGCATGCCGCTATGACTCAAGTGAAGCACTCTTTGACAGCCCCACTCTCCATTGCTCATTTGCACATTTGGTGTGAGAGGAGAGTAGAAGGTGATGGTAGGTTTCAAACAAAGTGTTTGTCAAATTGTCGAACAGTGTTTGAAACCCCCGCTTTTCCGAAACGTTTGATCCGACAACCATGCCCACTTCACGCAATGATTGGCCAGATGTGCAGAGGTGAAAAGGTTTGCACTTTTTGCATGCGTTACACAAATATGTCTGTTACTCTGTGTTTGTACAACCAAGTGTAACTCCAATTTCGTCTAGGAGAGATTGTCCAAGAGTGGGTGCCATTATCCGATTTAAACGATTCATTGCAATGGCAAACTTTTTGCCCCACCGTCAATGTTGGCTATTGAGAACACGTATAAAGAGTTTTGTCTTCAGGCGTGGTCAGACAACACTTCGTAAGAACTGGTTTGTTTCAAGCACTCTCCGGCCTTAAGGGTTCTTGAGAAAGACACTGAACTCCCTCAAGCTTCAGTGGCACTGTCACTGACTGTGCACAGAAATCTCTGGAGGGCAAGCAAAAAGGGATTTTTATTAATCAAATATTAATGATGATAATGATTAGGTCATAATAATATATCTGAACTCTATATCCACATGCTTCTTCTGTACTAATGAGCACCTTATTTATATACTTTAACATAAAACATACCTTTCCCTTTCTTTTAGCTGTGTCGTCGTTGCTGGCCTTCTCTACACATTCTCTGTCTACTTCTCAGTATCTGTTGCCAGCTGGCTGGGAACCCAAGCCGTGCTCTCTGTATCGGTAAATGTTCCATACAGTTCTTTGGCCACACTTTTCCCTAACAGTATATCTAGTGACTTCACAGCACTAATCAGATGTTCTTTGATCTCACTTTGTAGCCGACAACAAATAACATGCACTTTTATTACTTGCTAGACATTTTGTATTTTTTCCCTTAATCCTTTCAAGTTTGTCCTCAGCGGCTCTGTATGTGCTATGATCCGTCTCTTGCTCCCTCCCTATCCCTCATCCCTCTCTCTTTCTATCTAATCCCAGACGAAAGGGAGTTGGACACTCATTCCAAAAGTTGGATTTGTAAATAGCTTGAACCACATCTAAGGGAGGGACGGAATTAGCAAGAAAACACCAACTCCAAGCAAAGAAAGGAAGAGAGAAAAATACCATATTATTCAATATTCAGGCCCAGAAATCCTCTACTGCAAGTCCCATACAAGAGGTTATGGAAGTACTTTTTCGACAGGGGTTAGTCCAAAGTAAACCTTGGAGCCATGCACAATTTCCATCCTCACTTAACAAGACGTTTTGCTTGTTCTCTGTTACTCTAAAGCAGTTTTTTTAAGGTAATTGATTGCTTTTAGTCCCATGAAGAGATTTATCACTGTCATGAGCAATAATGACCAAGAAGTGAAGAGGCATTCATCCAATGTGGAAATAACTCTTATTATTACTTTCTGGTGCATTTCCCTTTATTTTATAGTGACAGTGAATAGACAGGAAAGGTGGGAGAGAGATGGGGGATGACATGCAGCAAAGGGCCGCAGGTCGGACTCGAACCCGGGCCGCTGCAAAGGACTGCTCCTACATGAGGCGCACGCTCTTACTGGAAAGAACTCTGGCAACAAAGTGACCCATAGTGACCATCTCAGCACTTTCAGACTCAAAACTGTCTCTTTCATGTGGGTGACGTGTCCTGCCCGCTTCTCCAGGAGACGCCAGCAAGGCACAATGGTCTGATTAGGGAGCTGCTGGCAAACAATACCAGGGCCCAGTGCCATCTCCAGCTGCTTCCTCTCCACAAAGGCCCTCGCTGCAATGGATTGTACTTATTTATTCCTTTTTTACAAGGCTGACATGGAAGACGGCGCTGTTTATGTGTGTTTATTATGACTTGGGTTCGCAATGGGAAGACTCCCCTCAGAGAATCAAAGTGCTGGTGTGTGTTTGATGCTGGACCCAAGTTGTCTCAAAGGCTGGGATCAGCTGGTTACCCTGGGTTCATTAAATCTGCTGACATTTAGGTATGATGTAGCATGACCTCCGCATCTCTTCGGTAGCATATGCTCCATCTCCTCTTCTCAGCAGATTTGGAAACTAACAAAGGCTAAAGGCAAGGTGGCACACTGAGTTCTCTAAACCTAAACCTGCCATCATTGCGCCAAGTACCTCCTCACTCACTCTGAAAACTTGGCCATATCTCATGTGCAGTCCTGTGGGGAATGGCAAAGCCTCACGTCTGCAGCCGATTAGGGAGATAGATTAAGGCCTGCCAGTAGAGAGCGTCCATGGTGGAGGTGTGGGCACTGGTGGAGATGGAATGAATAAAAGACGAGTTCAAACCAAATCAGGCCTGCTGGGCTTATCCACCATCAACTGCAGAGTGGTTGGAGCTTCCTGATAAAGATGCAAGGAATCACATTGAGAAGAAGGAGAAAGAAAAAAAAAACGTTGAACCAAGAAGTTTACATAGGTTTCAACCCCCACTGCCAACTGCTTGCATGCTATCCAAAATCTGCTCACCCTTTTTTTTCTTTTACCTTCATCTCATCTCTCACCCCATGTGATGGCCACTTTGATTCTATAGTCATGCTGGTGCTTTAAGCTCTTAACCAGCCAAGAGAGATGTTTCTGTCCTCATTGTAATTTACAGTAAGATATGTCTCTGCATATATTCATTCCCTGATGAGAGAAAATGGTCTAATCCATTTATTCATTAGACACACTACTGACAGTTTCTTTTGGTTTCAATAACATCTTCATCTGGAACCCTTTTCATCTTGATTTATGAAGAAAATGTACTCAAAAATGTATGTTTTATTATGTGAAATCTACAGTATATTCTACTAATGTTGGATAGCACCACCAATGGGCACAATGAGCATGTAGGGTGGAGTACCCTTCTACGTAATGCCTTTTTTTGCACAATTCAAGATAGACGAGGTACACACAAACATGTTTAGACTGTTGAACTAAATCTGAGCGGATTGACACATGATGGTGTTTTTATTCTTACCAAAAGACTTTCTACTAACTTCACTCATTATCTTCTCTTTTCTGGTAGAAGCCGTGCCAATCATTGAAACCTCCTGCTCTAAGTTAAGTTGGGATGAACACCTGCATATTCTTAGCCCCTTCAAGCAACATGCTTACCTCACCTAACATTATTAGTGTCCTGCAACGAACCAATGATATCCATGACAACATTTTCAAATGTTCTGTGGCAGCCAGTTGAGATGTTCCAATCAAACCACCATTCATCAGTGTTTAGCTGTGCCCATTCAAATCATTTAATTTCAAGTATAGCAGGCCTGTTAAAGTAAAGTTTACTGTACTGCTGAATTAGATGGTTCTAACTTTGTCCTCTTTCTTTGTTTCACTCTGAAAATTACCTGAGCTTTTACCGAAGGGGACTGACAATAAGGTGACAGATAAATATGTAATATGTTGAAGTATTAAAAGATTTCAGAGGGTACGCATAGCTTGGAAAATGTTTTTAATACTGGAATGAAACAGATCTGTTTTAAGCTGTGATTATGTGGTTGAAAATAGCCCAAAATCTCTCATATCTTCCAGTAATTCTAACTCTCCTCTCTCAACTTCCAGTCAGTCTCATTTTAAATCATGAGCAGCTCCACCATCTAGTGGTTACATCTGAAACATACCAGCTTTCTTCAAAACGCACCCACCTCAATGCAATGCAATAGTCTTCAACACAGAACATAACATAGTTCTCATGTTGCTTTTATGGTAACACAAATAACTCCAAGCCAATTATTTGAAGTTCATCCATACTGCGCTAATGATGCTAATAAGGCTAATGACAAAAGAGGATCCTCTGTTCTCCTTTCATGTCAGCCATGAAAAAAGAACAACATCTCCCTTCCTTAGGACAGTATTGAATAGGTTTTGGCTTCAGAGGGGTAGCTCAATCCGCTTTGAAAATCTAGGGTTTTTTTTATCATGAGAGAGGAGGCGACTGGAGCAAGTGAGAGAAAGCGGGATAAGGATTGTTTGGAGTCAGAAACACATTTCAAAGGCTTTCCCAAAAACAGCCTGCGAAATCTGAGATGAAACCAGCTAATAAAGCGCCACACGGCAATAAATAATGCAACAAGAGGAAACAACATGAAAGATCTTTTTATCTCCATATAGAGAGGAAAAGGGAAAGGAAGCAATGAGAATGTGTATACGCTCAGTTCTGTACAGTAGTCAATACAATAGTTGCACGACTTTCCTTTGAAACTTTAGAACATTCGGTCAAGAGGAAAGAAGTATTTCTGGTTTACGATGGTGTGGTCTTGATGGTGTGTTCAATTAATGTTGCAAGAAGTGAGAAAGGAAAACAACATGCTTTCATAAAGCCGGGGACAGAGGAACATCAACCGTTGACACTTGCCTTCTGTCTTTTCTTCTGTATGTATTGTCGCGCCAACTAGTCTTCACGCAACTTCTCTTGTGGTCTAATTTTCTCTTCACATCTGTTGAATTTATTTTGTTTTTATTTCCCCTTTCTTTCATCTATCCACGTGGATAGAATACTATCGTTTCCCTCATTAAGTACTAGAATATGTTTCTACCCCCACTGCAGCCCGTCTCCCTCCTTTAAGTTGAAAAGTAGAACCAATTCTTATGACTCAGTACAATCAACAGGCCCAAAAATCCCCCTTGCGCCCACCCCGAAATAGTTCTGTCCACCAGCTGACGGCCAAGGACAGGGATCAAACCGACCACAAGCAGGGCCGTCAAAACAAGAGCAACAAAAGGGTTTCCTCTCCTAATCCTGTTAAATTAGAGTAGGCGTGCGTGGTGGCGTGGGCTTCCTGGACAGGATGAAAGGGCTTGAGTAGTGACTGGAAGTGTACTGTGTGGTTATGATATCATTAATAATGCCGGCATTAAGGGTGGAGATGTGCTAAAGCTGCATGTGACGTGCATGCGTGTCAGTGCGTGTGTGTGTGTGTGTGTGTGTGTGTGTGTGTGTGTGTGTGTGTGTGTGTGTGTGTCTGTGTGTGAATCAAGGTGAGACAGAGAAGAAGCAACCATAGAGTTGGGTGACACTGCCATCGTGTGGCCAGATGTGTAAACTGAGCTATTAATCTCAAATTGGACCAGAAATAGAAGGCAATTGACTCTATCACATTTTCATTTTCCTGAGAGGACTGCTGAGACAACTAATGAACACCACAATCAACACAAGTCACCGCACAACCATAAATACTAACTAAATATCATATATTATCGTAGTCAGTTCTGTAAATTATAATTATTATGCACAATCTTGACACAATCCTTTTACTGCCGCCGCAGATTCTCATCTAATGATCACAGGCAGGGGCATCCGCTATGCATAAAGTCCTCTATCATGGTTTTTATAGTTTTACACTGTATTATGATAACGAAACAGTAGCTACATTGTTAAAATCAAAATAAAATAACCATACAGTAATGTGTTTTTGGCTAATCCAGCAAATTATATACTTAAGAAATTACAACACTTTATAACAGTGATGCCAAAATTATAAATATGCACAGGTACAGGCTAATGTTGCCCGGGCAACAGCCCCTTTTGACTAATTGGCTGAAGTGCCCCTCTGGAGAAAAAAACCCTAAATAATCTTTTTTTTCTTTTTCTTTTTTGTTTTGCTGTTGTGGCTGCATCAATATCATAAGCCCATCATTAGCAAATTTAATTGCCATAGTCAAATATGTAAAATATGGGAATAAGCTATTTTTACCTTTTTAACGAACACCATTGTCTTCACCATCCCCCCCCAAAAAACAGGCAGTAAAAAGTCTACACTGCCAACTTCTACTTATGAGAAATATACCAATGTATTTTAAAACTACAACTCCCACTAGAGACGCACCACAGAAGATGTTACAAAGCCGGTATACTTGTAGTTCTTCTGGGTGGGTGGACCAGGGTGGACTGCGGTGTTCAACTCTGCGGTGTCTGCCGTGGATGGGCTTCATTCTATTTCAAATTGCCGCCGGTCGACACAACAGTCTGAATCATATACAGTACATAGGCCTAATACAAATACAAAAACACAGTTACACAGTATTTTTTTTATTGTTGCTATTTGTAATGTATAAATCCTCACATAAAACATCTGACAAATACATCCATATTACGTATGTATTTTTTCTTTCGGACTTGCTGAGCTGTAATTACTACATCACTTCCTGAGAGCCACGATTCCGTCCATGATTATGTTATCACAGAAACTATGTGGCTCTACATTAATGCTGCCATCAGTCTGTGACTGGCCCCAGCCGGCCCTCATCCAAAAAAAAGCTAGATAGAAAGATTTATCCAAGAAAACCGTGGACAAAGTGGAACTGCAGCAGTAACTAGTAAACACAATTTATAATCTATTTATAAATAATTCTAACCTGTCTATCGAAATCCTCCCATTCACCTTAGAAAGGACACTAGCAAGAACTACAGACCTACACACATTACTAATAATGCCACCTGTCTTTTATAACAGGAACCAACAGCATAAATAGAGTTTATAACGTTAGAGTCAGGCAGAATGCATTTACTAGAAAGTCAGTAAAACAAGTGGCAAAGGAGATCAGCAGTTGATTCCCCAGCTCTGAAAAGATTCAGGATGAAGCTTAACTGTCATGTCTGCATCATGAGTCTCATGTCTGTAGCTAGATACACACAATCAATGATCATCATATAAATTAATGTTGCAATAGTAAACAATTTACAGTGGGTTATTATTGTGGCCAGTCTAAAATAAAACTGTAATGATTTAAATTGTCCACTAGATGAAGCTGTTTAAAATGCTGAGACCAGAGTAGAATGTCTGTGTTAATAGGGTGCCTATGTCCCAACATTTGAGAGCCTCTCTGTATCTACCAGGGTTTTATTTTCTTAATACTTTCAACTATCAAAACTCAAGTATACCTATGTAGTTATCATTTACCCAGGATAACAGCCGCTTGATTTGAAAACAGAAACGTATTCTGCAGAATGTAAGGCATATATTGATGAAATCCCTCCAGCTTGTGGTGCCAGAAGTGATTTCCTCCTCAGTAATGTCGTTCTCCATTGTCATGCAGCCAAGTTAGCTAAAAATAGGCAAACTCGCTTCAGCTAGCTAATATTGAGGACTAAACGGTCAGCTAAACATAGTATTCTCAGTAGGCTACTCTGTCTGTTTTGCTCTTTTGTTTTGATTCTAAACCGATTCTGAAGATAGAACTCTGACAAATGTCATGACAATCACAAACTACGAAAGACAACAGGTCAGACTCCCTGATTCTTTTCTCTGACCATAACACCTACCTATCTACCTACCAACCTAACTACCTAACCTACCTAACTACCTACTTAACTACACTGTAAATCCGAATTCACTAACTCAACTTTTTTTTGGAAACGGCTTGCACTCAAAACTTTTAATTTAGCACAGTATGGTAACATTAAAGTTTTGAGTACACTAGACATAAAATAAACGTGTCACATGAGTCTTATCTGAAAGGAAATTTATGTCAGTTTAACATAACTTTTTTAGTCATGCAACAAAAATAATTAGTGTTTTCTTAACATTTAATTCTATGTTATATTAACATAAAATGATTAGGTTACCTAATGTGTATTTATATGTTTATTAAACACAAAAAGTGATTTTATGTACAAACAGCAATTAATTATTGTAATTTTAAAGTCAAATTAACATAACTAGTTTCATTATTCAGCTATATCCCAATTTGCTCAGTCTACTCAAATATTTATTGGAAACGCCTTGCACACAAAACTTTCAGTAATTACATTAAAGTTATGAGTAAATCTGACACAAAATAAATGTGTCACATGAACCTTGTCTGACTAGATATGTATGTCAGTTGAACACACATTTTTTAATAAAATGATAAAATGGTTTGTGTTTTATAACATACAATTCCATGTCATATTAAGTGAGATTATCTAGTATACATAACATAACTTATTGACTTGTCTTAATGTATAAATAATTGTGTGACAGAATAAAATTATTTTTTGTACAAATAACTAATGCATAATTATTAAAGCCTTAGAGTCTACATAACATTACATTTTTAAATTTCCAACCAGTATTTTGTGTGCAAACAACACACATATTTTAAATTATGGTGACACATCAGTAATTGTACATTTAAACTATATATTTTAAGTTGTTTAAACCTATCATTTTTTAAATTACAAAACTTCTCTAGACCTGTGCATTAAGCATAAAATAATAAGGCTTGAAAACACAATTACGCAGGTGTTCTATACACAGAAATATTGTGTCAAAATGTCTATATTTTCCATGCTAAAAGTACCCTAACAATTAAGCAAAATTCACACAATTGTTATACTTTCATGTCAGCTCTACATTATATTATCACTGCTAATACAAGTTTATGTAAGCAAAAATCTGAACATAGTGGTGTAAACTGTATTTATTTTATTTTGCATACTGCAAAATACAGCATAACACTTCAACAAACAATGTGAAGGACACAGTGACTAAAAAAAATATATATATATCTGGCTGTGGGGCACCACAAACTCCATAAACAGTGCTTTTTTTCAGTTTCTCCTTTTAAATATGCTCCCGTTAGCAACCCTACAAGTCAAAACTTAAAAATGTCTTTAAACATGGCACTGCAACAAAAGAATGTGAGGGCCAACCAATCACAATGAATGTCTAGCAAATTAAAATAGGATAGTTTAACACAGCTGAGTCGATCTATCACTATTGAATCACATTGTTGCATGATGATAAAATGAATTGATGATAAAATAAATAAAAGCTTAAGTCTTATGAAGACAAGTATGCCATTTACACAGTAGATTGGAACTTAATATTGACACACCACTTACACACCACTTACATTGTTTAAAAAAGAATGTATGGAATAACAATTAAATGTATGCAAATTAAAATAATTATTTGACTCAGCTGTGTTAAATTATCCTATCATTGCTATTCAGCACATTATTTTACAATGCCTGTAATGGCAAATTATGCACATATTGCACAGATACATGCAGCAAAAAAATGTGGCTGGGGGCACCTCTCCATACAAAACATGGAATCTTTTCTTTAACTGTCCAATTCTCCTTTCAAATACAGTGCTTGTTACCTATCCTACAAGTCAGAAATACATTTCTGTTAACATGAAACCCAGGAAAGGATGTAAAGGTCACATTCAGGGTTAGAACAGCTCAACATATTCATGACTTTAACATGTCTGCAAATGCATTCTTCCCTCAGCTAGTTTAGAGTTTATTTTTTAAAGACAGTGTCTTTGGTTTTAACTTTCTCCGTCCACGTTCAGTATGACTTTCTGAATGAACTCAAAAGTATATGTCATGCCTTTTGGGTACTCAGCCTGGAGGACATACAGCAAACCATACAAATACAGGAGTGCATCAGGCCAGCACTCAGTTCCCTGGAAGACAACCTGATCCTGGAGGAAGACCTTCACGAGGATGGAATGGCACCATGGTTACATCCTCACTGTCAGCAATGATGGACATGATGGCAGCAGGTATCTTAATGGTAGAGTCATGTTCTGCACCCTCCTGGAAAATACGCCCAAAAATACACTATTACAACTTTGACTCTACTCTGTTATTGACACAGCAGTTTTAATTTCCCCCACCCTCCCATCTTTTGGTTTGCCTGGTCTCCTGTATGCAACGACTCTTACGGCACGAGTTCAGATGCGATGTTTATGGCATTTGTAACATGTTTCCATAAAAATCATGATGTTGCAGTCCATTATACATTTACGAGTGGTGATCTGCAGCTGAGAATCATCCATTTTGTTTGCTAAAGACGTACATTGGCGAGACAAATGCAACAAAGTGACAGCCGATAAGGCGTTAACCTTAGCCTAACGTTAGCCCTCCTCTTCGTTTACACTTTTAACCCTGCTTGCCTGTACTTCCGGTCGGCAGAGCTATGTTTACAGACCTTGGCAGTGCTGTAGTATTCGGTCTCAACATTTGCCACGCGCTGCGGTAGCGCTCCCTCACTTGGGCGAGAGGTAACGTTAAGCGCAGTTCAGACCAAAGATTTGCGATGACGAAAGAAAGAAAATGCCAATGAGACAAACTGTTTATCATCATAGCAACCACTCTTTGAACTTGGATATACCTAGATATATTATTTGTTTTGTGTAAATATATAAAATATATTTATCCCAAACAAAATCACTTGACAGGTTCACTTCCCTAACCCTGAGTTATCACCTTTAAAATGTTTAACCTCTTCATAGTTCATAACATAACATCCAATAAGACAGCTATGGAGAGGAGCACTGAGATCTGAGCCAAGTGACATGCAGCTGGCTCATTCTGGGTCAAATCAGACTAAAACAACTGCACCCTCTTAGATTTTGCTAAGACTTTTTTCCAAATCTAGGGCATGCCGTACAAACTTGTAATGGTTCAGTCATATTGACATGTTTGTCTTCCACCCTACAAAGTTTCGGCTGCCTATGAATTAATGTCCAAATATTGCTCCCCAGATAATGTGATTTTCAGGTTGTAAAACTAAAGTAATTTCAAGGGCTAAAAATATGAAGACATAGGATTTAAATACATATTTTTACAGGCCTTGGTTTTGGGACACATTCTTGATATAGACAAGGTTTGAACAAAGTCTGAGACAGTGCAGTGCAGTTCTTTGCAGACTTTACAAGAGGCAACCCGTGGGGTTTGTCCCCGTTTAATTTTTTTTAAATCTTCCAGCCACGTTCATTGAAACGACAACCTGCCGGCAGCAAAGAGCCGTCCTTCAATAGCATTTATTGGCCAGGTGTCCATGAAATTTACACAAGGAAACATAATCCTGACCAATCGGCTATCCTAACCTTAACCACTCGAGGTGAAATGCCTTACCCCAACCAATCGAGCTGCTTCCTAAGGCGGGTCTTGGCGTGTTGGCAGATGGCAGTCACACGTGCACAAGCGAGCAGGTTTAATTTAGGCTCTCCAACATTTTATTTCTCTATTTAACTAACAAACTATTCAGTCATAGGTATTTGCTGTGAAAGAAATACAGTTACAATTTCAAGCATGTTCAAGCATTTTATCCAAAATTCAAGCACTTTTTAAACCTTGAAAACACAACATCACAATTCAAGCATTTTCAAGGATTTCAAGCACCCGTAGGAACCCTGGATTATGGATAATTTTATTTCTATAGTTTGCAGCTGACTTTACTAGTTGACTTCTCTATTGGCTGTTGAAACAGGAGACGTTTGATGCAATAATGTTATAACGGTGGACGGATGGGTTGTAATGGCTGCATTATTATTTTGCAACAGTGGCGTCAACATTAATTGCACTCAGGAAGTGTTGTGAAGATTTCGACAAGTATGCCATTTACACCGTAGATTGAAACTACACATTTGCAAGTCACTTACATGGCCAATGTAAAGTAAATCAACCCACCTTGCATGTGTAGAACAGCTCTGTGTCATCTTCTTGCAGCAGCAGTGGTAGACACCAGAGAACTGCTATCCGGTCAACATTGATATCTTGCGTTTGCTGTAGTGAAAAACAAAAAATGTGAAATGTGAAAATACCAACTATATACTGTATATTAACACTTAGCTGCAGACATTACTGTTCTGATTTTTCTGTGTCCCAAAAATAATGTTTGACCAAGTTTTTTTTAAGTTATATTGTGCTTGGTATAATGTCTGCTGGAATGTGCAATTACTTCAACATTTTTAAAGTTTTGTAATTAATTTTTACTATGAGAAGACAAAATAGTAACAGCACATGACACATTTCTAAATAGCAAGCGATGTATACTATGTATACAGCCTGTTCTACTAGGCTCATATATACTATGTGTACAGCCTGTTCTACTAGGCTCATGTATACTATGTATACAGCCTGTTCTACTAGGCTCATGTATACTATGTATACAGCCTGTTCTACTAGGCTCATGTATACTTTGTATACAGCCTGTTCTACTAGGCTCATGTATACTATGTATACAGCTGTCTACATTGCCCAGAGATTTAAGCTAAATGAATTATACCTTAATTTAGCTGACATCTCTCTCTGTTTCTCACTCTTTTAAAGGTTACCTTGTTAGAGTAAATCTTTCTTGTTCATTGGTGTGGGCCAAGGCAACATTTTGATTGACTTTACTGACAATACACTTGTATACTTAAATGTTGTTAAATAATTTGAAATTATACTTTAAACTTTATCTTTGGCAATGACTTGCACTTGAGTATGGACATTGTGTAGGCTACCCTATGGCCTCCAGGTCGCCAATCAAAAGTGAGTGAGTACACTGCTTCTCTTTTTCAGGGCATGTACTACTCCCAGCTTTATTGTAGCTTTTGGGAAGGGTTATGGTTATGGTTATTGTAGTTAGCAGACACTTTTGTCTAAAGCGACAAAATATGAATCTTACAATGGTTAAAATTAACAGTAAACAGTTTTTAAAAGTTGCTAAGCCAATATTAAGCAAAATAGTAATAATAACAATAATGGCAATACGATATCAAATATCAATAATAATAATAAAAATACCATAAATATACAAATCATAACTCTAAGAATGAATGAATTATTTAAGTGTAAGATCAACAGATAAGTCTTGAGACCTCTTGAAGGATCCAAAACTATCACATGAACGCAGAACACTAGGCAACTCATATCATAGAATGGACGTATATTTTAAGAGGACTGTCTGCAGGGAATGTCTCTGACCAATCACGGTGGGTGTGGGCTGCCTGGGTCAAAAATGCCCGGGCCGATTTTTTGTCCCAGTCCAGCCCTGGTGCCAGATTATCATGACCATTGCCCCCAATGGTTTTCCTTCTGGGAAAGTTTTTGGGAATAGGCTGAGGTCGATCAACTTTGTCAGCATTCTCATAAGGAAACTGCAAGATAGCTTCATTCAACTGTTCCGGGGAGAAATACTTTTTTCTTCTTAGCTCTTCTAAACACAAAGCTAACTCCATTGGTACCACACCTTCTAAGAAGTCATGCAGGATGTCTGGAGGAAATCCACTTGTGGTATGAAAGTACTCTAGATGCTGTGCAAAACAATTATTGGCATTTACACCATAATCCTCCATCACATTGCCAGTTTCAATGTCAGTACACAACTGGTCATGGCTTTCCTTTGTCCTCAACTCAAATGTTGTTGCCTCACATTTTTGAATTTCTTCCTTGGATGCATAACAAAATTTGCAAGGGTATGGTCCACTGAAGTTTTCTTTAAACCCTGCAAGTCCATGTGCAGCTAAATTGTCTGCTCAAATCATTCAGAAGGGGCTCAAACACCTTTTCGTAGCCACAAGTCTTCAGGTCATTTGAATTGCAGAGTAAACCCAGCTGCGTAGTGTGCAGAGCTCCACGATGTTTGTATGGAATGTTTGCGAGTGTCCAATAAGTGGGTTGGCCACCTCAAAATCATCAATGTAGAGTTGAATGGCAAATTTTAAATTCTCTGATGACAGCAGTATATTGCCTTTACAGAACAGGCCATCACGATAGGTCATGTATTTGCCATCTTTTTGGACAGACAACTGCTTTATCTGCTCTAAGACATCCCTTTTTTTGAGAAGCTCCTGCAACATGGTGAGGATAGGGACATACATAGTTGAATATTTTGCACCGGCAACACGATACTCAATTGGTTTCACCAGAGGGAAATTTTGCTCATAGTAAGATTTTCTTTGTTTTGCTGTTGACAAAGGCCCGTTTCTAGAAGTGCAGCTACAAAGCACATCAGTGGTGACAACTGCATTAACAATTTCCGCCACAACCTCACTGCTGACATTACAATTGTGTTTCTGTAGGATTTGAGTCACTGCGTCTTTAACTACTGCACTGGAGAGTGACCGCAATTGATCCAAGCCTTGTAACATTTCTTGAGTAGCAGTCTCTGAGACATGAAGGACAGTTTGTGTTTTCAGGAGGAGAGAAGCCAAGTTGTGTTCAAGCTGTTTTTTCATAAAATCTATGTTTTCAATTTCTTCATTTGGTTCATCGTTGCTGCTACAAACGGCATAATTCTGAAGTGAACTGACATCACCATGGGGCTGTGTTTGTCTTACAACCGTGTCTTTGAAATAATTTATCCCAAATGATTTATGGTTTCTAGATTTATGAGAATCAAATGTTGAGCAGACATTTGACCGGAATGAACAGTCTTTAAATGGGCACTGTACCGTTTCATGTTTCCTTAAATGTAGTCTTAAATGCGATACAATGTCTGGCCCATAAGGTTGTGTAAAAGTACAATTTGGACAGTGGAAGGCAATATTTTGATCATTTGCTGGCTTTGGTTGTGGCTGGGTGTGTATTCTGGTAAGATGAATTTTCAGTGCATTTTGAGAAGCAAAGGTGCATATACAGCTTTCATATAAACATGGCAGAGGGCTGATTCTGCTGTGCTGACTGTGTACAAGATGATAATGATGGAGAAGACTGTTTTTTGATTGACCATGGAAATCACAGAGTTTACAATTCCATGTCATGTTGAAGTCTTGCTACAATCTGCAAAGATACAGATTGAAAAAAGTATGTTCAATTACATTTTGTTGCATGCCTTGTTCTGCACAACCTCCATCTACTGTAGACTCATATAGTAATCACAAGACTCATGAGTTGTTACTGTGTAACTTACCATTTGTTGGCTTGGGCCTCACTTGAAGATATATATATATATATATATATATATATATATATATATATATATATATATATATATATATATATATATATATATATATATATATACACATACACACATATACATACATACATTAAACATGTTTAACGTTACAGTCTAGTACAAAAAACAGGTTTCGTCTCTATAGCCAATTACACCCTTCATGACAATAGGTAGGTCAATTTATTTTTAAAACTCATATTTAAATAATATAGGCTAAATGCCACAAATAATGTTAATATTTACACACGATAACATTGGTTTGAAAACCTCCATTTGTTAAGTTCCCTGTATCACGTGTGGCATTTGTAGAAAAGCAAACCTTTTGAAAATGCAGTGAAAAATTACGATTTTAATTGTGGATAGACCTGCCTTGATAGACAAACATGGAAATAGTGGCCGCCGACACATCGCGTTGGCCCTGTGACATGACAAAATGGCTGCTGTGAAAAGGGCCTATTAAATACAGACCCACCTGAAGTTAACTCACACACCACCATGCTTTCATTAAAACACATCCTAACCTATAATTCTGTTCAGCTATGAGGCCATAATATCACTATTGTAAGGACATTTTTCAGCGCAACAATGTTATTGGTGATAGTCAGTGCTAGTCTAATTACCGTTGCTTACACGACCTATTATAGAGAATGTGAGGTTGACCTCATGCCGTGTTTAATTTTATGGGGCGCTAGCTTTTGAAGAACGTGCTGGTGCATGGATTGATGTTGCCTGCATACCCTTTGTAAGTTAGGCTAAACGTTGTTTAAATTCCGTTAAATGTAACCGAGAAGGGAAGAAAAAACTAATTAAAAATGTAAAAAGGGTAAAGAAAAAAGATAGGATATTTTATTAATAATGCCAAATTTGCTGTTTAAATACACTGCCTATGATTCAACAAAATAATGTTAGCAGAATGTTGAAAGTCAGACTCCCTCTTCTCTTTTTAGCTGAGGCAAGCCAAACAGGTAGGCCTAACGTTAAGCAGGTGACGACGCACTGTAGCAGGCATAGCTAGCTAGCTAGCTAGGTTAACAGACAATACCGCCACATCCCCATACCGAAATGTGACATAGGCCCAGTGGCGGATCTAGAAAATTTTACATGGGGTGGCAAAGGGGTAGCGAGAGATCTTGGCAGGGTGGCAGGGTGGCAGGGGAAGACGGTACATGAGAACCCCCATATGTTAAACGCACTGCTATGCCCTACTATGCCCCGCAACACCCTGCTACGCCCTGAACTGCTAGAACTATTATTTCTAGTCATAGTTCCATTATCTTTATTGTGACTATCATTGCCACCGTTTATCATACCAACTGCTATAATTATTATGAATCATAATTCTCCATATCTGTATATCTATATCAGTGTCTCTGTGTCCCAACCGGCAGCAGAAGATCACCACCCACCAAGAGCCTGGGTCTGTCTAGGCTCAGGTTTCTGCCCAAGAGGAAGTTTTTCCTCGCCACTGTTGCACCAAATGTTTGCTCTTGGGGGAATTGTTGGGTCTTTGTAAATTATAGAGTGTGGTCTAGACCTACTCTATCTGTAAAGTGTATTGAGAAGAGTGAACTCTTGTTACGATTTGATACTACAAATAAAATTGAATTTAGCTGAAATTGAATTAAATGGCTTGATCATATTTACTGATACAGACAAATAGAACAGAACATAATGTCTTATTTTATCAGTAATTATGATCAAACAAAAGGTCAAACAAATGCTATGATAGAGAAACTGTAAAACATCATTAGATAATATATATATATATATATATATATATATATATATATATATATATATATATATATATATATATATGTAAATCTTCCCTATAACATATACAACCAAATGGAAATAGCCCAAAACTGATATATATATATATATATATATATATATATATATATATATATATATATATATATATATATATATATATATATGTAAATCTTCCCTATAACATATACAACCAAATGGAAATAGCCCAAAACTGAAAACATGTCATGTCACTGAGTGACTGTACTGCAATTTATATGGAAGGAGAATAAAAACATACCATATGGTCCAGGGGTAACTGCAGGCCTCTTCCTCCCTGTCATCTTCCTCATCCTCCTCCTGATCACTCCCTGCCTCTGTCCCTCTCTCTGAATCTGCAGCCTCCTCTTCATCCCTCACAGTCAATTCTTCCTTTCCCTCTTTCACTTATTTCTGCATCTCCTTCTGTGGTCTTCCCCTGCTCTGACCCGCCTGGTCTCTCCAGTTTACTGCCTTCTCCTTCTTCATTTGCCTCCTCTTCCTCCTGTGCACTACTCAGAACTTTCTTGGCTGGCAATATCCCCACTTTTAAGCTTCAGCTAATATCTCCAGCTACTCTGGCCTGCAAAAGTCAAGATGTGAAAAGCTCTGGTTATCCTTGTATTACATCACACTGTAGGGCCCTGTAGCTAATAAGTAGCCTAACAAACATAAAATCAGAAGAGATTTACTACATGCACACAACAGTTAAATTTAGACTAGCCTTCTTACTCCCATTGTATTTGTTGTTTTCCCAGTTTGACAGTAAAGGATGTCACCTGGTTTAATGTGTGCAGCCTTATTGCCGTGATATGTGAGAGGAAGTGGATTGTATAGTACTCCTTAACTAATGACATACAAATGATCGGTCTCAGCAGGGCTGTGTAGTGTGTTGTAACGTAACGCCACCGAAACGGCGACCCTCTGTAAATGTTATGAATTCAAACATGCCAGTTTGTAATATTTGGTATTATACTGTTCTTGTCTTTACTAAAATCAAAACTCCAATAATCAAAGGGCCGAATGCTCTTACAAGTCATGAGGGAGAGATTTGACTTTTGGCTAACGTAATAGACGCGCTGTTGTTCATGCTGACTCGCCATTACATTTATTACAAATGTAATTTAAATTAAGCATGTGTTTAAACTTCACCTGGGGAAACTGACTTCACCTTCAGAGGCACAGGGGGGGGCAGCTCAGTCGCTCCAGTCTTTGCCGGGATGCAGGGCCACCACACCGCAGCAGACTCGCTGTGTGCGAGCCAGACTGTGCGATGCGAACGCCGCTCTACACATTTGATGCAGGGACGTAGCTAAGTATTTGAGGGGCAGGGGGCTAAGATTACATCTACAATTATTATTAATATTATTAATTAATATGAATTAATTGTTTGTTTCAATGTTTTTAGAAGCGTGTGGACATAGTGGCAGTTTGTTTTTACAAGCACAGTTTTTTGAACACCAAAGTTAGGGGGGCAGCTGGGGGGGCAAGGCCCTACAGCGGGGGGTCAGCTGCCCCCCCTTGCCCCCCTGTAGATCCGCCCCTGGCTACGAGACTTTCTGCTGCAGCTGGGTGCAAGACTTCAAGGTGTATGGCATTTTATATATTTTACACTGTCACCCCCTGTCATGTAAATGTGTTAGACGAAGGACATGTTAGTCACGTAAACTAATTTGACATGTCAAAATTGCACTATACGAAAAAACTGTGACACGTGGTTCCTACGATTTCCACGAAAATCGTGTGAGGAGCTGAATCAGTTTTTTACACAGCAGCGTGTTCCAGACATTCTAAAATAGTTACTTATCTTGAATCTAGGCTATAGAACCTCCTCTGCTACCAACACAAACAATGAACATGAGCACCCAAAAATGGCGGAAGGGGGTGGGGCGTCGTGGCGTGACGACATCTCCTCATTCTCAATAGCATTCATAACGGTAAACATATTTTTCTTGTTTGCTGTCTTTTAACAGGGGCTAAGGAACAAATGGAGGCTCCGCTAGCATCAGAGGGAAAGCAAAGTGAAAGTGAACTTAAATAACTTGTTAAAATGTCTGTGTCTGTCTGTCTCTCGCTCTCTCTCGCTCTCTCTCTCTCTCTCTCTCTCTCTCTCTCTCTCTCTCTCTGTCTCTCTCTCTCTCTGTGTGTGTGTGTGTGTGTGTGTGTGTGTGTGTGTGTGTGTGTGTGTCTCTGTGTGTCCATGTGTGTCCATCCTGCAGTGGCCTCACAGGTCCTGAAGATTGCCAAGTGCTCTGTGTCCTGTGAGAACACGACTGTGGACGTGAAACCAAAAAGAATAATGGATCCTGCTGTTAAGTTTGAGGTACACATACACACACACACACACACACACACACACACACACACACACACACACACACACACACACACAGAGAGAGAGAGCAGATGGTCAGAGTAAAGACGATGATGACAACAGTCAGCCAATCAGAGCCAGCATCTAGCTTACTAATAGAGCAGTTAGACTGAGCTGTTGGGCTAACATCTGATACGTAGCTATCATTTCCCCACGCAGCTTTCATGTTCCAGAAGTACGCCCACTACAAAGTGTTTTCTAACTAACTAATAGTCCAGTGAGCAGCAGAGAAGACTTTTCTGTGTGCTCCACTGCTCTCCACACACGTACAACACCAGTGCTGCTTTATTAAAGGCTGGACTCAGAGAATCAGACAATCCATCCACACTGACAGCACTCCACTCTTCACATATGGATACTGAGTGTGTGCTGCTGTCACCCCTGTACTGTAGCTGCACCTCGATGTGTCCAGAAAGGAGCTGTAGCTGTCCAACGCGAGGTACGTACCGACATATTTTTCTTGTGTTTGCTGTCTTTTAACAGGGGCTAAGGAACAAACGGAGGCTTCTCTAGCATCAGAGGGAAAGCAAAAGACCAGCAGGGAGACGGAGGCCCAAAGAGATGTTGAATACATTATTTGCTATATTAGAGATTGCCACTCAAAAAATAAATTAACTGATTTGTCTGTGTCTTTAAGTTTTTGGGTGTGTATATAAATAGTTTTTCAATGTCTATTTTTTCCATCTAATTAGACCTGGACACAGTAAACTTCTAACTGAATTATTATATTCAGATGCCACCAAAAAGACATTAACGAAACATGTATTTTTATTGTAACATTTATTCAAACATTACTAGCTATACACTGTACACAAGTTTATTCAACATCTGCCGATGATGGTGTTGCTTCCAGACTGCAGACAGAAGGAGAAAGCTTTAGTTAGTCCAGTAGTTATCTAACCTGTCCTGGTAACATTAGAAAGCTTTAGCTTAGTCCAGTAGTTATCCAACCTGTCCTGCTAACATTAGAACTGTATCACAAGTATATTTAAGCATACTGTAACATGAAGGTACTTCATGTAACTGTAGTGGTCAGAGGTGTAGTGGTAAAAAAAGAGGTGGGTAAACTATAAATTCTGGTGGACCACGACGTGGTCACCTTTTAAGGTGGGCCACTGCCTACCGGTGTATGTGTATCCTGATGACATCGCTATAGGCTATCATTTGATAATACTACCAAGGGTATCACTGGTTGTTTCCTCATCATAGGTCACACAATCACTATTCAATTCATACATTAATCTAAGTTCTTGTTAAAGAGACTCAAGAAGGAATAATAGGGTTGAAATCTATAAAGTTTACTAAATAACAAAACAGAGAGAACAAAAATATTTAAGAGATAGAGAGGGAGGCTTATATCCAGGGCTTCCAATGCAATGCACTTGTACATAATGATTAGGGATTTGGGATTATTTTCATAGTCGATTATTCTGTTGAATATTTTCTCGATTAATCGATTAGTTGTTTGGTCTACAATATGTCAGAAAAATGTGGATCAGTGTTTCCCAAAAGCCCAGGATGACATCCTCAAATGTCTCATTTTGTTTCTGCTCCTGTAGAAGCTAGAGGTCTGTATGAAATCAACCTTGTTACTAGAAAAACATGTTTTTAGCCGCAATCTTATGGAGAAGAACTACACTACCCACAGTCCTAAGCTTAACAGCGACGCCTCTGATTGGTTCAACTCGCCGTTTCCATAGAAACGTTTACCGTACCCGCAAAACCGCGAACGGCTATAGCGATAACATTAACTAGCTAGGTGACTAGCAAAGAGAGCTTGTTGTTGTCACAAACTTCCAGTGGTTTAAATGTCAGAGAATGCATAATTACATCCAGTTATTTATCTGATAATGTATCCTGAATTTTACTTGTAACATGGGCTAATGGGAAAAGGTAGAGGTGACTTGTTGAGTCAGTGGCATGAATCTACTGTGAACCAAATTACCCTAAAAAACATGAAGTTTAGTACTGTTTTTCGAGCTCACTCACTTTGGGCTTGTAGCCGAGGCCGTTTGCTGGCATCAGGAGGAGGGCTGCTGTCTTTACGCCGCTTAAGAAATTGCCGGACATCTATTTTTACAATTTATTACATGAGACATGTAGGCTAGTTTGGGCTAGTGACCATGGATGTATTAAGAGAACTGATGAGTCTTGATGCAGTCATAGGCTGTGTCTCAAACCGCCTACTTCGGTCAGTACACTGCTAATGTACACTGACCATTTACTGCCGTAGTGCCCACTGTCGATGGTTAGTATTGTCCCAAATGGAACACTTATGATAAAGCACTTACCGGAAATGACGAGCGGTCGGCTCAGCTCGCCGCCTCTCAAAATCTGATGAAAATCTTTTAAACTGACCTTAGTTGATCTGAAATGAAGACAGATTCAGCAACTGCATGGCCTATTTCTCGCTTAAAATGTTTTCAGAAAACACGTTTCGGTGAACTATTTTCGTAAAATTCGAGATCGTATTCCAAACGAGCCGCCATCTGGCCGCCATTAAGCTCGGATGTAAAATCTGCGAGAGCTAATACGCACGTGACGCGTTCGTCCAATCAGCTGCCGGTCGACGTCCCTGGTCCCTCCCCTTTCCGCTTTGTAGTCAAGATGGCGCAGGTTTAGTGTGCGTAGTGTCCATCGTTCTACACTGAACTTTTTTACTTTTTTTAGGGGGTCATCCGGGTACTTTCAGTGCACTGACTTTTTCGTTATCTACAGTATATACTTAAAACTAAGTGTGTGAAGTGTGCAAGTAGGCGATTTGAGACACAGCCCTAGTATATAAGATGCAGTCTGCTGCTTCCTGCTGGCTACGCAAGAGATGCTCGATGGTGTTTAAAGCCCCCAACGTTGACTTCAAGGCAGCGCTGCGACCGTTGACTTAGTTCAAGGCACTGTTGCCTAATCCTAGTGCCTTCCAGGCATCGCTGCCTGGAAGGCGACGTTGTGGGCTTTACAAACAAACACCGCAAGAGATTGGTCAACACTGAGAGTAAGCAGCGCAATATGAAAGACTTCGTCTTAGGTTTAACAATCTATGAAACTAATAATGAAAAATATGAAACTAAAACGAAATAAGCTTAATTTAAAATGTCTTAGGAACTATAGGCTATTTAGAGGTGGATAAACACAATTTAGAGGTGGATAAACGCACTTTGGAGGTGGGTAAACGCTATTTCCGAATTTTGGGAGGTGCGTAAACGGCGTTTACGTGCGTTTAGCCTCCACTACATCCCTGGTAGTGGTGTAGTTTTTTCATCATGGTCTTAACTGACAACTGCTGACAATAGCTGGTAGCGTTTACCTTGTTGTAGTTGCTGATCATATTTTGCACTGAATTTTCTTAGAAAGCTAGAAGCTACTGCACAATGAGCTAATGTTACATGTATGCAGTAAACTACAAGCTAATATAAACTGTTAGCTACTGTAAGCTTCACATTGACATTCATTAATGCAATTGTCCTTACCGGTAAGTGTTATGACAACTACAAAGTACAAACATGAACTCCCACGAGTTTTTAATTGATTGACATTGGATAAATACAACCCCAAATCAGAAAAAGTAGGGACAGTATGAAAAACACAAATAAAAAAAGAAAGTAGTGATTTCTAAATGTACTTTGACTTGTATTTCATTGCAGACAATGTGAACACAAAATATTTCATGTTTTGTCTGGTCAACTTAAAGGTCCAATATGTAATACTGACAGCTAGTGTTTAAAATAGTTACTGCAGTACAAATTCAAAATACTGGAGAGAGTCGTCTCCCCTGCCTCTCCTCCCCAGACTCGAAGTTCACGTTGGTTGCCGGGCTAAGACCGGAGCATCCAACAATGTTGCTAGACCCTTGTCTCACATACAGACATTCAGACATTCACAGACATTACTCCACAGCACAGCGGAGTAGCTAACGTTAGATGCTGGCTATATTGACAGTCATAAAAGCCCGTGCTCAGGGCCGCCTTAACCTAATGTTAGGCCCCGGGGCTGAGAGGTTTTGTAGGCCCCCCATCCCCTCGATTTACAGAGTCTCATTTTAAAAAAGTGTAATATCTAGGTAATCTATATCACAAAATGCATTAGTTTCTTTCGAGGCATACAACAGTGAGTTTTCCCTCTTTGAGCCAGACATCACCATAATATTGTTATTAATATATCACTGAGTCCACCTGAGCATAAAAACAAGATACTTTATGTAACAACCACACACAGCAACTTATGGTGATGATAAAACCAAAATGTGTGAAAGTATGATTTCAAACGATATGAAAAACATCACCAACCATCACCTGTCTGCACAAACATTGATAATAACTGATAACAGCATTAGCAAAGAACAGCAACAGATCAAAGCAGGAGCCTCTTCTCTGGCCTCAGCAAGCCCTGTGAACCAATCACATGCACCTGCTGGCAGGAGCTGGATTTTATATTTTTTAAATGATTACTAATTCGCTGTGTGACATTATTTATATTTTTGTATATCAAATAATGAGGCAAATAGCAAAAAAGGGTTATGGATAGGTTCAAAAATATAGCAGACTAAAAATTAACCGTTATAGCTGATAGAGGTGACAGTGAAAGTGCATTCCCACTGGCCTAGGAGGGGTAAGGGGAGTGATGCAAGCATGGCAACGGTCTTTATAGCATTAAAATCAGAAAAGAAATACGCCAAAAAAAGTATGAACTATATACTAAATCTAATGTAGCCTATGTCATAATTTAAACAAGTCTCCCGAAGGTATCTCTCTCTCTCTCTCTCGCTGCCTGTGGCCGTGTGTGTGTGTGTGTGTGTGTGTGTGTGTGCAGTGCTTGAAGTGGGAAAAAAAAGGTGCCGGTACTCTCTTGCATTGGCAGATCATCATGACATTTGAGATTTCTATAGTGAAAACCAAAACTTGGAGATATTGCTGATACAACAATTTATTGTCATTTATTAACTATATAAATGTATGGATTTATTTAAACAAGTTTACATAACTTTAGTGCGTAAGCTATTCAAAAAATCATGTTTTCATTTTAAACATACATGTGGCACAGTGAATCCTTATTAACTATCTATGGATGGTCTAAGCGACTAATTTACATATAGGCTAGTATCAATATTGTTTATTTTTTCCACATATAAGCTGATTTATATTTGCTAATATGTTGGAGCCATGTTAAGAAAAAAAAATTCATTCATTCATCAAAAATATACATTTTAACAATAATTTGGTGCTCAAACAGATGCAAAACAGTCACTCTCAGTGTGTGTGTGTGCGTGCGTGTGTGACAGAGACAGGGGGAACAGCTTCAGTCCCCTCTCTGTCTGGGCAGCTAGTGACGGGATGCTGCTACATCATGTTTTGCAGCCCAGTTTGTTATCATTAAAAACAAGACAGCTGTTCGTGGAGCAAAAATACATCATTTGGTCCTTTGACCAACAGTCAGGCCATCCGTGTATTTCGTTACTCACGTTTCTGTTGACGTCGGTGTAACGTTAAGGTTGGTAGCGGCCTTTTATATACTGTCTATGGTAGCGGCAGACTCCTCAACGCCAGCTGTTCCGCTCACATCAACGCTAGCTTGAAGCTCATGAACCGTACTAGCTACCTCCTGATGTTTCTGGTTGGACTTGGACCTCTGTTGACGTGTCTGGCTCTGGCACACGCGTTCTTTTAGTACCTTTCTGAAGCCAGGCGGCTAACATAACGACTTACAAACTAGACACTTATTTTTAGTTTCTAGGTTTTCAGCAGTCAAAAATCTGTTATGGTCAGGCTCACGCTGACAGCTATTTCAAACTAGCGTCCATGGAGAAGCGAACTTCTGATAGGGTGGGCGGACTGCTTGCCTTTACGTGATTCGTCAAGATCTAAAATGTAAACACGTAGTGCCCTCTGGGTAGTGTAGTTTATGTAACGTTAGGGTCGTCTCTCTGGCACTGACGCTTTCTCTGTCAGTGGTAGCGTACCGGCTGCATGCGAGAAGTAGCGGTACGCAAGAAAAGGTGCAGGTACGCTTAAGAGTAAAATGTAGAAGTGCCGGTACTGCGTACCGGTGCGTACCGGCCCACTTCGAGCACTGTGTGTGTGTGTGTGTGTGTGTGTGTGTGTGTGTGTGTGTGTGTGTGTGTGTGTGTGTGTGTGTGTGTGTGTGTGTGTGTGTGTGTCGGCGACCAGGCGCTTGTGGAGTTTAACGGTAAAAAGACAGTTAACCACACGTTCCCGTTACTCTTATGAAGGACAAGGTTTGTGATATTTAAACAAACAATCCGCCAACGGCGAAATAAAAGCCTCTTATTTACGAGATTGGTCTGACAGACTGGTAACTTACATCGGGGCATCCCAGCATGACAGG
The DNA here is from genome assembly GCA_023631565.1 of Gymnocephalus cernua. NCBI lineage: Eukaryota > Metazoa > Chordata > Actinopteri > Perciformes > Percidae > Gymnocephalus > Gymnocephalus cernua. Next base: position 11,740,122 of record CM042427.1, on the reverse strand, counting down.
CCGGCCATGACAGGGGCCACGTGGGTCACTCCTAATTTGGATCAATCAGCAGCCATGTAACCTGCGATTAGAGTGATTGACAGAAAACCTGACAAGTTAGAAAACTATATGACCTTTTTAGCTCATCACTAACGTGAATATGGGAGGCCCCTGAACTTGTGAGGCCCCTGGGCTTCAGCCCAGGTAAGCCCGTGCATTAAAGCGGCCTTGCCCGTGCTCACACGGAGCTCTGTACCCAACTGACACACACACTTTTTCGGCTTAGAATTAGCTACAGTAAGAGCCGCTAAAAATACAACGAAATTTGCAGTCCTCTCCACACGCCAAACAGACACACTTCCTAGAATTATGATAGGAACCGCTAAAAACACCACTGCCTTGCACTCCTTTTCCACCCGACTGAAATACACACTTTACTAGTCTTAGAATTACACAATCGCTAAACACACTGCAAACTCAAGGTCCTCTCTTTCCGACTTAGCTACAGCCCCCCCTCTTGGTTCCAAATAACTCACTGTTGTCGGCTAGCTACGGCCGCTGAACAGGCTACACAGTGTAAACAGCCCTGGCCTGCCTGCCTGGTCCTCCGGTAGCGTTAGCAATTAGCAGGGTTAGCATGGTGGCGTTAGCCAGGACCAGTCGGAATCACTTTACTGGCTGTCTCAGTTGTTGTTGCGAGTAACCAACGTGGCTACTCTAGCTATACAATTCAATGGAAGTAGCTACACGAATGTTGAAATGACACAAAGTGCTCGTCCCTAGTAGCTGTGATAAATTAGCCTGAAGCTAATGCTTACCTGTACAGGAGGAAATTAGCCAACTCAGCGTCCTTTTGGGCTCTAAGCTGTCTCCATCTTTCAAATACATCTCCAATATTAACCTGGGGTTTGTTACGTCTCTGGTCAAGCAACTGTTAGAAACATGCTGTTTTTTAATGTCGGGTATAATCTATCTCTGTTGATCCCATTCATTTGTTTGGTGCATTCATGGCTGTACTAACATTACAGCTGCAGCGCGCTGGTTTACGTGTTTACAGATATATCTGGCAACCCGGCCTGGCTGTCAAACTGGGCAGTTGATAACAACACACAAACCAAAACATAAACATAAATTCCGTCACGGATCGTAAATTTCAAAAAGAAAAAATACTGACTTTAGCATTGTTGTCAGAAAAGATAGTATTTCAGTTTAACATGTTTCCTTAATATCTGATGAGGCATTGGTGTCATTTTTGGATTTATTACAGTACAAATATTACATATTGGACCTTTAATTTCATTTGTAAATATACATCCTTTCCTTGGGACAGGAGCAATTAAGGGCTAGTAATCAGGTAAATTGGTAAAATAATGATGTGATTTGAAACAGGTGATGTCAACAGGTGATTGTAATTATGATTTGGTACAAAAGCAGCATCCAAGAAAGATCTAGTCCTTTAGGAGCAAAGATGGGCCCGAGGATCGCCAGTTTCACAACAAATACGTGAGAAAATTATTGAAATGTTTAAAACCAATGTTCCTCAAAGAAAGATAGGTATACATTTGCTTATTTCACCTTCAACAGTGCCTAACATAATTAAAAGATTCAAGGAATGAGGAGGAATTTCAGTGCGTAAAGGACAAGGGCGCAAGCCTAAGCTGAACAACCGTGATCTCCGATCCCTCAGGCGGCACTGCATCAAGAAGCGTCATTCATCTATAAGCAATATCACCACATGGGCTCAGGACTACTTTGGCAAACCTTTGTCAAGTACCACAACATGTAGTTACAGCCACAAATGCCAGTTAAAACTGTACTGTGCCAAAAGGAAGCCCTATGTTAACAGTGTCCAGAAGCGCCGTCGACTTCTCTGGGCTTGGAGGTATCTGGGATGGACGATCACACAGTGGAAACGTGTATTGTGGTCAGATGAATCAGTATTTCAGGTATTTTTTGGGAGAAATGGACACCATGTGCTCTGGACCAAAAAAGAAAATTATCATCCAGACTGTTACCAGCAACAAGTCCAAAAGCCAGGGTCTGTCATGGTATGGAGTTGTGTCAGTGCCCTTGGCAAAGGTAACTTGCACTTCTGTGATGGCACCATTAATGCTGAAAAGTACATAGAGATTTTGGAGCACAATATGCTGCCTTCAAGAAGACATCTTTTCCAGGGACGTCCATGCATATTTCAACAAGATAATGCAAAACCACATTCTGCACACATTACAAAGTCCTGGCTGCGGAGGAAGAGGATACTTGACTGGCCTGCCTGCAGTCCTGACCTGTCTCCAATAGAGAATGTGTGGCGCATTTTGAAGCGCAAAATGCGACAACAAAGACCCCGTACTGTTGCCTACCTTAAGACTTGTTTGCAGCAAGAATGGGACAAAATTACACCTGAAACACTTCATCACTTGGTGTCTTCAGTCCCTAAACGTCTTTTAAGTGTTGTGAAAAGGAATGGCAACATTACAAAGTGGTAAATGCTTTACTGTTCCAACTTTTTTTTAAATGTGTTGCAAGAACCAAAATAGGAATTTAGTTTTTTTGAAACAAAAACAATAAAAATAATGAGGAACACATTCAATTATGTGCTGTTGTATTGTCTGCAATGAAATACAAGTCAAAGTACATTTAGAAATCACTACTTTCTCTTTTTATTTGTGTTTTCCATACTGTCCCAACTTTTTCTGATTTGTGGTTGTAAGAAAAAACTACTAGCTATTGCTTACATTATAGCCTATCAGTGTCTAGCTACCTACCTTCGCACGTTGCGGGCAAAGTTGCCAATATTCTCCACCTGAAAGCATACTGACGCTGATTCTTCATCTCAACAAAAGAAATTGAAAAAATGAAAAATAGACTGTACATAAAGAGAAAAAACTCTCCCAAATCCACAGAGCTTTGCTCAAAATTGTGCTGAGTTGGATCAGGGTTGGATTAATCTGGTCTGTTCTTGTCCTTTACTGATTGGGTGATAACAGTCCAAATGTATTGGCTTTGGAAAAGACAGGATGGAGCTAATTTTCATATAACATAACGCGTCGTGTGACGCGTACCGAGCCACGTAAAAAACGGTGTTAAAGGAGCATTCCACGGCGCTTTTTACGGCGTTTTGCCATTAGACGACGTAAACAACGGCGTCCTGTCGGTCAAAACGGGCTAGGAAAGTGGCGCTTTGTGACCGGAGGGGCATTCCATACACACACACACACTGCAAGACGCGAAACATTTTCGTCGTGTGAAAGACTAATACTGGTATGTATACACATTTATGAGGAGATAGAGATGTTGCCTGGCAGCATCTTAGAAATGTTTTGACATTAACATAACCTCCCATTTATATAGGCTAGTTTTGACCGTTCGTTCAGTTAAGTTTGCTAACGTTATCCATTTCAACGTTAGCAAACTTGCTTTTCATTGTGCTTTTCACTTTAACGACATGGTAACGCGTTACACACAAAATTTTAATTTATCTTCATTTATCGTTATATTTAAGACCCTTATTGCAATGTAATTAGCTCAGTGTTTATCTAATGTAAAAACTGTTACATTACTTATTTAGTAACAATAATCAGAGTGCATAGATATGAAAATAGTTCTGCTGTGTTTGGTTTAATAATTATGCTTTAAGATTACTTATATTTGTATTTTGGGCAATAGGTTTTTTTAAATATGGGATGACCCTAATAAGCCATGTGGTGCACAATCCTTTTTGCTGATCACTGGTATAATTTAGCAAGATTAGTGCCCACAGAGTGCAAATTATTTATTTAATTGTATTTCATGTGGTCTATCGATCTCCATGGTCTTTTACTAAATTATGTAATACTCTCTTTTTCCTTCTAGAAATGTCATCTAACTTTAAACTGCGAGTGGTGTTTGAGGATGGTGCCATTGAAAGGATGGTGCTTCCAGAGTGGCCATATTCTGTCAGCCACCTCAAATCTTTACTGATGCAACATTTCAGTATTGATAGCCAAATTGAACTCCAGTTTCAAGATCCCCAGTCAGACATAATGTGTAGTCTGACCTGTACTGATAACCTTTCAAATAAAGGCACAATCAATATATTAATGGTGCAGGAAACAACAGAGGATATTCACCATGTATCTACCCTACATCATTCTGGATCATCAAGTCAACATTTTTGCTTGCCAACCTATTCTCATGCCATGGACGTAATTCTAAGTAAAGGAAATGAAGAGTTTTTCAAGCATGGAAAGCAGCTAATTTTAATTAGAGAGCAAAGACAAGAGATTCTTGAAGTTGTAGCAAGTGCACTGTATGATAAAAATGTCTGTCCAACTGAGAGAGACTTTGAGGAAGCTGCAGAGGCCTTGATCAAACAGTTCCCATGCATTGCAGATCGAAGTACACCAAAAGGATGGGGGGGATGGAAGATTGGTCTGAAATTCAAATTAGGAAAATACAGAAGTACAAGAGAGAGGGGAGGATGCACAGAGGTTGCAGGGAAGACTTGCAACAATGTCACTGACATCCAGCCATCTCTTAAGCACCGTTGCATGGTTGCAGTCAGTTCTGCACAGTTTCCTGACTGAAAGTCAGAATGGCCTTGGAGATGAAGAAAGTACATAAAGATCTTGCTGCAATTAACCACTGTATGGGAAAGACTTTTGCATTCAGACGGCACGAAATTGTAAATAGCAGCCCCGCTATTACCACTATAGAGAGCAGAAGGCCAGCCTTGTTTCTACAAGCACAGGTAATTGTATTGCTTGCTGGATGAATTGTACTGGTTTATCTGTGTTTAGCTGTGACACCTGTTTAGTCAGTTGTCCCTGTAATTGTACCAGGTTGGTTACATGTAAAATTAGTCTAATCATTCTGCATATCAGAGGTAATATCAAATATAAAAAGAGAAATAGAGGAGTTGATATTGCTCCATGCATGCCCATAAGCCTTCGTCTGTGTTTTTCGCCGTGGCGTCTGTAACAACAGAGAGTTACCAGTGGAAACACTGGTACAAATATAGGTTTCCCTATCATGCTTAACAATATAGAGCTGTGTTAATAACAATTACAACTGTAGAGAAATGTCGCAGTGTGGACCAACGCCGTGTCTCTCCATGTTGCAGGGGTGCCGTGTGTGACAGTGTGAGTGAATGGGGGCGGGGCTGCGCGCAGAGTAAGAGAAGAGATCCAAACACAGGCACGACTTTACAGAAGAAATGGGTCATGTAACGCAACATTAAACCATATCGATATAAACAACATTGCTTTGTTCATGGAGAGGCAGCGGATGCAAGGACGTTAGGTGCACCGGTGCGACCTAGGAAAAATGGTAGTCGCACCCTTACAAATTTCGGTTGCATGTGCGACCAAATTGGTCGCACTCTGGAGCCCTGTATATATATATTATTTTCAGCTTTTGTTCAATTGTGTGTGGTAAGCCTTTAATATATCTTTCTGACATTTAGATTTGTGCTGAATTTCAACGAATCACTAACCACAACCTCCTGTGATCATTCTACGATGTACTCGACAAACACTCAGAGCGGTTGTTGAAACAAGTAGGTTGGCAAGTTTGGACATCGGTTGTCAGCTATTCTGAAGATGTATGATGCCAAAGTGGTATGTAGTTTGTGTTTACCCCTGATATCTGACTGTACAAATTGAGTAGCAACTTGTTTAGTTAGTGGTAGCGCTTGTGGTTTACACACTGTTCACATAAATCTGCTTTTCTACCCTTTCAGCAAGCAAGGGATGTCTGCATGAAGAGAACAGCTGCCATCCATTGTCTCCCAGCTCTTCTTGGTGAGGATGACTCTGAAGTGTTCAAAGTCTACATGGTGAGTTATTCCCAAGGCCATAACTCGTGTTGTCACACCCGGAATTATTTTTGGTATATCGGGGCTCCAGGCTAACTTTTTGCCTTGGTTGCACTGGTGCGCCTAACGTTTTTTTTTAGGTGCACCAGCACAAAATTTAGGTGCACCCAAATTTTTCCTTGCATCGCCGTTAACGCTACAATTTCAAGGTCACCTTTTTATCACGTTCCATATATATTAGTATATATCATGTAAATGATTTTAAACAAGAATAAGGTGTAGGTAAATACTTTTAGAGTAGTAAGAGAAGAGATCCAAACACAGGCACGGCTTTACAGAAGAAATGGGTCATATAACGCAACATTAAACCATATCGTTATAAACAACATTGCTTCGTTCGTGGAGAGGCAGCGGATGTTAGGTGCAACCTAGGAAAAATGTTAGTCGCACCCTTACAAATTTCGGTCACACTCTGGAGCCCTGTATACAAGTCTGGGTAAAGCCAAATCAGTGATTTCTTTCTAAACACATTAAACATGTTAGATAGTACTTGTTGAAAACGTGAAAAGATTGTAAACTATGGATTACTGAATTGTGAAATATGGGGCATTCACACACAAAAAAAAACAATCCCGCTTTTTACTTGTACAAATGTACAAATATGCCTGGAAAATAATCCTGTAAGTAAACTTATTCTGTTAAGATTTGTTTATGACTATGTAAATGTTGTCTTTTTCTAGGAAGCGGACTACAGTAACAGTCCAGTCTGCATACTGTCCACCGTCCCTAATAATGAAGAGGAAATGGTCTTCCAGCAGCCATGTCAAGTCAACATAATCATTGAAGGCAGAGTGGTGACATCACCCCTCCATTCATGGTCTGATGCATTCATTTACCTCTTTGGGCTTATCTATGGTTTGCATCTTAGTTACCCCAAATCTATGTCACAATAACACCTTTCTTTTTATTCAGCAAGTACTCTTGCACATTGATGCAGACAAGCTTAAACCTAAAATATTGGCCTTGAGCAAGAAACTGTAGGGTTCTTCCTTCAGTCAGGGTAAGAAAGCTTTATCTGCAGCATGACCAAATGTGCTTCCACTACAGCCCGAAAGGGATAGCCACGCTGTGCTAGTAGCAGGGCCAACCCGGGACGGTCTCTTCCCCTCAGTTTTGTCCTCTTCAGCTAAACTTGTCTTTCTGTGCTGGAGACCAGAGTAAAAGCTCTATTTTAAGGGTCTTTATGTGGTTTGGAGTTTGGTTTCATTCCTGTTTTCCTGTTTGTACTTTCAAATGAGTCTTATTTTACCATTTACTTGTCACTTTCAATCATTTTGGAGCTGTGCTTTTAAAGCATAACAAACCTCCCTTGCTGTTGCAGCTACACATTGAAGGCCTTGAATAATTTTATTGATACAGTGGCATAAATATTGTGATAGTGTTGTATTTCTGAGCCAGAGTTACTGTATTCCTTTTTTCCTTTCTGGCAGTTGCGCCTTATGTCAGTTTATGCTTGAATGATATGTTCGTATATATATATATATATATATATATATATATATATATATATATATATATATATATATATATATATATATATATATATATATATATATGTATGTGTGTGTATGGTAAAAATGCTGACAGTTTTTTGTACACTCAGTATAGTTCAGCAATCTGTAAAACTTTGAAACCTATTTTTTAATTAAATAAATAAAAACTAAATAACTGCAGTTTGAGAAACATTTTACTTTTTATAGGGGTATCTTTTCTTTTATGATTAAACACAATATGTATAATAGAAACCATTAAGCTCTCTCATTTGGGCACTGATGCTTTTTTTAAGATTAGTTTTTTGGCATTTTAGGCCTTTATTTGTATAGGACAGCTTAGACTTGAAAGGGGAGACAGAGGGGGAATGACATGCAGCAAAGGGTCGGAGTCAAACCCGCGGCCGCTGTGTCAAGGAGTAAACCTCTATATATGGGTGCCCACTCTACCAGGTGAGCTACCCAGGCGACCGCAATGATGCTTTTACCGTTGGCAAAATATTTTGATATTGTAGTAAGCGACCAGTGATTCCCAGCATCAATTTTCAGTATATTTACTGTTTTTTTTTTTTAACAATACAAGGGAAAAAGAAGTTTGAATTCATCACTCTTTACATGTCATACTGTACATGGACTTGCTGTAACCTGACACTACGATTCCCTAACAAGTCCTAAAAGGATGGATTACACATACAAATATAATCAAAAATGTATAGCCTAACTGCAACTCAGTTGTAATTATTGTATTTTTGTCGTGTAAAGTGAGCACAATGTTTTCATTTTGTTGAACAAGAAATTAACTGTTTGTCAAATGAACATTTAACTGAGTAGATGTTTTTACAATTGGTGAATTCAACAACTACTTAAATGTAAACCTAATGCACAAATTCTATGCTGTCCATTGAGCTTAACAATATATGCCATTTTAACACTAAATACTAATGTATCAAATCAAACATAACACAAATTTGATGTATCCCTTCTATTCAAACATTTTAAGTTAGACAAACAAAGAAATGGAATTTGTTCTCAACCTTTACATTTAATGTTGCTTTGACTAGTTAAAACTAAATTATGTGTACTAAAAATAATATGTTGGTAAAAACACAAAATATTGTGGCAGTTTTGTTAAAACAGCACAAAATGTTTGTGTTCAGCATAACTCTGGTACTCATGTTGTAATTATGTATTTTTGTTGTGTTAAGTGAACACAATATTTTCATTTTGTTGAACATGAAAGTGACTGCTTGTCATATGAACATAAAAACATTGGGTACATATTTGAACAACATTTTTTTAGGTTTACCTAACTATAAAAATATATGCTAAGTGCACATTATATGTGTTATTAATTGGCCTTGAACTAATTAAGTGATGTCAACGTTATACATTTTAGTACAATGAACTCAAAAGTCAAACATTGTTGACTTAACATAAAAAAATGTCAACCTCACATGGGATGATTTTTTGTGTCAAATGAACATAAAGTTTTTATGTTGTTTTGACAATCCTGAACATTTGTGTGGACGTAACATTAAAAAAATGTGTCATAAATTGATTGGGGTTTACAGTGTACCTAACTACCTAGTACCTACCTACTTAACTACCTAACTACCTAGTACCTACCTACCTAACCTACCTAACTACCTAACTACCTAGTACCTACCTACCTACCTACCTACTTAACTACCTAACTACCTAGTACCTACCTACCTAACTACCTACTTAACTACCTAACTACCTACCTACGTAGTAGGCCTACCTACCTACTTACCTAACTACCTACCTAACTACTTACCTACCTACCTACCTACCTAACTCTACCTACCTACCTACCTAACTACCTATTGTTGAGAAAAACTAAGAGACGTGTTCTTGGATCTTTGAGGAAGGAGAAAAGGCCTGGGAGGCATTGGAGGATTAAAGAGAATATTTAATTAACACTATGATGAAAGCGACATGACAAAGGTAACAGTTACAATTCAGCTGACATTGGACAAACAAGACAATACAATACAATACAATACAATACACTGCGAGCAGCGGACAGCAAGATGCTTCCCCCTGTGAGGTCACATTTTTACTGTCCAAACATAACATAAACATTACAAAAAGAATACACTGCAAAGCAGCGGACAGCAAGATGCTTCCCCCTGTGAGGTCACATCTTTACTGCCCAAACATAACATAAACATTACAAAAAGAATACACTGCAAAGCAGCGGACAGCAAGATGCTTCCCCCTGTGAGGTCACATCTTTACTGTCCTGAATCATTTCAGAACTTCTAATTTATCTCCAGATTTGAAGGCGGATGCTCAAATGAAATCCCTCCTTATTGGTCAGATGTCATCCACCTATGACCCACCTCTGTCTTGCCAGGTCACTTCAGGTCATAGATGAAAAGGTTCTGATATGTAAAACTCAACTATTCCTACGCCTTACAGGAATACACATTTCTTTGTTCTAATCAGTCTGGCTCTGCAGGGTGTGGCCCCATAAGGCTGGGACAGTTCTCCTTTCCTGTGAGGACAAATGAGCTTTCTCTGTAAGCTAAATGACAGACCTGGCCTTAATCAATTCTTTAGAAACTTGTGATGATGTGAGGTAGACAAAGGTGGATTAGAAACAGCTGCAAGGGGGGCATCAAATACACCTAAATCAAAATGTTCATTGTTTTCATAATTGTTTTAACTTTCATATAATATACATGGTTATCAAGTATCACCATTATTGAAACTTTATTTAACTCAACACTATCTACCTACCTACCTACCTACTTATCTACCTATCTATTATAATCCATGTCTGTGCTAGCCTACTTCATTTAAGATGTTTGTGGGCTGACCATGTATGGTATTACAGTTCCTAGTAAAATAAGATAGGCCTACTATAGTAAATTAAAGTTTGCTGTATTTGTGTTTCTCCCCTATACAATTTCTGAAACGAGGCGAAATGCTACTGTATGTCAACATTAGGTCTATATCGTGCGGTAGCACTGACTCTTGCGGTCGTCACATTCAAGCATTACAATTCAAGGGAGACAAAAGCAGAGCGCGAGAGATGCTTGCAGGTGTGTAAACAACAGTGAACTCTCTCGGTGTGTCTGTCTCCAGTGTTTGTTTTCTCACGTTATGAAGCGAGAGCCCCGTCACTGTAACACTGTATGCGCGTGTGAGTGTGCGTGTCTGTGACAGAGAGAGAGAGAGAGAGAGAGAGAGAGAGAGAGAGAGAGAGAGAGAGAGAGAGAGAGAGAGAGAGAGAGAGAGGATTACATTCGCTTAAGCCGCGTCCGCATCTCGCGCGCTCACCTGCACTGGTAGGCTCCGTTATGAAACGCACCTTCCTAACAGGCATCTCGAGCCGTGCTCCTCGTGCGGCCTGAGAGCCAGGTGATATGGATTAACTGACTTCTCACTGTCTGAGGAAGGTGCAGCTTTGTTGCGGCGCTTTTCGAAGTTGTTCCACATCCAGGACGGTCGGGACGGCTCGCCCTGCGCTCAGGAGGGGATTAGAGAGGAGATACTCGCTACACGGTAGGGTTTAGCACCTAATTATTATAGCCTATAGCCAACTAGACTGAATAACAACCCGACGTAAAGTGCCCAGAATAGCTTTCTGTCAATATAAATTGTATGTGTTTACCTAGTGCCTCGCTGCAAGCTAGCAAAGCAAACGACGGTGCTTTGGCTCGACAAACGCCAGACGTGTTGTCAAAAACAAGAAAAAGCCAAGTAAATGCTCAAAAGTCTTAATTTTTCCAACAGCTCACTGGTATGCGGTTTATAGTTTTGAAACGAATTAACGAATTGAAAATGAAAACAAGCCTGGCATGTTTAGCTTCCCAATGTATGCCCTTAACGAGAAAAGTAATCTCAACATACATCATTAAATCCTTGCCAATACTTGCAATAGGCTACACAACCTAGATACCGTCGGTGGACAAATAGCCTAATACCCACTCTGAAAGTTACCACCCATTGATAACTTTACCTGTTTAAATCCACCTAAGTCATATGATGGACACTGGATTGTGTAGGACAGACTTGAAGGTAATAGGGATGCGGTCCTAATGCTCTAGATGTGTCACTTCAGTTAGTTTAGATCCAAACAGACTGAGGCATTCCCTGGCTCCTTTCAAAGCAAATGACTCAGTCATTTGCTATATTCAACTACTGCTAAAGAATTGATGAATACAATAACAGTACATAGTCTGTGTCAAATCAAAATGTGTTTTACTAATTCATCACTGCATCCAGGAGCATATATATATATATATATATATATATATATATATATATATATATATATATATATGCACACACACACACACACACACACACACACACACACACACACACACACACACACACACACACTCATTATGTGCAAACAGACACACTCAAATACATGACTACTACATGCATTTTACAGTGTGATGTTGCTCCAGATATTTTGCTGCATCATGCTTCAGCCTCCTGAAACACAGCACACTGTGTTGATGCTATCGTGACATGCTAATGAGTGGCACAGTCTGCTTTTGTGTGTGTGGCTTGACTCCATCTGCATGTTAAGTGTATGTGGCCATATCCGTGGGGGTGTACAGTGTATGCATCTGTGTTTCAAGTAGAGACATGAATTCAAAGCAAGCCCTGACACTTAGTGCAGAATTGAAACAGAAAAAGAAGAATGTGAAGCCGGCTGTGTTCTGAAAGCCCTCCCAGGCTTTACTAATTTATGATGTTATTTTTAGGCTCAGCTACATTTTTGATGCTTCGTATTTGTCAAGTTTAATACTGAGCGAAAACTCTGGGTGTGTCTGTCAACCTCTTTGTACGTAACTGCGTGCACACAAACATACAGTACACACACACACACACACACACACACACGCACGTATGCACACACACACACACACACACACACACGCACGTATGCACACACACACACACACACAAATGATTTGTGGAGATACTTCTTTTAAGACCCTTTGGCACTGCATTATTAACAGTGACAGTAAAGTTAATTGGTATAGCACTTTTTGAAACCAATGTTTGAAAAGTGCTTGACATGGAACTGTGCACTTTTGAACTTGAGCTTACTGATGTAACCGTGGACCTCTCATCACCGTGCCCCGAAGTTAAAACACCCAATGGTGAAATAAGAAGCATAGTCAAGTTTTGTTAGCTCGACAAAAACCAAACAAATTACAGATTGAACGTTCAACCCCACAACTCTACGTCACACTTCAAATTGTGCTATACTCAGGTTACTTTTGAAAAACTGAACATTGTAAGAGGTAAATTTCTTTCAAAAAGCTTCTCAAAACGTGAAAACGTGAAAAGACAAAGGAGTCCTTAAAAAACTGGTACTGCCACAAAGAAAATCAGCTTTCCATGACTTATTACGGCATAATGGTGAATTAGAAACTAAAGCGGTTAGTAGGAACTGCTCTAATGAGGTCTGAAAGGTTTTAGGTCATCCCTAATCTCCTCTGCCATATAGACAGCACTTTCAGCCAGTTTGGCTTCAAACTCCTGATTAAAGGGTTTTCCGACAACAGCAGAAATAGTTCTTTAAGCGCTATTAGTGCAGTAGGCCCATCAGAGGCTATCCATCAGTTCGTATTGGACAGAGACAGACGATAAACTGATACCTGGCTGCTGATTCAGTAACCCTTCTGCTACAATTTCCCTTTCTGCTAATATGCGCTAGGAAATACAGATACAAAATGGCAAGGTGACATGATGTAGTTCAGTTATTTAAGTACAGCCACCAAGTATCTGTTACCACATCAAACATGACTGAATTTTAATCGTTAATTCAATATGCTTGTCAAAGCAAAAAATATCCGCAAAAGAAACTCTAAACCAAACTGGAAATGTTGCTTCTGAAGAACAGACTGAAGACACTCCTCTTCTGAAACCCTTTCAGTGGACATTTGAACAGTGGAATCTGAATGCCACTCAGCTACATCCAGTGGACATGAGTGCTAACCAGTGGTAGCTAACTTATCTCTGTTCTTGACTTGGCAAAGCACCCAAATGACTCATGGGAGCTATATTTCAAATTGCCAGTTATGGCTCTGTATTTGGCAGAAGACAAATGGCTGTAAGTAAGCCAATGTAAAATAACATTGCCCTCATTAATAGTTTTGAGTTAGCAGACCCACTTGTGCCAATGTTAGTGGATTAATTACCCAACTAAACAATAAAGCCAGTGGCTGTGTATCTGTCTCATTGAGACAAACACTTGATGATGATGTCTCTCTCTTCCGTCTCGCTCAGTATTAGTCGGCAGATATCTCACTAACAGGATGGAACTAACTGGAAATTCATGATCTAAAACTGCTGTTTGTAATCAGTTTACAAAAGCATTTGTGAATTGATTAAATAGCAACTGAGTTTGCAACATTGGCTAAACATGGATAAATATAATAGCACCGGTTAGCTTGTATCCTTTTTTCATATTTGCCCCCAAAAAACACCCATTTGCCTTATTGACTGAGTGGAGATGGAAGATAAATGTGTTCTCTGAATCAAAGCCAAACGTCTGCTCCCTGAGATTAAACACTACACATTATACACTGCAAAGAATGAATCAACTAATGAGAGAATTGAAACATAGCATCTCTGTCTGGCACCACAAATAGAACCACAATTCTTGAGAAATCAAATCTCTTCAAACTTTGTCTTTAAGTGAAATGACTAGTAACTATTTTAGTTAGACCTGTTGGCATTTATGACTTAAGAGACGGTGTCGGCCAAACACTGTCTGTGTCAATTAGTTATATGATTGGCATTTACATGAAAAGGTCATTAGGTCATAAGGTGTGTGTGTGTGTGTGTGTGTGTGTGTGTGTGTGTGTGTGTGTGTGTGTGTGTGTGTGTGTGTGTGTGTGTGTGTGTGTGTGTGTGTGTGTGTGTGTGTGTCGTGAGCGTCGTGAGCCTCTAAGTGGATTGTGTCTTTCTGCTGTCCTCGGTGAACATATAATTCTTTTGGGTCAAAAGGAGAACCGACGTGAGGAAAACATTAATGCGAGATTATAACAGATTTGTGAACCAAAGATAAAACATTGACAGAGAGCATAAACAGCTGCATGCAGTGCAAAAGACAGTAATTTGTTTTACCCATTGATGGACTCGTACTGGATATTTACTTATTTTTAATTTTGTAGAGTGAATTGTCATTTATTTTAAATCAATATTTTGTGACAGTTTCAATACAACTTTACATTTGTCAAATGTAAACACTTTAAAATCAAAGGTCTTTCCCAGGAAAAATGGTATTTTGCATTTTTGGTAGCAGCAAAGGTTTGTATTAGACTCTATGGGCCAGATGTACTAACACTTTTGCGCCCACTTTACGCGTATTTGTTTCACAACGTGCGCGTAAAAGCATGGTGAGGTATTTACAAACAGACTGCACTGAGGTAAAAGCGCAGACTGCTTGTCGCGGGAGCTGAAAATGGCAAATTGCGCTTTTCCGTGTCATGCATATGCATTCATGGGAGTGTAAAGGGGAAAGTAGGAGTTTCCCATAAAGAGATGGTAGGGGAAGCATAAAGTGCGCCTAATTATGTATTCCGCGGTATGTACAAAAAACGGCCGTGAAAGCGTGCCTCTATTTTCCGCCTCTTAAAAACAGGTGTAAACCTGGAAGTGGGTTTCCTCGCATGTGCCTCCTGGTGAAATGGCAGCAGTAGTCCGAGCAAGACAGAGACATAGGCAAAGGAGACGAGCTGAAAAGATTTTTGCCACAAGGATCACACTTTTTCAGTTGAGTGAACACAAAATCATTAAGCGTTACAGATTAAGCAGCCATGCAATATTACAGTTACTGGAAGAAATCAAAGATGACATTGAATCTCCGACTCAGCATTCACATTCTATTCCAGCAGTTGTTAAACTCCTCGCTACATTACAAATATTGGCATCAGGATTATTTCAAACAGTCATAGCATCAGCAGTGGGAATATGGCAGTCTGCACTCAGCCGTATCATAGCACAAGTACTTAACGCTTTGCTACAGCACAATTTACGCTATAGTGGGCGGAGAAAGGCGCTGATTACCCGATGAACTGCAGGTTTGGTAAATTCAACGTAAGCTGAAGTATCACAGCGTGCGATTTCTGCAGGCTGGCCATGGCGCTGCTAACACTGCATTCGCAAATGTACGTATATCTGGCCCTATGTGTTAAGAAATGTAAATAGAGTGAAACAGAAATCAGAGAAAACAATAAGTTACATGTAAAGGGCTTCTGTGCAATGGCTATTGGCACTGAAGTGAAGCACCGAAATCCGTTTTGCAATTCGGTCGAGTAGATATCGGTCGTTTAGGAACCTTTTGCTACCCAACCCTAAATAGACAGAGATAATTTCTCCTATAAATACGTTATAAACCTTGCAAATTGCTCTAAACTAATGTGAAATCTTTGCAAATTGCTATTTTCCAATAAGATGCACAGATTCCCCTGCAATATTATGGGTAATTTAGGCTACTGTAATATGAGTGTGACACCCCAAATTATATATTTTTTAAATAATTTCAATCATTACTGTACATGCAATAACAAACAGATCAATTTCCACACTTTTTTAATAATATGTTCTAGCTCTAAATTGGATTTCTACATAATCTAACATAATACAAACAAGACAATGACAATGTCTGCCAGAATGTTACTGACAATACCTAAATTCGCTTCATGCATAAACCCCACCCACCCACTCTAAGTGGGTTGAAACACTGAGGGTTGATCCCGAATAGTATTTGACACCCAGCTTCCCTTACCCATCACACCCTCACCTTCTTGCTCCATGTTTGTATCACTCATATTTCCCTTTCTCATCTTTCCTCTTTGCTACCTCATGTGTTTTCGCTCTCTCTCTTTCTGCCTATATCTCTTTCTCTTTCTGCCTTGCCCCCTCATTCTCTATCTTCCTCTGTGCGTCGTACTCGGTGTGCCTGTTAGTTGTTCCTGGTAGAATGAAGCGGCTGCATTATATAGATACATTATTGATGCACGCAGCACTCTGACTAAAACACACACACACACACACACACACACACACACACACACACACACACACACACACACACATGTGCGCACACACATGCACACATACACAAACTCCAACCACTCACTCACATAATAAAAACATACATACACTCATAAAATCAAACACATCGGTGCACATAGACACACACACATACAGTACACAATCACAAAGATGTGCCTCAATTTGTTTTTGAATGTGACTGGGTACAAGAGAGAAAACTTTATGTTACTTCATGGCTGAAAGAACACATTTGTTTCTGCCCAGCTCTGTTTTTAAGAGGAGACACAGTCATTCTGTTTGAAATGCACAGGACTAAAATTAACCCTCCATTGGCATTGGCAACATGCTGAGCTGATAGGTTAGCGTTGTGTGCCCTTAACTCCTTGCAGTACTTTGGAAGGAGTTGAAGACACAGAGGAGCTGCAGGAAACAATCAATCTTTAGAGTAATCAACAACAAAATAAGCAGAAAATCAACAGAAATGAGTGAGAGAAGGGAGAATTATGAAAGAGAAAATTACTGAGGGGTGAGATTTTGAGTGGCAGGGAAGGTGGAGGGAGGGAAGAGGGACAGAAGAGTTCCCATCATTTTTTTTCAGGGCTTTGTAAGGGCCTCATTAAATATGGATAGTGTTTGGAGCAGAGCAGGGGCAAGTGGGACTCCACAAACAGCACAAGCAGCCCAGGAAGGCCCATCCCGCTGCGATGGAGCCCTGCTGTCTTTTTCGCCTCGTCTGTCTCTCCATCTTCCTCCCTCGGTTCAGTTAACTGTTGTCCCCCTTTTCCTCCCTTCATTTATTTCCTCTTTTCAGACAGTTCTCTCTGCCATCATCCATATCTGTCTATCAACCACTCTGATGACAAAGTGTCTTTTTTCTCCGCTTGGCCTGTCTGGTCTTGTTATTTCCCTCTACTAATTTTCTCTTTTCTCCCTCTGTTCATCCTCTGTGCTTTCTCCTCTCATCCCCTCTCCTTTCATTCTCTTTGCTTCCTCACACCCTCCTTTCCTCCTCTCCCTGTGATGATAACCGTGTTGTTTAATTAGCACATGTGAATGAAGAGGGAAGCTCCCCTCCATTGTTCACTCTCCTCTTCTAGCCTTCTGTTCCTTTTAGTTGAAAATCATGTATGGTGCATGAAGCAGTCATTGATAGTACTATAGTAGCCAACATTGATAATATTGATATTCCTGCGTCTGTCTGTCTGTCTGTCTACGATCTCATCAATCTGAAGTATCCCACAGCATACCCTAACTCTTAATTCTGACGCTGTGTTTGCCCTCAGGAGATGAAGACACTGGGTCCTCCTCAGCAGAACGATGGACGGAGAGAAAGCAGAGCAGGACTGTAACTGGCGCCTTCATGGAGCCCTGATACACAGGGCAGAGAGCAGGTGTGTGCGGGTATTTCAGAGTCTGTAAATACAAATGTGACACAGATTTTGTTTGTGTACACAAAAAGAAAGATGACAAGATTAAAGGATTAAGAGAGCGTGAGACAGAGACAGACAGACAGATCGACCGTGAGAGGGAAGTGAGTAATGAGCCACAGACAGTGTCTGTGTTACAGTTTTAGCCAGTCTGTTACCCTCAACAGACCTGTGAGGTTGAGGTGAAGCTCAGTCTAATCTGGCTCAGCGGGAGTGACGCACAAACTCCCTGTCACAGCCTGCAGACATACTCTGTAATCCCATTTGCCTGCTGTGTGTGTGTGTGTGTGTGTGTGTGTGTGTGTGTGTGTGTGTGTGTGTGTGTGTGTGTGTGTGTGTGTGTGTGTGTGTGTGTGTGTGTGTGTGTGTGTGTGTGTGTGTGTGTGTGTTCTTGTTTAACTATATTTGTGGATCCAAAACCTGGGAATACAGTATACTTGTGGGGTCCGGACAGCTTTGTGGGGCCAAAATGCTGGACCCCACAACTTTAAAGGGCTGTTTGAGGGTGAGGACTTGGTTTTAGGGTTAGAATTAGGTTATGGTTGTGGAACATTATGCAAAAGTTTGGTTTCAAGTTGTGAGTAATGCATGTTCCAGCATACAGTATACTACACTCAAACATACCTCCTACAGAATATGTTTATGTACTACTAGTTTGTTTTGTCAAACACAATTATGAGGAAACGTACTTACCGCTTGGAGTATGTTCACTGGCAATGTTTATTCAAATTAATGACACAGTCATAGGGAGCATGTCTACGTGGCTGTATGGTTGTATAAAGTGACCAGGATTGGTGACATTAGATTTAGGCTAGTCTGGCTGAAACAGCAGGGCTCCGCTTCAGCGGCGTTAGGGTGAAAAAACGTTACAGCGTACATTGATGTTAAAATGAATACAGGTTGGCAGGGCGGTCTGAAATGTTTTGCACGGTCTTTCGGGCACAAGGCTACATTGCGCATGCAACGAACCGTGCGGCACACACGCGCCCCGAACCGAGAGGGTCGTGCACTTGCGACTTACAAAGATACATAACAGCTACAAGTGTATGCACTTTACAGGATTTACCCTTCTTCTTCTTATCAACAGAAATGAATAGGTCAAAGTCCACAAATAGTCTATAAACTAAGTATCAGGCTGTCTTTGAGATTTCACATGAACAACGGTTAAAGTTACTCAGGCTACCGAAGATTACCATGTATATCGGCTCTTCCACTCTCCACTGCTGGCTGTTCCAATTTAACGGGAGAGAGGATCAAGATGGTTAGGATTGTGACCTAACCTCTGACGAGCTGGTTTAACCCAACTTCAGCTAGAGAGGACATTCTTTCTTCAGCTTCTTCTTGCATTGTCACCTCAGCGGGAGGTGTGCTAACAGGGCTTGAAGCAGGTGAATCGGTCATGCTATTAACGTCATTGCTACACAATTTCTTAGTAAAACCAAGATGAATTAAACTGCCTTGTTTTCTTTTTTTCCATGGCTATACGATGCTAACTGCAGAATGGATTTCAAGGACTTTGCAGGCTGATAAATGGCCTCCAACATTTATATTTTTTCTATGAATCTTTGAGTTACTAAACATGAGTTGAATTTGCAAGTGCCGCCACGCCTGATGCTCATGACAAGAATAGCATGTATAGTTGTCTTCATTGAAGGGAATTAGGTTTAAATCCCCGTCATGCATGAATGAATATTTTTGCAATTTTACACATAATAATCCACAATGATCAGACTACACAAAACTGAAATTGTACATCAAAATGACACATTGTCAATATTTTTAGAGACCCCCCAAAATTTCACAAATCACGTTTTCAGGGGAGCTCATTTCTTATTAAGGGGAGCCGAGCTCCCCCTTGCTTCCCCGTAGTTCGCACCCTGATTTAGCGTGAACACACTGAAAGGGAGTTAACTGTAAGGTAAGGGTTTTGTGTGTATGTTTTATGTGTGACTCGATAGCTTTTACCTGAATTCACCCGGTTTGTTTCATAAAAGGTGATTACAAAATCTTGTGTGCAGTACATGTGAAATGCAAAGACGCATAGAGCAATATGGATAGAGGGACATGAAAGTTGTCAAAGTAAATTAATGAATGTACAAGAGAGAGCTTAAGTGTGGTCAGTGGGGGATAATCTATACAGTAAATGCTGCTGCAGCCCCATCACTCAGCTTGCGAATGTGTGTGTTCCTCCTGCAGCAGTGCTTACCCTGTCCATCCCCAGCTTCAGCATTAAAGAGTAACATTAGGGCTTCCTGCTGTCATGCACAGTAAAATTAAAAGTTGAGATGAGAGTTCAGGTGAGGAAAAACTCGGTGTACAAACAGAGGAACCAAGCAGGTCTACCAGTCTAAGTTATTTAGGTAGATAATCCTCAGACGGACACACGTTTTATCCAACCCGGTCTGAATGAAGTTAGTTTACTCATAGTACACTCATGCTTTTTCAATATGTCTGTTAATTGCATGAATGTTCAAAAAAGGTAAAGTCCGCACAACAGTTAAATGCTCCGAAAAAATACTTTAATAGTGCAAATAAGGCACACAACGTTTGGCCCACAATTTGGCTTTCCTCAATTGCATGAGTTGTTATAAATAAGATCACAGAGCCTCAGTTTGACCTCTCTCTTCTGGATAAGAGAGCTTACCACCTCCGCTAAGCATTTAATTTCATGTTGATTGATGTCCAGAGCAGCTACAATGGAATTTGATTCGAAAAATAATCATCTACTGTACAGTAGACGGCAGGTTTTTAAAATCACAATTAAGCAATTTGAAAGGTTTTCTTCACCTGCACATTTTTGGTATTTCGGTAACTCCTTGTAGGTGTTAATAATTCCAGCAGCACACCACAGTTAAACGGTTGGGCAATATTAAAATATTACATTCAATGCATCTACATATAATTGTGACCTTTATCATCACTACAGAAGAAATAATGAAAATAAATCCTTCAAAGCACTACATGTAAACACTAAAATTGTGGTTATAGTGTGAATATTTGTGATTGCAAAATAAGTTTTTTTTTTAGTATGTCAGAAATAGTGAATTCAACTTCAAATTGACTTGATCTTCGCTTGGCAGCACTGTCGATCTATCCCAACTGTATGGGTGTGGAAACAATAACACATCCATGAACATAGAATAGAATCCATACAAATGTCAGCCTGTAATTTCGAAATGAATTATGTATAATGTTGAAAATCAAAGATAATGTACACAAATAATATTATATGTGGTATGAAATGATATTAGATGTGATGTGTAATTCTCTGAGAGTGGAGTTTTTCTTAAGCTCCATGTTTGCCGTTGTGTTAGAGGCGCAGAGAAACCGAACAGAAATCTGATTCCTCCTACCGTTAAGTAATAATCTAATAACCTTAAAGGGAGGGAGGGGGACACACAAGCGAGGGAGGGCATGGTGATGGCAGCAAAACATTCATGCGAAAAGAAGAGACAATGGATTAATCTAGACGAAATCCAAGGACGGACCAGTGTGAAAAGGAACTTTTCTTTCACCAGGGAAATTGTATGAGCATTGAGCAACATGCCACAGTAACCGATCTACAGGAGACATTTCATTGCCCAGTTACATGAATAGGCCAATATTTAGTCGTTTGCCCTCTTTACATAAGATGAAGAAAATACTATAAACTCCATCTCTAACAAGCCAAATACTGGAAGTAGAGAGACACAGCCACAAGACACAGTGTGTATAAATGTAAATACCAAACTGAAATAGATAGATGTAGATTGAATTTGTAGAGCTGATTCAGTAGACCTGAAGTTATCTCTTACACCTGTCCCCACAGTGGGGTTGCCAGATTGGTGCTGTGTTGTAACACTGCCAGCAACAACAACATCACTAGGTAGTGCAAGTACCTGGCAGCATATGCTGTTGCTGTACAGGCTTTAAGTGTTTGGGCCGATGATTAAATGTCTCTTTGTCAAGACCAGGCCTGGAATTTCACCGTTTTAGGGGCAAGGGCACTTGGCCTTTGGTGTTAATTATTTTGAGGGCACAAAGGCCAAATGCCAAGACAGCAAGGCCATAATATAAACAATAATAATAAAACAATGATTGAAATGAAAAAAATACATTTTAACTTAAGGGTTGGGGGTGATTTTATTTTTATACAAAGTATAATATAGTATCACAAAATAATGTATTTATATTTACAAATTACCAATATTTGTCTCAGATGTTTACTCAATCACAGATTTGTGGCATTGGCACATCAGGATGAGTTGGATTTAAATCACTTGGTCAACGTCACTTATGTGAGTTGTTTTTGTAGGCTACACAGTGTTCTATGAAATGTCAATCAAAGGCAAATTTATAAACTTTGTTTTAAATGATTTATGAGTAATGGCTTTCATCATTCTTTGTATTTGCATTTGAGCATTATCTCCCTGTTAATGGTCGTTTTATTGTGAAGCACTACACACAAAATGTATTGAATCACTATAAATTCACTATAGGCTAAATGAATCATTGCTCACCCTTCTGCTTTCATACCTGCAAGGTAGTCAACAAGATTGGAAAGCTTTGGTTTTAGGCTTTTAAAAAACTATTCAAACCAAGCATCGAACTGGTTGACATAATGGGGAGTCACAAATAGACATTGATTCAAGCCAAAAAAGTTGGGAACTACTGTATGAAACCACATGGTCTGTTTTTTTTCTACATGTTTTATAATTATGCCACATAATAATAAAGAATTAAGCGCAACACACATTGGCTACCCTTTTTTTTTAACTTTTACTCCTGAGCTAAACGTGTCTTGTACCTATCTCTATAAGATTGATATTGATTTTATTGTATTCCCCCAAATGTTGGACTCTTTCTTCAAGATCCACTGGAGCAGTTTGTCAATTTTAACATTTTCACAGTCGAACCAAAACACAGTACAACTGTGTAGTAGTTGAACGATGGTAGTGTTGCACAGCAGCATTAATTTGGAGCTAAGGGTGCTTTCACACCTAAACTGTTGTGTTGAACTGTGGTACGTTTTCCTATTTTGTCTGGTTCATTTAGGTTGCTTCAAACTTGAGGGTCTCAATCTGTGAATTCTGTTGTGATTTGTTTCTGGTTGCAATGCAACCCGGACCAATCACAAGATTGTGTGATAGTACGTTGTGAATGAATTAAAAAGCTAAATGCTAGTCAATTTACATGATTCATGTGTTGATTGTGGGAACTGTCTGGGAAATAATCTTGTAAGCAAACCATAGATTTCCCCTGATACATCAGAAAGTGAAAAGGTGTTAAATCAGGGGGGTGTTGTGTTATTGTGTATTCTGGCAGTTTCTCATTAAAAACTGTGTGAAACACAACAATCGCAAAGCAACTGCCCCCCTCCCACTATTACGGAACAAGATGTCTTGTTTTCGTCTTCTTTCTAGCTGTCCTTAATAATTCATCACATATGAGTTCCAGTTGTAGTTGCAGACTAATTACACTCAAAACCGCCTATTTCTTTGTTGGCTCTTTGTGACCACCAGAGAAGATAAACTGATGCATAAGTGCAGTTCAGTACAGCATCACTTGTCAATCTGTTGTTTGTAACTTGGTTTGTTTGTTATAGGTCAGTGTAGATACTCAACAAATTAGAACTAATTTATTCTTTGGTCTGGTGACTGAACTGAACTTGAGGTGTGGAAGAAAACTTATTGTCAGTCCCAGTGTTCAACCTAAAAACCTTCCAGTCACAAGTCGGCCTTTCCAAAAATCTATCTCGTGGCTCATCAATCTGTTATCCAAAATGAATAAACAATGATGACTACAAGAGTAGAAAATGCTTAAAATTAATTATTTCCTTATGAGAAACCAATAGTAACTGCAACAGTCAGCAGTGGATGCAATGTGAGTATTTGTGAAAAGTGTAAGACTGAGAAATGTGATGTCTTGTCGTTGATATGAGAGGGAAGTACAGTATAACATTCCCAGCGGCCTCTAATGTTACACCTTTTGCCGACATTTCCTGTCTTGATCTTTTATCTTAAACGCTGTGGTTGCAAAACAGGAATTGCTGTGCCATATCAACACAATTTTACCACAGTGGATTGGATCACTGGACCACCGGCAGCACTGGCAAGTTATCTTAATGTCCTGACAATTGAGTTATAGGTATAATATTGTAATTTTGTTGTAGTGTATACCTGTATTAGTCTATCTACACAAAAATGTTGAACTCAAATTTGACCTTTTCGGAAGTTACTGTATTCTGCCTTAGCATTGCCCACAAAATGACAATCGGTCATACCAAGGCAGAAGACCTTAACTTCCATTTTATAGCATAATGTTATGATAACAATGATAACTTTTACTTAAAATATAAGCAATGGACCCTATTGGACTCACTATGATAAAAATGGCTTCACATTTATCAACATCATATGAAAATGATATATCAATAATTTATTTTCTGTCACATGATTGATTCACACACTCTCTCTGACAGACATCAGAATTAAGAATGAGAGCGTTTTAATGTTTTAATGCATATAAAGCATGTTATTCTGTTTCAATATGAGGCACTAATTTAGACTCATTGCAAAAATGAAGACGTGAACATAAAGATTGCGTCATTCTTGTGCATATTAAGTAGCCATGCTGGTTTGTTTCCGTCTTATAATACATCCATAGATGCTCTGCAAAGAGGATGGTTAGTTTAGTCAGCAGTTAAGTTTACAAGAAGTTGTCCAAATTTCAAGATTTGTGGCAAACTAAGATAAAGAGTTAGACTACAGACCGACAGCTTTTGTTTTAGCTTATTTGTTGAAATTCGCGAGTAGGCCTAGAGTAGAGCTGTTTGCGTAAACAGCGCGGTGGACGAGAGTGGACTGCGCCCAGACAGAGATTGAAATATATTGCTTCCTACATGTGTATGCCTGTAGACAGGTGAGTGGGTATTGATACATATTTACTGTTAGGTTTTATTGTAGCCTACTTACAGTAACGAGCGTTGTGGTATCTGTCAGGTATGCGCTGCGTGTCAGCGTCGTCTGCTGGTGTGTGTGTGTGTGTGTGTGTGTGTGTGTGTGTGTGTGTGTGTGTGTGTGTGTGTATGTGTGTGTGTGTGTGTGTGTGTGTGTGTGTGTGTGTGCGTTGCGCGGGCATCGCATTTACAGAGTAGCCTACCTTCACTTAGTTTGAGCATTCTGAAGCGCCATGAAACAAAGAACCGTAACTGCTGTTACGTTATTCTGCCTTGGCTTCGCTACGGCTTTTGAAGTTACGGCAAAGACAACACACAATTTTCTCCCCAAAACAATAAGATTGACTCAAGATATTTGTCCACATGATAAAGCAGATCCTCAATGTTCCAAAAATGACAATAACTCATTTTCAACCAAAATTGAGTTACGGTCTTTTGGCTTTGCACGGCAGAACAGGTGATTGTAATTATGATTTGGTACAAAAGCAGCATCCAAGAAAGGTCTAGTCCTTTAGGAGCAAAGATAGGCCGAGGATCGCCAGTTTGCCAACAAATACGTAAGAAAATTATTGAAATGTTTAAAAACAATGTTCCTCAAAGAAAGATAGGAAGACATTTGCTTATTTCACCTTCAACAGTGCATAACATAATTAAAAGATTCAAGGAATGTGGAGGATTTTCAGTCCGTAAAGGACAAGGGCGCAAGCCTAAGCTGAACAACCGTGATCTCCGATCCCTCAGGCGGCACTGCATCAAGAATCGTCATTCATCTATAAGCGATATCACTACATGGGCTCAGGACTACTTTGGCAAACCTTTGTCAAGTACCACAATACGTAGTTACATCCACAAATGCCAGTTAAAATTACTGTGCCAAAAGGAAGCCCTATGTTAACAGTGTCCAGAAGTGCCGTTGACTTCTCTGGGCTCGGAGGCATCTGGGATGGACCATCACACAGTGGAAACGTGTACTGTGGTCAGATGAATTAGTATTTCAGTTATTTTTTGGGAGAAATGGACGCCGTGTGCTCCAGACCAAAGAAGAAAAGGATCATCCAGACTGTAACCAGCAACAAGTCCAAAAGCCAGGGTCTGTCATGGTATGGGGTTGTGTCAGTGCCCTTGGCAAAGGTAACTTGCACTTCTGTGATGGCACCATTAATGCTGAAAAGTACATAGAGATTTTGGAGCACAATATGCTGCCTTCAAGAAGACATTTTTTCCAGTGACGTCCATGCATATTTCAACAAGATAATGCAAAACCACATTCTGCACACATTACAAAGTCCTGGCTGCGGAGGAAGAGGATACGGGTACTTGACTGGCCTGCCTGCAGTCCCGACCTGTCTCC
The DNA here is from genome assembly GCA_023631565.1 of Gymnocephalus cernua. Classification (NCBI taxonomy): domain Eukaryota; kingdom Metazoa; phylum Chordata; class Actinopteri; order Perciformes; family Percidae; genus Gymnocephalus; species Gymnocephalus cernua. Next base: position 11,714,024 of record CM042427.1, on the reverse strand, counting down.
AATAGAGAATGTGTGGCGCATTTTGAAGCGCACGAAGACCCCGTACTGTTGCCCACTTTAAGACTTGTTTGCAGCAAGAAATGGACAAAATTACACCTGAAACACTTCATCACTTGGTGTCTTCAGTCCCTAAACGTCTTTTAAGTGTTGTGAAAAGGAATGGCAACATTACAAAGTGGTAAATGCTTTACTGTTCCAACTTTTTTTGAAATGTGTTGCAAGAAGAATAGGAATTTTGTTTATTTGAAAAAAAAAAACAATAAAAATCATGATGAACACATTAAATTATGTGCTGTTGTATTGTCTGCAATGAAATACAAGTCAAAGTACATTTAGAAATCAATACTTTCTTTATTTGTGTTTTCCATACTGTCCCAACTTTTTCTGATTTGGGGTTGTACAATAAAACTATATAGCCTACTCCTAATGAAACATAAAACAAGCTCTGTGTATGTATGTATGTATATATATATATATATATATATATATATATATATATATATATATATATATATATTAGGGCTGTCAGTTTAACGCGTTATTAACGGCGTTAACGCAAACCCATTTTAATGCCGATAATTTTTTTAACGCACGAGTAACGCATAGAGAGAGCAACGGGATCTGTTAGTCCACTTCTTTAACTGTCTATGGCCACGCCATGTCCCGCCCTACGAATCAGCTGATTGGTTTGGTTTAGGCATTTCACCGCGAGTGGTGGGGATAGTGGATTGGTCAGGGGATAGGACCTGAACAAATGGAGTTACGTTACCTTCGACGCCTGGCCAATAGTAGTGATTGAAGGGCGGGTCTTGTAATTTCGCAGACCGCAAACAAAACAGACACAGGCCTCGGCAGGTTTTAGCTTGCTAGCCGCGTAGCTTGTAGGCTCGTGACGGCAATTATCTTCAGAGCGAGCGAGTAGTGACTCTACAGTCAGTGAGAGAAACAAAGTGTCTCTTCTGTTCTTTCTGACCACGGTGGGAAACCTGGAGCAGGAAAACCCTCTCCTTGATTTTACGTTGGTTATGAAAGAGAACGAGAACCAGGAAATGAGTCACGGGAAACCAGTTGCTATGACGACGGCTATGCCGCTGACGACGCTATGAGCCCATAGACAGTAGGACGAGCCACGCTCGACTCAGGCATGAGGCAGTACTACCTGTAGTACTATCTGCAGGACTATTTGCAGTACTACCTGCAATGGAACATCGAGGTAACAGCGTTACATTGTGTGACAGATTATTATCTCCAAGTGTGAATGTTAGTGTGAAATTGAACATAACGTATATGACAATGTTGTTTTCAATAAAAAAACAGTCACAAAGCAAGCCGATCTACTTTTCCATGCTGATAAGAGAATTAAAATGAGAAAATATAATGGGACAAAAAGAAATCAAGGGACATTTAGAATAGATAAAAATGTGCGATTAATTGCGATTAATAACGAGTTAACTATGACATTAATGCGATTAAATATTTTAATCGCTTGACAGCACTAGTATCTTTTGGTATGCAGAAAAAAAATGGTTAGGATTCAGGTGTAATTGCAAATAGTGATTAATCATGATTAATCCACTGAAAATTCTGATTAATTTGATTAAAAATGTTAATCATTTGACAGCCCTAATATATATATATATATATATATATATATATATATATATATATATATATATATCATTTCAAGAGGCCCTGTGCTATAATTTGAGGTCTTGAGTTTTTGTCTGCCAATGCAGTTAGAAAAGCTACAATTCTCGTTAAGAAAGTTTGCATGATGTGCAACGTTTATCTAGGCTACTAATGCAATCATACAGTAAAGCATGCCTACTTCTCTTATTGTTGTAGTGTTATCATCAACAGTTTGTCCACTCAGTTTTATCAAGGGGCAAAGCAAAGTGTTTTAAGGGGAGTTCTGCTTACCGCAGGTTGTACCCTCACTCCTCATCTCTGTCCCTCTCCTCCTGAGTCTCCTCCTTACTGTGCCACTTCTGCCGACACCACCATCATTGGCATCATCCACAGGAGCTGATGAAGGTACTGCCGCTGCCGAAAACATGTCTTTTAGCTTTTTTCTTTTATTTGAGCCGCTTGGGTAATTTTGTTTCATTTTTGCATTTAGACAATTGACATAAAAGAAAGGTTTAGACTTGTCTTGCTCCGTCTCTGTGTACTTCCCAGTTCTCCTGTCAGTATGTGTTTATCTTTCGTGCCGTGGCAAACTGAAAGTAGGGGGTGCTGACCTTTCTCAGCAAGCAGGGCGACCACAGCTGCTTGGGGCGCTGATTTGCCAATTCCCCACACAGTGAAATGATCGATAACAGAAAACCGCTTCGCGGCGCAGAGTTATTTTTATTTATTTTTTTAAGTTCTCGTGCCGCCCCCCATGTCACATGAAGAAATGCCGCCCCGGGTGGTTGCCCGTTTCGCCAGTACCAAAAACCACCACTGCACGGGGCCCTAAGCCGCTTACTTTGCTTATACAGTATGGCTGGTCGGCTCTGACAACAGGGCTTGTACTTTATCAGTATAGTCAATTAAAGCCACTGAGAAGGGAAACATGTTTATGGGATTAAAGGGGATTAGAGGTGTATGAAGGCTTTGTCCCAGTGTTTGACAGTTTAAATGCTCAGACATTTGGCTGCAATCCATCCCTGATGATCATCCGCTTTTAGAATGAAGTAACTCCTCTGGAAATCCACGATTCAGGAGGTCTTTACGTTTCTTTTTATTTGCGTATGTATCCATTTCACTGGTGTGATCACCACGCTGGTAGGCTGGTCGAACCTAAGTACACTTTTGCATAGTGTCTCTGTAACATGAGAAGTGAGATACTGTGAGAGTGAAGCAAAAAGGAAGAGTGAGCTAAGGAAGAGATATGAAGGGGAAGAGAGAGAAGCAGGAGAGGGGTGTTCGCAGACAGATGGATAATGTGCTTATGACTCAGGATCCCCAGGAGACATTGCTGTCTGGGTGTGTCACCACTTTCATCATCCTCCTCCTCTCTCACCTTCTATCACTGTCTGTTTTCTACCCTCCTTTCATTCAGTGTTCTTTAGTTTTCTTCATTCAGTTAAGTCATCATACTGTACATGATGATGCATCAGGTACAGTATGATGATCTAACTCCTCGTCTCTTCTCCCTCCCTGCCCTCTTGTTTTCTCTAATGGATTGTGCTAATGCCCATCATCAGCAACGTTTGTCTGGGGGAGATTCCTTCCTCACTGATGGACACAACCGACCCGCTGAGATCATTCATTCCATCTATCTATTAATTCATTCAGTTATCTGCCTCCATCTATCATCCACCCATCCATTCACTCATTCATTGTATTTGGACCCATCTATCCACCTTTTTGACCATTGGTTGCTTTATTACTGTAAATGATTCATTTGCTCATCTGTTCACTTATTCATTCACTGCTTGTATGCTTTTCCATGTGTCATTTAGATTAAGGTGACTCTACACGGATGCTCACAAGTACATGAGTATCTATTCCCCAGTCACAGTCGAGTAGGTTCAGCCTTTGGTAATGTGAAGGGGGTATTAGGTAACGTCTAATGACTAAGGCTTGTCTGACTGCCTCACTGTGTGTGTGTGTGTGTGTGTGTGTGTGTGTGTGTGTGCGTCTAAGAGCAAATACTTACTAAAGAGCAAACAACACTTTTGTGTATAGTTGGGCTAAACGATTAATCAAAATCCAATTAATATCGCAATGTATTAGAACACAATTTTTAAATCGCAAAACCTATGTTTTTTTTGCTACACAATCTAACCAAATAGAGCAAGGCCCCCCAAATTGTACATGCCAAACTGTACGTGCACTCACACTGCCCTCGTTGCATGTGACATATGCGAATGAGAGTAGATGAAGAAAACAACTTAGAAAATGCAACGCAGAAGCTTTGAGGCTCGCAGTTAGGGCTGAAACGATTCATTGAGTTACTCGAATAACTTGATTACAAAAATTGCTCGAGGGAGCCTCGTTAAATTCCTATGATGTGCACTATACGCGCAGGTATCTGATTGTTCCACACGGACCGTTGTTTAGGTAGCACACCACTAGCGTGTGATACAATTTGAATGTAGTTGGCGCGATGGCGGAGAGTAAAGATGTCCATAAACGGCAGAGAATGTCTAAAGTTTGGGATCATTACATACTAAAAAGGAAGAGAACAAGGTGCAATGTGTCTACTCCTGCAAAGTAGACCTGGCATACCACAGCAGTACGAGGAAGTGAGGGAGTGACGGCGATTAGCTCCGGAGCTAGCGACTGTAGAGTCATAGTGAGAGAAAAAAAGTGTCTCCCCTGTTCTTTCTGACCACGGTGGGAAATCTGGAGCAGGAAAAGTTAACCCTCTCCTTGATTTCATGTTGTTTATGGAGAAGGAGAACCAGGAAATGAGTCGGGGGAAATGCAACGCTACCAAGCCACGGCCGAGCGACGTGCGTCGCTGCAACGCGTAGTTACATTTTTCGAGAGGTGCACGTCAGGCTACGGCATAGCGTCCGGCGTAGACGCAGAAGGGTCTGCGTCTATGCCGGACTCTGCGCCGTCGATTCTATGCACGAGTATAAATTACCCTTAAGCCTATACATTGATGTTCGCTGATTTTAATCGCATACTATATTTGTAGCGATGTTGTGATGTGGTTTGACTAGATATGATATTTAGCTTTGATGTTTTTAAGTAGTAAATATTATTCACGTTCAATTGCAAGAGAAAAAAGAATCCCTTCACACACACACGCATGCACCCTCGTCTCTCTCACTCTTCCTCACGCACGGCACGTGTGCGCGCACACACACACACACACACACACACACAGGTTGCTAGTTTACCATAGCAAATAGGCTCGCCCCAGAAATGACCTGTTTGGCTTGATATTTTATACTCATTTTTTGTTCTCAGGTGGGTAATTTGCAGAAGGTGCAATCCTTTTTTTGTAATGTTGAATTAAGAAGACAAAACTAAGGCCAAATGGCCTTTACTATTTAAGTTTGTATTCATAGTTTTACATGTTATACATGTTTTACATTAAGTTGACTTAACTGTATTGTTATTTAATTGTTGGCACTGGCACTTATAAACACTAAATGGGTAAACTGCAATCATGTTTTTTTGAGAAATAAAAGCCAAATGCTTGATCATTTTACAGCCACATCATTTTCGTTATGCATTATTTGTTTTGGTTGTTTAAAAACGCAAAAACAAAATGTATCCGATTAATCGATCGATAAAGTGCTAGATTAATCGATTACAAAAAGAATAGATAGCTGCAGCCCTACTCACAGTACTACTGTACTGTGTGAAATTAGCCAAGGACGGGTTTAAATACAATCCACATGTTTACGTATTCCATTGGTACTGTATAAGAGTAGCGTAATGTGTGCATAGCAGGTGTGTGATTGAGCGTGCAAAAGAGAGACAGTGGATCAGAGCAGATAGTTGTCGTTGTTTAGAGCAGAGAACAAATTAGCGATAAAGTGGTAATAAATGTAACAATAACAACATTCAGTAACAAGCATAATAATACAGATAAGGAAGAGGAAGAGAGGAACTTAAAAAATAAATTGCATACTACTGTAAATCGTAACCCCAATATTAGTCTACAAAATTGCAATTTGATTATTTTCCCATATCGTTCATCCCTAATTTTGTTTGTTAAAAGCTACATTTGTTCCCGGAATTTGTATTTTATTTATGGACATCTAATCAAACCTGAATGGTTGTGAAGTCATTTTTTATGCATAAAGGCAAAATATGTTGGTTTCAGCTTCTCAAATATGAGAGTGTGAGTTTTTCATGACCGAAAGAATGAGATCCAGGGTACAAGCAGCCAAACGGGGTTTCCTCAGGAGGGTGGCTGGTGTCTCCCTTAGATATAGGGTGACACTGGATAAGCGGACGAGGATGGATGGATGGATGGATGGATGGATGGATGGATGGATGGATGGATGGATGGATGGATGGATGGATGGATGGATGGATGGATGGATGGATGGATGGATGGATGGATGGATGGATGGATGGATGGATGGATGGATGGATGGATGGATTTTTCTTTGCTATAATGATTTTTGTTTGAATATGCCACCCTTGGCTCTGCATTTTATATATTTTTATAATGAGCTTTTATTACTATTCACTATTATTTTATTTATTATATTTATTATTTTATAGATCAATATATGATCCATCAATTAATCAAGAAAATAATGTCAGATTATTGTTTTATTTTATCAGTTTATTTGTTAGGGACCATACATATAGGCATTGTATTAGGAAGAAATATGTAACAAAGGATAAGATAAGAAGATAAGAAATACATTTACTAAACATTACTAAAATAAAATAATCTTTTAGTTGTGTGTGTGTGTGTGTGTGTGTGTGTGTGTGTGTGTGTGTGTGTGTGTGTGTGTGTGTGTGTGTGTGTGTGTGTGTGTGTGTGTGTGTGTGTGTGTAAGCTGATATAGCATTACCTAGAATATTGCAAGGTTCCACAAAGGCCCATTAACTCCCAAGTCCAGCTCCATGTATTAGGCTGACTAAACCCCACGTAGACTCCAGAGGCGACCCATGTCCATTACCAGCAGCTCAGCAACCACCACGGCCTGACAACAAGCATTTATGCCAACCACCTGCCTCACAGCACAACACAACAGGGACCCATCTAAAGGATACACCATCCTTATTGATAATTAGGAATTATTGATATTGATGTTTACTGAGGCTTGAATGCAACAGGCATCTCAGGCTAAAAGCCTATTAGGCTGCATGAAGTCACACATGACATCATTGTTGGCCTCAGAGGTCCCAGTGCCAAGCCAAATGTGTGTCTGCTGTGTCTCTGAAGCATTGCATTTTGCAAGATATTTACACTCCTGGGTAGGGCTGCTCGATTATGGAAAAAATCATAATCCCGATTGCTTTGGTCAATATTGAAATCACGATTATTTAATACGATTATGCGTTGACTTTTGGAAAGATGTTGCAATTATTGAACTTAAAAAAACAGTGAAAAAGTTCACAAATCAACAGTGAAAAACACAACTGGTAAATTTCCCTTAATACTTTTCCCATTTTTTTTAACAAGACAAAGTAAGAGTTTACTTGCAAAATGTAATGTGCAAAAAAAACTTTCTGTGCTCATTAGGAGCTGAAATCGTAAAATTGTGATTAATTGCACAGCCCTACTCCTAGGATTAACTTGCCTCGTTTTTCTATTTTGATTGCAAAGATTTGAAAAGACTGAATAACAAACATTTGACTTTCTCTTATAATATTTTTGTTTTTTAAATGGACACAACACTTGAGCTTGCTTTTCACCATTCAGGAAATCTGGTTTTGATAAGACACCTGAACACACTTCCTCCTGTTTGATTTACCCGTGAAGTGTTTCATCACACTGCACTTTGTCGGTAATGTTAAGCCATTTATCCAATTATGCTGTATGAATGTATAACTCCTTTTGACCTTCTCCCACTTGTAGGTAAATGGAGGCGCAGGACAGGAGCCGTTCCCCTTCCCGTAGAACCAGCCGGGTGGAGCAGGTGGTGGGACGATGGCTGAGACGCTCCCGAGACCTAGGCAGCAGGTCTCACTCTCTGAGCAGGTAAACCCTCCTCTTTGTCTTACTTAAATTCATTAGTTAATGTAGGAGATCATGGGAAATTCACATTAGTGACCCATCAAATCATTTGCATTAGCTTTTTCCATCAAATAAATAAAGAGTTGATGCTGTATTTTGTTTGTTGTATGTATTGGTTCTCTCCATTTTCTTCAAATAATATGCAGTTGTTCACCACAGAATCGATCAAAGTGCCCAAGCAGAAATGCAATTACATAATATGCAAAATAAGATTCTGAATTGTGGGCGCCTGGGTAGCTCACCTGGTAGAGCATCCGCCCATATTCAGAGGCTCAGTCCTCACCACTGCGGCCGCGGGTTTGGTTCCAACCTGCGGCTCTTTGCTGCATGTTATTCCTGCTCTCTCTCTCTCCCCTTTCATATCTAAGTTGTCCTATCAAATAAAGGCCTAAAATACCACACACACAAAAAAAGATTCTGAATGTCTTTTTGTTTGTTTTAACTGATGTCCACCTGCTCCTCTCCAGAGAACGGATTGCAGTAGATGGGAAGTCAGCAGAGAGCAGTGGCTCTGATCAGAGGAATTACCCATTCCGCTTCACCGTTCAGATCCAACGGGACCCCAACCTCAACTCTCATGGCCTCACTCTGTCTGCCCAGACCCCCATCCTGGTGCAGGAGGTCACCCCAGGTACCACAAGACTTATGAAACGTATGGAAACATATAAGAGGGGAAAAGCAAAGCAACATTACAAGAAGGTCTTAAACTACTACTACTACTAGACAAAATATGAAGTAGTTATTGACAGCTAAGCCCCTCTCTTCACCTGTCTCCCCCCCCCCCCCCCCCCCCCCCAGCCCCCGGTTAACAACTCGTTTTGTTTATACATGGTTCTTCTACACACAGACATGTAACCCTTGTCCCTAAAAGCACCATAGCACTAGGGCTTCTCGATTATGCAAAAAAATCATAATCACGATTAATTTAAGTTGTTGGGGATGGATGAAGAAAAGTACAGATCCTGCTTCACATGTACAGTTCAGGTGAAGTTGCTCTTATCAAAATGCAAAAAATACTGCATGATGATGTTAACTCAAATACTTTGGATAGTTGATTAGCAGAACAGCTGTATTTTACGAATACATTATAGTTCTGTTAAAAAACTGTCAATAGAGAGTTATTTAACAGATTCTTTTTTGTATCAACAGTAAAGCGCTGTATTTAACAATAGCATGTTAATACTGTTGAAATCCTGCTGTAAATTAACAGCAATTATTTACAGTGTATGTATATAGCTGAGCTGCAGAGCCACAAGGATCTTAATGCCCCTGAGGTCTGGGGGAACAATACCTCACTTTCGCCTGTCTGGCTCAAGCCTGCTCTGTCACCATCTGCTTCTGCCTGTCCCCCTCAGGCCAATGACACTGTTCATGTCTTTGTGATGGTCCACCAAAATAGAATTACATGCTTTCTCCTAGAAAGTATCTTGTTAAGTTTTGCATAAATAAAATAAACAACCTACATTTAGAGCTATTGGTAGGCTCTAGGATAAAATAATAAAATCTTCGCAATATTCAGCATGTTGCACTTGTTTGCCATGCCTCCATCTAAACTCAGCTTCACTAATGCACTAATGAAACATTACTTTCTGTAATAGTTTGACCAGAGAGCAGTTAAAAGATGAAGGTTGCAATAGGTTTTGCTTGCTGCAATAATTCCACCTATTCATACTGACCGTTAATCCATCTCTTCTAATAATATCTTTATTTGCCAAGTACATTTTACACATACGAGTAATACTGTATATCCTTTGCATTTAACCCATCCTAACTAATTAGGAGTTGTGGGCAGCTATAGTCTAGCGCCCGGGAAGCAGCTCCAGTTGTAATGTTGTGTGCCTACATCACTCCCAATGTAAGTGATGGGGAACATAATTAATGTTAAGAAGGGATCTTTTAAATAAGGATCAACCTTTATCTGGGCCGATATTTGCAGATGATCTGTATCCGTGTTTTATTTGACCGATAACCATAAGTTAATTCATTAAAAAGTGTGCTACTTTGGCTCCGCTAAAGCTCTGTAAGCCATCTGCAACACTAAACTGTTAGCATCTTTAGACTTCAGGAAGCGTTTTTTGGTTTTATATATTCTTTTTTTTGACTGTATATTAAGTTTAAATGTATATAGAAATAAAGTGTTATTAAATGATTGCTTAAAGCATTTAAACAAACTTTTGTGTTGGAGTTTGTAACTTTCCAAATTGTTAATTTTAACTAAAAGATTTAAAACTTTAAAGTAAATGTATATCGGTTCCAAATATTGGTTTCATTAACTACCAGTTTCAGTCAGTTTCATTCTTAGTTGACCATTACTTTCAGTATGAACTGGAGGAATGATTACAGCAAGAAAATATTGTTTCTATCCATATATGGGCACGTGACTATTGTTTTAAAGTGCTCATATTATGCTTTTTGGCTTTTTCCCTTTCCTTTATTGTGTTATACATCTTTTTTGTGCACATTATAGGTTTACAAAGTGAAAAAGCCCAAAGTCCCCCCCAGAGGCACTTACCATCTCCAACAGAAAACCCTGTTCACAAACTGCTCCAAACAGCTCTGTTGTAGTCTAGCCTTTACTTCCATGACGAACACGTTATAATGCACGCCTAGCTGCTAGCGTGGCACTCCCTCATGCTCTGCTTCTGACTGGCTAGTAGTCCTTACCTAGGTACTGTGCATGTGCGACTCCCAACAAAGATGGAATAGAAGTTCAATGCCTCACTCTGTAGCTAAAACAGAGAGCTCAACACACAGGGTGAAAAGAGGAGCTGCAGCAATGTACAGTACAACAAAAATATGGTGTTTGAAAATTAAACTATGTAAACCTATTCTGATATAACCTCTACAATTATGAACATGAAAATGAGCATAATATGAGCTCTTTAAGACAGACTTGAAAAAATATGAATCTATCCTTTAAGATGCACAGTTTGGTGCATCATCCTCCATGTATTTGGAGCAGTTGTTGAGCATAGGATGTGCAAGAAATCATCTACAATAGCAAACGTCCACTGTAACTTCTGGTCACAACCCTGTTGTTCATATGCTCTAACAGTGCAGGCTGTACAAGGTTTTTCTTCCACTCTTCTACTAATACAGTGATATACAACATCACAGAATTGACTACTTGAGTGAATTCAGAGAGAGGATTTTGCCCCTAATGTTATCAGTAGTGGTGACAACAATATTTAGAGCTGGATGCTGACCCCGGGACAATAAATGTAAAGTAGCATTATGTTAAAACGCTAACGGATAGAGTTGAGGAAGGTAGTTACAGTGCTTAGATTGCTGGTCTCCCTGCGCTATGATGGTTAGGTTTGGAGAAGAAAATTATGCATCAGTGTGAGATGAAAGGAGAGCACTAGAATACGAGCTGCTGCCTATCATCAACCCCAGTTGCAGTATTAAAGCAGGTCAATTGAAAACCCTCAATCATGACAACACAAGGACATTTTGTGTGTCCAGGTGGTCCTGCAGATGGTCGGCTCGTCCCTGGCGACCAACTTGTGAAGATCAATAACATTGCTGTCGATGACCTGACCCCGGAGCAAGCTGCTGAAATAATCAGGTCCACACTGATGGCTCACACACACACACACATACACAAATCAACGCACACAACACAAAATGCTGTTTAAAATTCAACTATGCAGATCATGTCTAACCTTTCCAGCCACCCTCTGTTTTTTCAGGGAGTGTCAAGATACGTTGACAATGACTGTCCTCAGAACGATGCTGGTAAGTCTACTGTATCTAAATCTCAGGTGCAATAATATCAATACTGTCTTTATTCACACGTAGTTTTTATACAGTGTATGTTTCCGCCATGTACCGGTGCAAATACCTGGGCAATACACATCTATTCTATTCTCAACACATTCATTTAATTAGATGAAGACTCATCCAATTACAGCAGCATTTTAGATGAACATTTTCTCTTGTAAAGAACAAATACGCAGGCATGCATGTGTACACATGCTTACATACTACAGATGTACAGTGTCTCTAGATACATGGGATTTTTAACCGCTGTTGTAAACACACTCATTAATCAGCCCGTCAGTGTGGCTTGAGGTCAAGCGTCATCGCTAACAAGGCGCCTTGTCACCAAGTTCCCACCACAGTACATCAGTGTTAACAGTGACAGCATGGCACACCCTCGGACCCTCCCCCCCACAGCCTCAGATAGACACACACTATATTATGATGACCCTGTGTGTGTGTGTGTGTGTGTGTGTGTGTGTGTGTGTGTGTGTGTGTGTGTGTGTGTGTAGGTCATGGATCTCAATCTGTGAAGCTGATGTATATGTTTGCTTGAAGGTGAAGTAGATCGGTAAATAAACGGCTGCTCCTCAGTGATTCTCATCAGCGGCTCTGCTGATGGAAGCATCTTTCCCATCTGATCCATAGCTCACAGTTCCTCCAAGAAATCATTATTGAACTTTGAGGAATTATTATCATTTCCCAGAAAATATTCATCTCTGTCGTGCTTGTTGATGGTCACAGAACACGAACCAAGGCATGCCTAAGTGATTAAGGTTTTTTTGTTATAATCAGACAGCGGTATAAGAGCAGGAGGATTGTTTCACAGTTTCTTCTGGTGCTTTCAATCCACCACTAGCTGGTTTTGCAATAATGGAGGTAACAATGCGCTTATCTGCTTATCGCTGTTACTGAGCACCTGCACTTACAGTAAAAATCTTGAATATTTTAATTTACATAAATGTCTGTTAAGTTATTTATCTAGTCATCTGGAAGAGGTTACACAATGTTGATTGAGCCTATGGACCGCTGATGATAGCCGCTGCATTTGCAGTATTAGAACTGCGTGTCTGTGCCGACATTACTGACAAAAGTCACAAGCGGCGCACAGTTAGTGACGCGTTTTCCATCACCCAGCAGTAGTTGGTCTGCCAGAAAGGGTAGGCGGTGCTAACTCAACAGTCTCGCTTTTCAACTTACTTGTGTTTGAAGAGGCGCAGTTTTTTTTCGGCTTTTGCTAGCATTGCGGGTTACTATGCCGAACAAACAAAGAAAAGAGCGATAATTACAGATGGAGATCTTGGGGATTGTAACATTAGCATTAATATACAACCCCAAATCAGAAAAAGTTGGGACAGTATAAAAAATACAAATAAAAAAAGAAAGTAGTGATTTCTAAATGTACTTTGACTTGTATTTCATTGCAGACAATGGTCAATTTAATTTTATTTGTAAATATACATCCTTTCCTGTCATTCAGACCTGCAGCACATTACAAAAAAGGTTGGATGTGATTTGAAAACAGGTGATGTCAACAGGTGATTGTAATTATGATTTGGTACAAAAGCAGTATCCAAGAAAGGTCTAGTCCTTTAGGAGCAAAGATGGGCCGAGGATCGCCAGTTTGCCAACAAATACGTGAGAAAATTATTGAAATGTTTAAAAACAATGTTCCTCAAAGAAAGATAGGAAGACATTTGCTTATTTCACCTTCAACAGTGCATAACATAATTAAAAGATTCAAGGAATGAGGAGGAATTTCAGTGCGTAAAGGACAAGGGCGCAAGCCAAAGCTGAACAACCGTGATCTCCAAGCCCTCAGGAGGCACTCCATCAAGAATCGTCATTCATCTATAAGCGATATCACCACATGGGCTCAGGACTACTTTGGCAAACCTTTGTCAAGTACCACAATACGTAGTTACATCCACAAATGGCAGTTAAAACTGTACTGTGCCAAAAGGAAGCCCTATGTTAACAGTGTCCAGAAGCGCCGTCGACTTCTCTGGGCTCGGAGGCATCTGGGATGGACCATCACACAGTGGAAACGTGTACTGTGGTCAGATGAATCAGTATTTCAGGTATTTTTTGGGAGAAATGGACGCCGTGTGCTCCGGACCAAAGAAGAAAAGGATCATCCAGACTGTTACCAGTAACAAGTCCAAAAGCCAGTGTCTGTCATGGTATGGGGCTGTGTCAGTGCCCTTGGCAAAGGTAACTTGCACTTCTGTGATGGCACCATTAATGCTGAAAAGTACATAGAGATTTTGGAGCACAATATGCTGCCTTCAAGAAGACATCTTTCCAGGGACGTCCATGCATATTTCAACAAGATAATGCAAAACCACATTCTGCACACATTATAAAGTCCTGGCTGTGGAGGAAGAGGACACGGGTACTTGACTGGCCTGCCTGCAGTCCCGACCTGTCTCCAATAGAGAATGTGTGGCGCATTTTGAAGCGCAAAATGTGACAACGAAGACCCCGTACTGTTGCCCACCTTAAGACTTGTTTGCAGCAAGAATGGGACAAAATTACACCTGAAACACTTCATCACTTGGTGTCTTCAGTCCCTAAACGTCTTTTAAGTGTTGTGAAAAGGAATGGCAACATTACAAAGTGGTAAATGCTTTACTGTTCCAACTTTTTTTGAAATGTGTTGCAAGAACCAAAATAGGAATTTTTTTTTTGAAAAAAAAAACAATAAAAATCATGAGGAACACATTAAATTATGTGCTGTTGTATTGTCTAAATAGTACATTTAAAAATCACTACTTTCTTTTTTTATTTGTGTTTTCCATAATGTCCCAACTTTTTCTGATTTGGGGTTGTAAAAGTATAATTGACATCTCCTGAATGTAAATCCCTTGATAGAACTGCAAAGTTAAGTAGTTTTATAATGACTAAATTAATGCATTGTTATGGATGCACCGATCTACATATCATAATTACTCTAATTGTTCTTCCTGTTGTATACATTTCTGCAATATTAAAGTTATCCAGTATCCAGTGTGCACATCTTCCCGGACAGTTCTTGTGATTTTTTAAAACATTTTCAACTTGTTTTAATTAAATAATCAAAGCTTATCCTCAGCATTTTGCATAATCTCAACTGATTTGAAATCATGGACATTTTGGTTTGACATAATAGTTTTGAATATTTGAATAGCTTTAATGCACATGCAAAATGATTTTAACTGCAAGTGTTAGTCTGCAACCTACCGTAGAAGTCAACCAAAGAAAAACAGGGTATATATTATCAACCTATTAAAGAATACATTCCTGAATGCATGCATGCAAAAGCAACGGGCTGTGTATCTTTTCATTTCGCTCATATGTACCACTTCACTGTGCTTCACTGAAAAGATACCTGTACCACATTCAGTCCTAGTTTAATTATTTAACAAAAAAATATTATGCCAACCTGATTTATTGATTTATATTCTTCCTAGGGCCCAAAGTCATCATTCATCACACCAGAGAAGAGGGCGAAGCTCAGGTCCAACCCTGTGAAAGTTCACTTTGCTGAGGAGGTGGAAGTCAATGGACACTCTCAGGTGAGTGAGAGAACAATGGGGTGCAGTTATTCTGCAGGCGTAATGATAATAGCTTACAAATCAGCTGCAGAGCCCCCATCCCTCTCTTCAATCATAGTTTATTATTATCTGTTTGGCAGGGTTTTCTTGAGACAGATGATATTCAACACATTCATTAACAACTTGAATCATTGTATCTTATGTTGCTGTGGACTGGTATGAACACCTTTTTAAGGTTTTGTACAAATTTGATTGGCTGTCAGTGTTAGCAGATGAATTTCACTCAATATCCACAAACTTAGTAGCAAAACATTTGGGCACTGTGCTCCTTCGGGTGCACTGTGTTAATGTCCAATCCCATTTACAAGCTTATCTGGATACATTATCATGATAAATACACCAAGTCATGGGCCTTTACATTTAAACCTGTTATCAAGGGTTGTCTGTACCTTTTTGCCGGTCTTTATGCTTCTTTATAATGCAGCCAATATACTTGCATTAACATTTCCTTATCGCCGCTGGATATCCAGATACAGATTGTGTTAATACACCAGGTGTCAATGGGGTGCATGGGATAGTTTTTAGTTTGACATTTCACACATGCTCATAGAAACTATGAATGTGGACCTGAACCCCACACATCCATTGTCTCTCTTTCACTAAATGGTTGTTTTGCTTACCAATGCTAACAACAGCAGTATTGAACATTATTACTAGTGAAGGCAGCTGTTGCCAACCTTTGAGAACGAGCTAAGCCAAATAAGTTTTCTATTTGAATTTTTAGAGGCCTGATGAGTTGAGAAATATGAAATATTTCACAAGAAAAAAGCTAAACTTAATTTATTTTGTGTAACAATAATATTTTGTTCTCTTATTTCTTTAAATCTTGTGATATATCTTGGGACCACTTGTGAGGGTCTTGACCCCCAGGTTGGGAACCCTGTGGTTAGGTCAGTATTATCCCATACTGTATGCCGTTTTTCTCTTGTAAGCCTGGCTCTAGTTGGTCAGAGTTCCCATCCTGCCAGCGGATGTGAAATTAGCTGGATGAGGAAAACCACAGAGGCTGGAGTGCCCATTACTAATCCTGGAGAAAACACGGATCGATATCTGCTTCATCATCCAGTCCTAATGTCTGTGATTGCAGGACAATAAGTATCAGATTAGGGAGGGAGGTAGAGGGAGATAAGGAAGAGACAGCCATCATTAAAATGGAGAGGAAACAAGAAATATGGAAGATGGGAGAGTGACATGGCAGGGGTTGTCTAAAATGTGAAAGCTCTCCATTTGAACTTTGAAACATACAATAATGTTGCATTACATCAGAGTGTCATTACAGAAAAACACTTTCTAAAATGATAAGAGAACAGGGATGATGATTCACCACAGTGAACAAGCTAGGCAGACAGAAACAGGCCACATTATGGGGAGAAAAGCTCTGAGAAGAGCTGAAAATGAGACTAGGCTAATAACTCTTTCCTTTTGTAAATATGTTGTCATATGTAAAGCTATTTAATTTTGATAATTTGGCAGATTTAAAACAAATGTAGGTGTAAAAGCAGTGCTTGTGAAATGTGTTCAATTCAGTTGCAATAAAACTTAAATCCATGTCATTAGTTGCATTTCCATCCAGCTGTTTTTATGTGCATTTTCAATTTGCACCAAGTGGAAATGCAGAAAATTCGCAAAAAAACACAAGAAAGTGCTAAAACATGTCTTTAAGATAATTCCTTCGGCTTTTATGCCTTTATTTAATAGTACAGCTGAAGATTTGACAGGAACGAGGGGAGAGAGTGAGGACGACATACAGGGTATGTCGGAGTCGAACCTTTAAAAGTTACAGTGGTGATGGCGCAGTGGATAGGACACATGCCTTTGGTGTGGGATACCTGGGTTCGATTCCTCTGCGATACATCAACCAATGTGTCCCTGAGCAAGGCACTTAATCCCTAGTTGCTCCAGAGGCGTGCAACCTCTGACATGTATAGCAATTGTGAGTCGCTTTGGATAAAAGCGTCAGCTAAATGACATGTAATGTAAAAAAAAAAATTAGCCCCAGCAGCTCCAATAATTCTTTTGCCAATATTCTGGAAATCTGGTTAAAATTGGCATACAGAATAATAGTCTTCAGTTGGTCCCTTATTCACATTGAAAGGCTTTTGTAACCTTATTCAATTTAGGTAAATGTGCCTGCATGTCTGTATGCAGGTTGGTTTATGTATGCATGGAATACATATGTAACATGTTTTCCAAACGGGCAAATAAAAACCATCCAATTGAATCTGTCTCAAGCGCAGAGACACAAAGTGCTTTAATTTTCTAACTATCTCATATCTCCCTGTCAGGCTGTTACTTCTAATCCTCTGGAACCAGCAGGTTTTAAGACGTTCACAGTTTCATCTGACACTTCCCCTGACCCCATGTCTGCTTTGCAGGGCAACTCGCTGCTCTTCCTGCCTAATGTTCTGAAGGTGTATCTGGAGAACGGGCAGACCAAGGCCTTTAAATTTGACTCCAGCACCACAGTCAAGGTACAGTACTATGCAATGCTACAGTCTACTGTATTGATATCCATTCCTATTATTATTCATACTGGATACTTGACAGAGGTTCATGATGTGCTTATGCAATGGAAGTGTTCTCTGTGATTCTTAAATAAGTCCAAAACTAAAGCCAATGTTGATGCTCATGCTGTGATGTAGTAGGATTCATATTTAAATCTAACTTTATAACTGAGACAATATTGGATTGAATGTATAGTCTGATTTAAAAGCTCAAACTGATGTGATGTACTCACTCCCTCAGTTTTTATTAGCATCAGATATACTGTACATCCGTTTCCTAGATTTACCAACTACTCAGACTTTCCCTTGCTTCATTGAGACATACATACCTCAGCCTCAGCAATTATGTTTTCCGATGTCATCCAATATTGTCTCTCAAAATGTAATGCTCTTTGTGCATCAGGACATTGTGATGACACTGAAGGAAAAGCTTTCTCTGAGCCGTATTGAACACTTCTCCCTCGTGCTGGAGAAGCAGCACAGCATTACCATACTACTGCTGCTACATGAGGAGGAGCAGATACAGCAGGTACACACACACACACACACACACACACTAATAATAATTGTTTCACGTCTCCTCAAATGTACATCTACCTACAGCTCCATTTGGAGTTGGGTTTAATCTGCAACAGTATGAAAGCTTTAACCTGCATTCGAAGAATTAAATGTGTTGGTGTGTGTGTGTGTGTGTGTGTGTGTGTGTGTGTGTGTGTGTGTGTGTGTCTCTTCAGGTGGTTCAGAACAGAGAGGCCCATGCCTACAGATGTCTGTTCCGTGTTTGTTTCATGCCCAAACCCCTCCAGACGCTGCTGCAGCAGGATCCCAATGCCTTTGAGTACCTCTACCTGCAGGTAGATTGATGAACTTCTGAGCCACAGATACAGTAACCCCAAGGCTGTGGCAGTTTACTCTTCATATCGCTAATCTGTTTGGATACTTGTTATAATTTGTAGGTTTTCCATTATACCCTTAATTGACCCTAAAGCAAAGTTTTAAAACGCCTCCCAAAAGTCCAGTTATTGCTGACGTTGACACATTTCACTGTGATGTATATCGGCAGACTGAAAGATCAGCTTGTTTTTAAATATGCAGTTTTCCATTCATTCAAATCCCACCATAGTTTTATTCCTGCCCTGTTTCCACAGTAAGTTATTGCTACTATTTAAGTAAATGCTGCAAATGAGACATACCACTAGTTTACAAACCATTGTTGGTCCTGAAATGTGTAGAAAAAACATAAGATTGTTTCTGAATTGGTTCTATTTTTTTTTCATTCTTTTGTATATCATTGTTTTACCATCTGTACTGTGTTGTATGGTTTGTGTGTGTTAGGGGGTGAATGATGTGCTGCAGGAGCGCTTTGCAATCGAAATGAGGTGTAACACCGCCCTGCGACTCGCTGCGCTGCACATCCAGGAGAGATTGGCTAGCTGTGGACAGTCACCAAAGACCAACTTGAAGATGATCACGTGAGACACACACACACATTTTATATCCAATAAATTAAACTATAATTAACACTGGATTTTACTGCTAGTAAAGAGTGCAGAGCAAAGTGGGGTTCTATGCTGGTCCTACCTTTTTGGAGGGACAATAATAATTATTTATTGAACTTTTGAGCAGCACCCTGCCATACCCTAACAGTCACACAGTTACACAAGTGGTATAGTTCAACTGCAGTCTTGTAGCACTCAGCCCTTTAGGTGAGCATCAAGAATGCATTTCATGATTTGAAATTAAAAGGAGATGCTAATCCAGTCTAGCCTGGCTCCGGCTTCCTACGTACTTCCGCTCAATTTTCATTTTCCTTCAGTACTCTGTCTGGGTTTGCGGTATATTCTTGGGTTTTCTCCAGCCAATCATTACCGGTCCAATCAGCAAACAGAGAGAGTGGCTGAGAATGACGACGTTGAGGTTGTGCGCTAGTTTGAGTTGAAGTTTTGTAATGGCGGTGGAGAAAGATGGGAGCGAAGCCATTCGGTCCGTTGTTGCAACGCTGCCAAATATCCAGAAGTTAAAGGCCGAGCAAGAACAATCTTTGCTGAGTTTTGTTGGTGGCCATGATGTTGTGGCCCTCCTCCCCGCGGGGTTCGGGAAAAGTTTGATTTTCCAGCTCGCTCTGTTAGTGGTGAAGGAGTTGGCATTAATTAACGTTAGCGATTGGTTATGGCAGATCCAATAGTTTTAAACTTCAACAGAGTACCCGCCTTCAAGGAACTTAACACTTGTCAATGAAGAGTGGTGGAGGTAGTCTGGTAGGACCAGGCTAAATCCAGTCATATTTACTCTAAATTCACACATCATAAATGCAGTTTCAGCTCTCTAACAGTCTTGTGCACACAAACAGCCCCCCTCAGCCTGTGTTTCTGTGTTTGCTCTAGGAAGACGTGGGGCATAGAGAACTTTGTGTCATCCACCTTGTTGAGGAACATGCGAGAGAAAGATCTGAGGAAGGCCATCAGCTACCACATGAAGAAGAGCCAATCCCAGAACGATCCCAAGCAGAAGGGTCTGTCAGTCGATCAGACACGGTTAAACTACCTAGAGGAGCTGAGTGAACTCAAGTCATTTGGAGGGAAATCCTTCAGTGCCACCATGATGGTAGGGTGTCCAACTGTTTATTATAGCTGTGTCCCAATTCAGAGATGGGGACTCGAGTTTGAGACTCCAACTCAAGTCGCACTTAAGTCACACACATAGTGACTTTAGATTTGACTTGAGATTTGTCCTCAAAATAATTCAGACTCCACTTGGACTCGAGATGTAAGACTCTTGAACAGTCTTTATTTGTAGGAAATAAAGATTGTAACTTACCTACGTAACAGGTATTACATAACGTATATCTGCTGCGCGCAGCTACACATGAGAGAGGACAATAAACATGTTGACCGCACCGGCAGCTCCTGTGCCATTCATAAAAAAAGATATGGTATCAAGATAAAGGATTCTGGCTCAAACATTTATCTAGTTTTATCAGGCACCTGAAAACGCACCCTGATAAGTTAGCAAACATGTTTAGCTCAGCATTGGCCATCTAATCTTAGCTTGCTTCTTGCTTTAGCTACAAAATAGGAGAATTAACTCTGACTGTTGTTCGCTAGATATTATGAAAAGATGAGCGTTTGTTTGTTTGCCAAACGTGTGGTAGTAGATTTACGTAATCATTTATGCCCCGCTGGCTGCAATGCTTTGAAATCCTATATAGCTGTGCAGTGATCTGAGCCGCCTGGATGAAACGCAGCAGTTGATACAACACTCAAAATAACCACTAGAGACTTGAGACTTGACTTGGACTCTACCTCGGCACCGTCCTTCAACAACCGCTAAGGCCCAATCAAGCAGTCTTCGAAATGAGACTACAGAGCATTTCCTGTTTGCGCCTCCCTCTGCTACCTCATGTCTGCCTTTATAAGATCAAGCAGCTTATCGTCTCTCTCGTTCTCTCTGTGGCCCCGGCCGGCTTTTCTCCTCTTCCTCCTTCTGCTCACCCTCTGCTGTACTTGGCCCTAGTCTGTCCACCGGGATGAAGGCAATTAGGACAGGGGGTCAGGTGGAATACAGCTGTCCCTCCCACACGTCTTTGACCCTGGACACTACAGTCCTAAGACAAACATGGCAGTTAACAACCTTGTAAACAGAACAAATTGCAGCTAAAGTCTTTATTAACATGATTAAAACATTATTGCATGAATAAAACAAATTTAAAATAACTTGTACACACTGATCCGATTACTTTTTTCAAGTAAGGGATTACAATTGCAAAAACAGTAATTAGATTACTGTTACTTCCCCGTAAGCAGGCTGCGTTACTGAATTGTGATTTTGTTTCGTGAGACTGTCTTGTGAGTGACAATGACGTATGAGCGCCGCGCCGTCAGTGTAAACACCGACATGTGTAGTGTTGAACAAGAGACAACATGGAGCGCGGGAGAGAGCAGGATCATGCAGCGTTTAATGCTTGGAAGTACCGACATTACTTTGAGTTTGACTCTCTGCGTGGGAAGAAAACTTTTATCTGGGCTACATCCAATTCCACCGGGCGAACCTCCGAGGGCCCCTCTCCTGCTAAACAGGTGAAAATAGACTTAAAAGCGACAGGACTTAGTGCCGCTGAACTGAAGAAGCTCGTCGCTGGCTATATTGTAGAGGACAAGCTGCCAATTTCCACTGTTGACTCTGAATCGTTCCGACGATTCAATTTTAGATGATGGAATATGCAGAAAGAATAGAATTAGGCTGAAAGGTCTATTGCTTTATAGCGTATTCAGGTCGTGCATCATGTTTTTGAAAAGTAACTTAGTAAAGTAACTAGTAAAGTAATTACTAATTACTTTTGAAAATAAGTAATCAGTAAAGTAACTGGATTACTTTCTTGGAGAAGTAATCAGTAACTAATTACTATTTCCAAGTAACTTGACCAACACTGCTTGTACATGTATTTTTTTAATTGTCCCATATGTAATTTTTTGCAGGGGGAGTCAGTTTGTCCTGCAGGTCCATTATCTCCAGAATGTTCCTTATCACAGAGAGAAAGGAAGAGAATAGAAAAGAAAACGCATGATCCTCTCTGTTTCTCTGCTGCTTTACTCTTCTCCTTGAATACCGAAATAGTGCTGGGAATCCTGGGTCGCAAAGGATACATCAGTTGTGTCCTCCAAATTTAGTAAAAAGAGGCTGCATTTGTTGGCTGCCTTTTTGAAGGAGCCTCCAAAATGAAATGAAACTAGTGCAGTGCCCGTTCAAAACGTGCCTGTTGGAAACGGGCCGATTGCTTGGCCTCCTGTATTGCTGCTTGCAGCTTTCTCCAAAACCATTATACCCCAAAATAACTTACAGAAGGCCCTTGAAGTACAACCCCAAATCAGAAAAAGTTGGGACAGTATGGAAAACACAAATAAAAAAAGAAAGTAGTGAATGTACTTTGATTTGTATTTCATTGCAGACAATACAACAGCACATAATTTAATGTGTTCCTCATGATTTTTATTGTTTTTTTTTGTTTTTTTAAAACTAAATTTCTATTTTGGTTCTTGCAACACATTTTTAAAAAAAGGTTGTAACAGTAAAGCATTTACCACTTTGTAATGTTGCCATTCCTTTTCACAACACTTAAAAGACATTTAGGGACTGAAGACACCAAGTGATGAAGTGTTTCAGGTGTAATTTTGTCCATTTCTTGCTGCAAACATGTCTTAAGGTGGGCAATAGTACGGGTCTTCGTTGTCGCATTTTGCGCTTCAAAATGCGCCTCACATTCTCTATTGGAGACAGGTCGGGACTGCAGGCAGGCCAGTTAAGTAACCGCATCCTCTTCCTCCGCAGCCAGGACTTTGTAATGTGTGCAGAATGTGGTTTTGCATTATCTTGTTGAAATATGCATGGACGTCCCTGGAAAAGATGTCTTCTTGAAGGCAGCATATTGTGCTCCAAAATCTCTATGTACTTTTCAGCATTAATGGTGCCATCACAGAAGTGCAAGTTACCTTTGCCAAGGGCACTGACACAACCCCATACCATGACAGACGCTGGCTTTTGGACTTGTTGCTGGTAACAGTCTGGATGATCCTTTTCTTCTTTGGTCCGGAGCACACGGCGTCCATTTCTCCCAAAAAATACCTGAAATACTGATTCATCTGACCACAGTACACGTTTCCACTGTGTGATGGTCCATCCCAGATGCCTCTGAGCCTTCTGGACACTGTTAACATAGGGCTTCCTTTTGGCACAGTACAGTTTTAACTGGCATTTGTGGCTGTAACTACGTATTGTGGTACTTGACAAAGGTTCGCCAAAGTAGTCCTGAGCCCATGTGGTGATATCGCTTATAGATGAATGACGATTCTTGATGCAGTGCCGCCTGAGGGCTCGGAGATCACGGTTGTTCAGCTTAGGCTTGCGCCCTTGTCCTTTACGCACTGAAATTCCTCCACATTCCTTGAATCTTTTAATTAGGTTATGCACTGTTGAAGGTGAAATAAGCAAATGTCTTCCTATATTTCTTTGAGGAACATTGTTTTTAAACATTTCAATAATTTTCTCACGTATTTGTTGGCAAACTGGCGATCCTCGGCCCATCTTTGCACCTAAAGGACTAGACCTTTCTTGGATGCTGCTTTTGTACCAAATCATAATTACAATCACCTGTTGACATCACCTGTTTCAAATCACATCATTATTTAACCAATTTACCTGATTACTAGCCCTAAATTGCTCCTGTCCAAACCTTTTTCAGAATGTGTTGCAGGTCTGAATGACAGGAAAGGATGTACATTTACAAATGAAATTAAGTTGACCAGACAAAACATGAAATATTTTGTGTTCACATTGTCTGCAATGAAATACAAGTCAAAGTATATTTAGAAATCACTAAATTCTTTTTTTATTTTTTTCATACTGTCCCAACTTTTTCTGATTTGGGGTTGTACTTAATATGCACCCCAGCTGTATACTACTGACTTACTGTGTACTTCTACTTCAGAGGAAAACATTGTACTACTTCAGTTACCTGACAGGGAAATGTTACTGGTTACGTAGATTTTACTCCCAAAACATCACATTCAAAATATGATGCATTATTATTCAGTAACCTATCCAGCATTACACTTGAACAGACAGTACAAGTAAATTTCTGATTTGAGACACCGCTTCTATGAACATTTATTTTTAGTTGGGATACAGTTCATTGTAGTTTCAATCTTCTCATTGTCTACAATTTCTCCTCCTGTCTTTCTGTTCGACAACGCCCACCCCCCCCCTCCCTTCAGCTTCAGGACAGGGAGTCGATGGTAACCCTGTTGGTGGGGGCGCGCTACGGGGTGAGTCAGGTGGTCAACCACAAACTGGGCATCCTGTCCCCCCTCACAGAGTTCACCAGCATCACACGCATCGAGCTGCTGCCTGAATCTGACAAGGTCAGCCTGGTGAAAATATACCTGC
Organism: Gymnocephalus cernua; assembly: GCA_023631565.1. Taxonomy (NCBI): domain Eukaryota; kingdom Metazoa; phylum Chordata; class Actinopteri; order Perciformes; family Percidae; genus Gymnocephalus; species Gymnocephalus cernua. Next base: position 11,689,572 of record CM042427.1, on the reverse strand, counting down.
AGGACATCAAGGTAAGAGCAGGAATATACCCATACACCCAGCACACAGAGGGGGGGGGGAAGAGTCAAAGCACTGCTAGGGCTGGGTACTGAATTCAATACTTTTTAGGCACCAACCAAATGGCCTCAGTTTGGAGTACGAAAAAGTGCCTTGTCATTCAATACCTAAGGAGAAAATCTCATCACCATCAGTGAGCCAATCAGCATGCTTCTACCAAGATCTAATAATGTGTGCAATTGGCTGTTTAGAGTTACACGTTCTAGAGGCACGCATGAAAAACCCTACGTCACACAAAGACGGCTCATGTAATGGGAGCTAAAAAGATTTGTGTCATAATGTGTAATGTTGTAATTTCTTTTTGTTAAAATAGATTTTATATAACTGGTATCGATGTACTGGTGTTGGTACCGGTATCTAAAATGTTTAAACGATACCCAGCCCTAACCACTGTAGACCTCATCTAAAAGCACTTTTACTTTGAAGTCGGTATATCAGCATTATAAGCACTGCTATTTAAAGGTGGGTTATATTAGGGTTGCGTACTAATTAGCATTATTTGTAAACCGGCAGTTTGCTCACAGGAGATTTAACCTCTTTGGAGGTCTGAAGCTTAACGAATCAAACTGCCTCTTTTATATCTTAAGAATACTAGGAATTAGCATTCAACTTAACATGTAGCTGTCAAGTGGGTGCAGGGATAGAGAACCCAAATGCAGGGGACAAGGAGGCAGGCAAAAAGGAGAGTGTCTAAAGTGAGGGTTGAACTCAGGGATTTATTACAACAAAAACAAAGTACCAACCAAACACAGGGAGTTCCAAAAAATGAAGAAAATAATCCAAAGACCAGGGAAACAAAAACAGGAGCACAGAACAATACACAGAGGCAAAACTCACAGGGGGACAAACCTCAGAGGAACGGACGCAAACTGACAGGCACGAACACAAAACGATCTGACAAAGGACAAAGGAAACTCAGGGGCAAAATAAACTAGGTAACGAGGTAAGAGGCAGGTGACACAAGGGCTGGGGAACAGGTGGAAAACATCAGGTAATCACAAGGGCGGGAAACCACAGAAAGTAAAACTAGACATCACAAGGGGAGACAGACAACCTTTCAAAATAAAACAGGAAATGGGAACTAACAGAAAACATGAACCCAACTAAATACAGAAACTTGACAACACTAAACACAAGGGGGAACAGAACACAGGAACTAACAGAACATACACAATCAGGATACACAACAAAAAGCCGGAAACATCAACAGAAATATACACAATTCCAACTGAAATGTCCAAAACCACAACAGTAGCTGTCTTTTTAATTGTAATTTATTACTTTAAAATGTTTTTTCACTGAGCTGTTTGCATTATTTTCTCCACCCTTTCCTGTAAACAATGTGCAGACTTCAGCATGAAAATAGGTAGCACTGCTTTTTCATCAATAGTATGAGCCTTTTAGATGCGACAGGATTACTGTATGCTTAGTGTTTTTTTCCTCTGCTGATATTGTCTTTCCATTCCCTCTCTTTCCTTGTTTTCCTTTCTCATACAAAGCCCATCACGTTGCTATTGGAGTCAGCCGCCGCCAAAGATATGTCCTGCCTAATAGCAGGGTACTGTAGAGTGTTTGTTGACCCCAGCCTCAACGTCTTTCCCTGGATACACGACTCCAAGAAGCACAGAGTGTCGGCTGAGGAGGGTACACATTTCCAGTAATGTACAGCCATAAAAATGATGCGTACCTCCATTAAGTCACACACCAGGATGTTCCAAATAATAAATAACTTTTCTTGTTTCCATGTTGGTGTGTGTTCACAGGTTATGTCTCACGGTGTGGCAGCGACTCAGACACCTCCTCCGACTTCGACATGGAAGCGCTGGTCACCCAGGTGTCTCATGACGAGAGGCCATGCCCTCGCGTCAGGTCCTCCTTGGACCCAGATGGAAGAAAAAGAAAAAACAGGAACAGAAGGAGAAGCAAAGATGGCAGAGAAAAGGGAGATAAACCGTGCGAGGATAAAAAGCAGAAGGAAGAAAAGGATGCCGACAACGAAAAGGAGAAGTCTCCCCTAGATAAAAACAGAGAGAATAAGAATGAAGATCCAGAGCACGAAGAGGAGACAGAGAGAGCACAGGATGGTCGGCAAACACAGACTCAGGTAACAGACAACGATCCTGGGGAACAGCGGGAAAACGTGGGACAAGAAGGTGGAAGTGAAGGTGTAGAAGAGATGCGAGCAGCAGAGGAGCAGCCATCTGTGTCACTGTCAGAAGCAACAGATTCTTGTAATACTGACTCTCATGTCATCACCAGCCCCTCCAGTGACTCCCTCGATGCTTTGGAGGAAGATGACTTGATTTCATGTTCTTCTTCCTCCTTCCACCCCAACGCTCCCTCACACACTCATGCCCATGGCCACCCTCCCCTACAGCTTCATCCACACTACTCTCACAGGCACGTTCAGCCCCAGTTCCTTGCCCCTCCACCAGCCCACACCCATCCCCTCATCCACCTCACAACTCGCGACAGCGGAGGCGGCGGCTGCAGGAGGTCAGGCGACGGCGCCGACCCCCAACTCTTCACACCCGTCCCCTCCTCTCCCAGCCTTCGCCACGTGCAAAAGGGTGCAGCTAACCCCTGCTCTGACGACAGCTCCCTGTGTTTCGCTGAGCTCTCCCGCCTTGTGGACTTCCTGCCAAGCCCTCCGGAGGCCAGCGAAGATGAAGAAGATGAAGAAGAGGAGTTGAGGAGGCGGAGGAGGAGGAAGATGTTGAAAGAGACGGGCGAGTCGCTGAGCAGAGCAGATGAAAGAGGAAGCGTAAGCACAGAGGGAAGACTTGGAGAACATCTGCTATCCCCTTCCCCGTCCTCCTCCTCCCACTTGGAGTTTGTGTTTAACTTTGACCAAAGTGACGCTCGCTGCTACTACAAACTCTGCTCCAACATCACCCCCGACAGCGCTCGCAGCCTTCCCCACACCCTGCATCGTAATGAGGGAGAAGATGGGGAGGAGGTGGAGGAGGATCGGGGTAAGGCAGTTGACCTGGAGCCTATCCCCATCCTTCAGCCACCGCCTGGCTTTGGAGACAGCAGCTCTGATGAAGAGTTCTTTGATGCCAGAGATCGTTTCACCTCACCTGAAGATCCAAGCTCGGGGGCCATGCCAAGAGGTGATGTGTTTTTTATTGGAAGGCTAATCACAATTATCTTCTATCGTTTTTTAACCCCTGTGGAGTGATGAAAACACATTTGCTGCCATCTAGTGGTTGAATGTTTTACTCCACAAAAAGGGACATAACACTGCATTATCCAGCAATGTAACATAATTGCCAGGAAAGTAGTAGATCACACTACTGACCACACCTACTGTACCAGAGATTATATAGATTCAGACTATAGAGCCTCTAGAGCTCAGTGCAACCATGCTTTCCCACCAGAAAAGACATCATTTCATCTGTTAACACTTAACTCTAAAAAGATAATTATTAGTCCAGTGGACGTGGTGGAAAGTAATTGAGTACATTTACTCAAGCACTATGTTCAAGTACAGTTTTAAAGTACTTGTACTTTAGTATTTCTAATTTGTACTACTTTATACTTCTACTCCACTAAGGTATATATTGTGCTACATTTATTTGCCTCCACGGTGATCAAACAATCCAAAACCAGAGAATAGTAGACACGTGGACACAGCCCTCTATTACTTCAGTTCATCCAGAATTTTCTCCATTTTTGGATTCTTCACACATTACAAATTTACAGGAACATTTCAGTTACACCCATCAAACATGTTAATAAAGTTCTAATAAAGTTAGAGGTTATTTAACCAAAACAAAACAACACTATAATGAAATTGGTTAATGTTATTTCCATGAAAATCATGAAAAGTCTATGCTGAATTAATAATGCACCAAACCTACATACATTTAATTTCCTCAATAGAGACCTGATACTGCACTGCAGTGCGCTGCATTGTCATTTTCTGCTGATTTTTGTTGTTTATTCGTAGCACTTTTTTAGGATATTAACTGTAAATAAAAGCATACTTAAAAAAAATTAACCTGAAGGAAAAGCAGAGGAGGAATAAGTACTCTTCTTTGACCGAGTGGTGCCTGCAGACTGCATAGTGTATACAGCCCCAACAACCCCCACAAATAAGATCACCAACTTATGACAGGTGAAACCCAGGGGGTGGGGGGGAGTCTCTTAGAGTGGTATAATACTTGAAGGATTTTATAATCTCCTCTCTTATCTGGATTTTGGCACTTTGACAGTTTTATGGAGCAGTCAAAAATAGTCCTCATTAATCCACAGAATTTAAAATTCCAACACAAAGAAAGCGGAAGGAAACAGAAAATACATGCATCCGGTGGATTTTCCTGCAGCACCGGAGCAATCCCGGAAGTGGAACACAAAGGATATAGACTAATCAAACTGAAGCTGTAAAAGTGAGGGAGACAAAAATAAGACTTGAAGGTCTCCCCCATCCCCAGTGAAAAACGACACCCGTACCCAAAGATAGTGACGTTAAACTCTCTATTATATAAATAAATTAGTTCATGAAATCACAATCACACATAAATCTTCAAGGAAAAATAAAGTGACAGGAGGTTAATGTGTTCATTTAGATTGTTTTGTCTTGCAGATATTCGCACGGAGATGAAACTGGACTTCCTAAGCACAGTCAGCCTCAGTGACATCAGAGTCTCAGTGACAGACACAGACAGAGATGGAAAAGTGGAAGAAGACAGAAAAGGAGGAGACGAGGAAGGAGGAGGCAGAGAAACATTGTTCCAGCTCAGGAAAAGATCCCGTAAGCGCCGTTCCTTCATGGAAACGGATTACACCTCTATGGTGTCATATCCAGAGCCAGATCCCCACAAGCAGGACCTGGTCTCGAGCAGGTGTCATAAGAACCTTTTAGCAGAAGCCAATGATGCACAGATGCTGAGTTCAGATCCTGAACCTTCAGAGCAAACCCAGAATCCCAGTCCTACTGTCTCCTCTTTAACTCATTCTGAAGGGGAACCGGCTCAGCTCGAGTCAAAGCCAATCCTGTCCAAACCCCGCTCGCATGGACCTGGCTCTCCCCATTGTTTGGGGTCTCAAGAGCAGACTAGAGACCCACAGGCCCCCTCCAGGACCAGGAAACAAGAAATGGAGATGGAACCCGATGCAATGGAATCCAAATCACTCACAGATGTGGTGAAGGCAGCGTCTCCTACCATCACCGTTGTCCGCTGCCGGGTGGATCCAGATGGGAAGGAGAGTGCTGACCGGAGGGGTGACGGAAAGGAGGAAGGGGAGGAACAGAGGGAGATGGGTGAGGCAAAAGAGGAGGGAGAGGAGGAGGAGGAGACAGCCAAGGTGTCGGGGAATGGGCCGTTCACTAATCATATGTTTTTGCCAGAAAGCAGTGAGGAGGAAGGTAAGGGGGGAAAAGAGAAGAAAGAGGTTGTGAGAGAGTACTCACCCAGTTCAAGCAGACCCCTCATAGGTGCCGAGAGGCAGCCGGAGGCCAACACACTGCCTACATGTTTGATAGATGTGAATAAAAAGAGTAGTAATGGCCTTTTGGGAGCGCATCCGATTGCCCTAGAGCAAAACTCATACGTAGAGGAACTTACGCTTGAAGGTGTATGTGAAAAGTCAAACCCTCCATCATACTCACCACCCCCACCTCCACCCTCATCCCCTCTACCTCCAATACCAGTTCTTCACAAATCCCAAAGTGACTGTTTTTTGAGGGAAGAAGGGGGCAGCAAAAACACGGGAAACTCCACCAAAATGTCTTTATCTCATTCTGAGGAGAGGCCCATTGGAAAGCAAAGTCACACTAAAGCACAATTACATTTAGACATCACCACCAATGTTAATGAGGACGCCATTCATGTTTTTAGCTCTGCTATGACTACTAGTGATGAAGTTACTGACAGCAGCAATTCGGACAATGTTTTTGATGACGATGAGGTGAGTAATTCCTTAAATTCTAGTTCAAATGACAAGAAAGACGACTGTGCTATAGCTGCAAAGCATAGCACCAGTGCAAATTTGGCTACATCAAGTAAAGGCGAGTCTCAAATGACTGTTAAGTCTCTTACCGACACTGAGGCTCATACAAGGATTAATTTGGTAAATTCTGATTACACTCGAGCTATAAACTCTATCACTGCAAAGCTTGGAGCTGCAACTAAAGCCGCATCTCCTACATTTAATTCAGGTACCAGATTGCAAAGTAAGGTTACACGTGATAGTGCTTCATGTCTGAATCAAAATGTCGACAAACCCCGAAGTGATGAAGCCAAAGCTAGTTTAGCTAGTTCTAGCTTAGTGAAAGCTAAAACACCCAGAGTCCACAATCTCTCCAAAGCGCCTCCTTCTCCAACTCGCTTCCTCTTCCAGACAGGTTCCCCTAGCTTTATGGGTAGCTTATCTGCCTCCACACTCAGGGGGAAGATTCAAAATCTGCCACTTTATTTATCGCGCTCCCAGGAAACCCTCAATCAAGCTGTGGAGGGGAATGTACCTCAGATTCCTGCTGAGGACAACAGTAGGGACGACAGAGAGATCATCATTAAAGTTACAGACGTTGATAACATCACACAAACAATAGACTTTGAAATGGACACAACTGCAGAATCAGTGGAGTCAGACGATTCGGATACAACGGTCATAGGATCCGAGAGGGATGGGGAGTTTTTTGTTGAAAAAAACTCGGCAAAGAGTTTTCATTCTGTGTTAGAGGTGAAGGAAGCAAGCTCTCCATTGCCTGTCCAAACTGAGCCCAAACCCCAACACCACAATCAGCTTCTGTTCACCGGGCCTGTCAAGAACACACCAGGACCAATAACAGAGCCTCCGGCCTCCAGAGTGAACAGCCTCCAAAGAGACACTTCAGGCCTAAAGATGGACACTCCTGGGCCTATAAAAGATGCTCCAGAATCAAAGATGAGGGTCAGAAGTCAAGGTGAAGACATTCCAGGTTATAAAATGAACAATCAGTCCCATTCTATCCCCCCTCCGATAGTGGTGACCACGCAGAATCTAAATGGGCCAGGATTCACTTTTCATAGTCAGTCACAGAAAGTAAGTAGGACCAGTAGTGACAGACCTTTGATGGGTCTTTGTAGCCCTACAGGGCAGACTTCAGACTCAACAAAAACACTCTCCTCAGACTGCAGGGTGTTTACTATCTGTGAGGATCCATCCCAGACAAAGGGCCCAGTCGAGGTGGGGACTACCCCACCCTTAAAGTCTGAGTTTGGCTGCACTTCTGTGCTAGCGTCTAGATGTGAGTCAGTTGTGGAAGGGGTGCAGGTGCCGCTGGATGCTTGTGGTTGCCCACCGGTCTACACCAACTGCTTCAGCAGCGGGGACAGCTTTGACGAGGAGCTGACGGTCTACGAGTTCTCCTGCCGCACACAAAGCAGCGGTGTGACTCCGACTTCTGGAGCAGGTCTTCCTCTCGTGACCTCTCCACCCGGTCCCTCCTTTCTCTCCACCGACTCCCCCTCCTTCCCACGCTCCATCCTTTTCTCCTCTTCTACCTCTGAGCTCAGCCCTCTCCTCTCACCATTGTCTGACGCCTCGGACCGTTTCCTGTCTCAAACGCACAAGGACACCATCAGTCGGCTGGGCCAGCAGCACTTCCCAGAACCTCCAACCGGTTTCCAAGTACTCCGTGTAGACGTGGACCAGCTCCTTTCCATTCTGGAAAGTAGTGGCACTGACCGATCCTTGACTGGCCATGGAGGTCGCCACCCCAGGGACACCTGCCCTGCCCACTTTACTGAGAACAAGAGGGTGCTCCAGATAGAGGCACGGCGGCTGATGTCAGGCTGCCAGAAGGTGGTGGGGATTGAACAGAGCCCAGAGGCAATGCTTCACTCCCTGGCTGACAGTTTCCGGACCCTGGTGGAGTTGGCAGGTATATGCCTCTGGTTCTCTGGTTGTGAACGGTGTGACCGGAGGAATGCAGAGGCCGTCGCGGGCCTGGCAGACGTGGCTCGCTCATTCAGGGACTTCTGTCTGGCAGCAGAGCGAGCCAACAGCAAGCGCAGCTGCCAGGACCTGAGCACCAAGCTGCTAGCCAAACAGTGCACCGCGCTCACCGCCTCTGTCTTCTGCCTCACTCAGCTGTTCCGCACCCTCACTGCACTATGAGTGCACCACCATTTACAAAGTGTTTTGAAATAACCTTCAAGCAACCTGTGGTGTGTAACCTCAAATACATGAGGTCTCCAGTGATCCCACAGCTGCTGCAGGGGTGGGCAGAGTGTGACCTGGGACAGTCATGTTTAGGATGGGCAGTGTGAGGTGAAGTTACCTCAGAAACACACTGGTGTCGCTGAGCTCTATAACACCTCAAATGATCTCAAAACCTCTCAACATCCGAGAGCCAGTTTGAGATGGTCGAGGTGCATGTACTGTACGTACTGTAGCCCATAAACCAAACCATCAGCCCACAACCAGACTGTAGAGTGGTGCAAGCAGCAAAAACAGAACCTGCTTGAATTCCAGTATTGAGGAACTGATGTACTTGAATGTATTTTATGTTATCTATTGTGTTTCTTTGTTTATTTATTTATTCATTTATTTAATTAATGGGTGACTACAGTGAGCAAACAAGGAATGTAAAGACAAGGAAGGAAGATATTTGGAAATGTTTACAGGCATATCTTTAGATAGAGGAGTAGTGGGCCTTTTACACACATACACAAGCACACAAACTCAAATACACAGTGAATCAGTATCTGATTCCATTCATACATAGGCCTTTTGTGTGACTGACCATGTTAAGATAAACACTGCAGTTTACTGACGCTTATGTATCTTTACATTCTCCAGGCTGTCAGTGAGGGCTTCTTTGAATGTTACTGTTTACAAAACCAAAAACTAGAGTGAAAAATGATTTTATCCAATACCACAAATCAAATCCCACAAATCAAGTCTGAAGCTGTGTTTGCCATTTTATAAATATAGTAGCAGAATGCTGGTGTATGCGTATTATGTGACTTTATGAAACAACAATTTGGATGAGATACAGTCCTTTGCACATTCAATGTGCTGTCATTTTGTACAGACATTTAGTAAGATTTATGGAAATGTATTACATTTGCCAGCTTTTCTTTCAGTCATTTGTCAGCACTCTCTTTCTCCCCCTGCAGTCGAAACACTGACTCCTCCAGTGCATGGTGGTGTGGCTGTCAACCTTCCAACCTTTTTTTTTCTCCATACATGTATTTATTTTTTCTATTTCGTGCTAACATGTCCATTGAGAACAAGACACACCATTCTATAGGAGACTTGGTAACACTTTCCAATAGATATTTATGGTACATCATTTTATGAGAATTTTAAGTATTTTAAGTTTCAAGCAATCTGCAAGCTTTTCAAGATCATGAAAAAACCTGCACACCTCTGCCTGAGCTTTGTGGACCGTCAGGAAGCTCTTAGACTACAATGTCCCTTACACTAAGTGCATTATTATGACAGATTTCCCAATATGACCACATATAGTGGTAAGCCAGTGACTGGGCACAGATAGCCCAAGCATTTCAGGATTACAGTATGTGCATACAGCACTGGTTATCTGTATGTGCATTTTCAACTTTTGATGACCAGATTGAGTGGGAGGGTCTCAGAGAAGATCTGTCAAACTGACCCAATCATTGGTTGTCATTTGAGTTCCTTGAACTCAACACATCTGTCACAAAATCATGTTCAACACCGATTTACGTAAAGCTTATTACTGTGGAAAAGCTGTCGTATTCTAGCATTTTCACTTGGAATGTTTCTTAAAATTAAACGGATTGACGCACATTGGACCTGCATGTTCACTGGAGAAATTGAAGTTATCAGAAAAAATACCACCATTGCAGTGCTGGGAACACAATTGCAAACAGTGTTTCTATTATTATCTATTACTTGTCCTGTTCCTGTGGTTGCAACAGAATATAAATTATTTCCATGTATTTTATTCCCTGTTTGCAGCAATGAAGAATTGACTTACTTTTACTATAACCCCAAGAGAAAATTGCCCCAAACAAATGAGCAATTCTTTTTAAAAATCATCTGTGCTCACGAAGCATGCTGTAATAAGCCATAATATGCATTGTTGTTTCATCAGGGATTTTATCTGTGAATGACTGAATGATGTCTGCTCTTGCTTTGTAATGCTCAACTCCCACCATTAAAAACAATGTCAAGATGTTATTTGTATGATTCCTGTAAAGCTCAGGCATTTGTAGCCTACCTTATTGGTTTAAATAAACATTTCAAAACCGCAACCAAAAACAACCAACCGAGAACGTTGTGTGGAGGTACAGTGCAACCACAGGAGAACGTTTCAGTTGGTTGGTTCCCTTAACGTTTACGGAACGTTATAACCCTTAAGGAACGTTACACACTTTCTATTTCTCAGCACAGCCAGATAGTCTTGACTCCACAAAATATGCATTTGCAGTGTTTACATTACGTAGCCTACACTGTTGCATGGAGCGACACACTGAATCTTGGTTGCTGATGTTAATTTCTCAGATGTGTAGTATTTGCTTTAGAAGCTTTTATTGGTGATCTTTCGCGGCATAAAGTTCCGCCAGGAAGAGGGTACTTTAGCGGTCTGCCCAGCTGCCATCGGAACTGGCAGGCGGCATGCAGAGTTGGTGCTAGCCCTTTGTGGACAGGGCGGGGGAAAACTTCACAGCTGGTGTCAAGGTCTGACGGCAGAATGTCGGTCCGGCAGAAAGGAGGAGGGTTTAAGGAGACAGGCACTCCAATGCTCAATGGTGTTTTAGGCCCCAACGTCTCCTTCCAGGCAGCACTGCGACCGTTGACTTCAAGGCATCTAATCCTAACCATAACATTGCCTAATCCTAGTACCTTCCAGTCAGCGCTGCCTGGAAGGAGACGTTGGGGGCTTAAAACACCGATAAATCACTCAACAGAGCGTCAGAGAGAGGGGGAATAAAGGTGCAGAATGAGAAAAATAACGTTTTTTGCAGACAAATGAAACCACATCAAAGGCTCCTGTGTGGCATACCTCAGGCGGGTTTTGAGTGTCTCCTTCCCCACGGGACCGGGGCTGAACAACACAAACACCCAGAGAGAGGAAGAAGAAACTTCAACTTCATCAACTTGCAGAGAAACAAAGTTTACACACAGTTTGTCTTTTCCTTCTGTTGCTCCTTACACCCTCTTAAAACATCTTAAGAGATAACCAAAAAGAACTGTCAGTTGTTCATCAGCGTGGCCTCCATCAGCAGGATCTTACTCCTCTGTTTCAGAGTTATGAGCCACTTCCTGTTTGGAGAGTTGATGAACTGTCTTTACTCTTCATCCTTAAAGGGGAACTATGCAGTTTTTTTTAGCTTAATTTACCTTAACTGAACAGCTTCTGAGTCATTGGAATGGTTATGTGACTTTTTCTGGTTGAATGGTGGTCTCCTCGCTTCCCCCTAGCGCCTGTGAGCGGAAAAACCACCCTTTCAACTTTCAGCCGGGCGAGACGCCAGCCTCAGCATCAGGAAGTATTGCGTGATATCAGGTGTAACGAATTGCTTTAGGCACTGCACACATACGCCCATTCAGGAGCCGGCTAACAAGGTAGCAATGGAGTTTTTCACACTATCGTCATGGCTGAGCCGTCAAAAAAGAAGCAGAAAACTAGGAAAGCATTGTCGGAGGAACAGAGGAAGAGGAAACGGCAGACTGACCGAGCGAGGAGTCAGACACAAGTAAACATAGGAGCTATCAAATCTATTCCAAAGCTGTAGGGGGGGCTCTATAGAAAAATCTGTGAGCAAAAAGCCAGAAAACAGCGAAGAAATGGCCAAAACTGCATAGTGCCCCTTTAAAGAAGACAAAAACATTGGGATTGGTTTCTTCCTCTGAGGAGTTCACGCTCAGGCTTTTCACAATAAGAGACTTATTTATAACACATAAAAACACATTCGACAAAGGTGGGATTTGAACCTTCAGACTGTGGTGCAGTTGAGCTCCCAGGACTCAGAAAAGTCATGTCAATATTTCAACTCAGCCTTAACTTCACAGTCGCTTCACATTTGTGAAGCAGGTTTCAGGTTATTTAATGGATAGATAAATGTATTACACTATATTAAAGGGATTCCGTCCTGGTCGTGGAACAACGGATCAGATCTTTACTCTCGCAAGGATCCTGGAGGGAGCCTGGGAGTATGCCCACCCTACATGTGTTTGGTGGATCTGGAGAAGGCATGTGACCGGGTCCCCCGGGAGACACTGTGGGAGGTGCTGCGGGAGTATGGGGTGAGGGGGTCCCTTCTCAGGGCCATCCAATCTCTGTATGACCAAATCGAGAGCTGTGTCCGGGTTCTCGGCAGTAAGTCGGACACGTTCCAGGTGAGGGTTGGCCTCCGCCAGGGCTGCGCTTTGTCACCAATCCTGTTCGTAGTATTTATGGACATGATACCGAGGCGTAGTCATGGTGGGGAGGGGCTGCAGTTCGGTGGGCTGGGGATCTCATCGCTGCTCTTTGCAGATGATGTGGTCCTGATGGTATCATCGGCCTGTGACCTTCAGCACTCACTGGATCGGTTTGCAGCCGAGTGTGAAGCGGCTGGGACGAGGATCAGCACCCAGAGATGGGAAGTAACGAAGTACAAATACTTCGTTACTGTACTTAAGTAGATTTTTCAGGTATTTTTACTTTACTTTACTATTTATTTTTGTGCCGACTTTTTACTTTTACTCCTTACATTTTTAACATAAATACCGGTACTTTCTTCTCCTTACATTTTACAAAAGTGGCTCGTTACTTACCCACTTACAAAAGCACGATGATATGTAACAACATTGTTTGTGACAGAACGTTCTCATTTTCATTCATAAATTCACCCCGTCTGTGTTGGGAAGCTCTGACATTTGGACCTTTGGGGTTTCCGTGGCTCTGGATCTGACGTGAGGTCACTTAACGTTACTAAGCAACAACAAGTTGCATTCTTTGCGCGGTCTTTCCTTTCTCGCAACTAGTTAGTTACCTAGAGTTTGAACTAAGTTTTATAAGTAACGAGATATGAAACGTTACTAAACAGGCCTAAATAACACTACTTCAGTGTTTTCTGAAGTCTGTCCCTGAAGCTGCTGCCACGTCGGGTGACGCTGCAGCTGCCACCAACGTTAGCCTACTGTTACCTGGTAAGTGAGAGTAGCCTAGCTTATATGATACCGCGTGTGCGCGCGCGTGCGTGCGTGCGCACGTGCGTGTGTGTACATGCGTGTGTGTGTGTGTGTGCGCGCCTGTGTGTGTCTGTGTGTCTATGTGTGTGTGTACCTGTGTGTCTGAGGTCATAGTCAATGACTATGCAATATTAGAGTAAATTCTTAAATCTTAAATATGCATTGCTTTACACAATTAAATGACTATATGGTAATGTTAGTTAGCAGTGGTCAGATAATTAACTAAAATAGAAAGAATGGAGCTTTTTTCTCCTTCCGTCTGCTTTTTATGCATTTGTTAGCCATGATGTTGAAGATTGTAAACAGTTTATTAAATACTTTTGAGTAAATGTAGGCCCTTATCAGCAGATTTTACTGCTAATCGATACAAAAGTTGTATGATGATGCTAATTATTAGTCATGGTTTTGTGTGGCAGTGGGGGGTGTGTAAACGGCTTATTTGTGTGATGTGATGTCCTGTTGCGTTCAGGTTCGGTTGCGTTTCTCAAAAAGTTAAATCTGTCTTATTTTTTCTCAACTCTAAGTGTTGTTTTTCCAGGACTTTAAATAAACGCCATCAATACTTAAACGTCTGTTGCCCGTGTACAGTTGGTATTCAGAAACGTCACAGTACCGACTGTCTGGGGTGTCGCTCTGGGACAGGCGAGTATGAGGCTGGGAGGGGAAAATCACAGTATACTCACTACAAAAAAATAGACTACACCACTGGTTAGTTGTACTCTAAAAGTATGCAGAACTTACATGTAGATTCCTTTAAATGTTGATTAAAAATGGAACTGGATCTGTGAATTATTACAGAATCACAATTGAATTCATATCTTGTTAATCAGTCAGAATCTTATTAACCTGGAGTCCCAGTCTCTGTCACAATAATCATATATGTGATGTTTTAGGCCTTTTGGCAGACATCCATTTAAAATGTAGACAATGGCATATATACATAAAGAGCCTTTTCTCCATGTCTACCGAAGTTTCTCAGCTTGCACTCTAGTAACATTTGTGGTCCAGGTAGCTTTGCATAAAAAATGGTTGTCATTCGCAAGGCTACTTTTACTTTTATACTTTAAGTACATTTCCAAGCCTGTACTTTGTTACTTTTACTTAAGTAAATAAATTAAATCAGTACTTCTACTTTTACCAGAGTATTTTTTAACACAAGTATCTGTACTTCTACTTAAGTATGAGAAGTGAGTACTTTTCCCATCTCTGTCAGCACCTCTAAATCTGAGGCCATGGTTCTCAGCAGGAAACCGATGGAGTGCCTTCTCCAGGTAGGGAATGAGTCCTTACCCCAAGTGAAGGAGTTTAAGTACCTTGGGGTCTTGTTCGCACTTGTTCGGGACACTGGAGCGGGAGATTGGTCGGAGAATCGGCGCAGCGGGGGCGGTATTACATTCAGTTTATCGCACCGTTGTGATGAAAAGAGAGCTTAGCCAGAAGGCAAAGCTCTCGATCTACCGGTCAGTTTTCGTTCCGACCCTCACCTATGGTCATGAAGGTTGGGTCATGACCGAAAGAACGAGATCCAGGGTACAAGCGGCCGAAATAGGTTTCCTCAGGAGGGTGGCTGGTGTCTCCCTTAGAGATAGGGTGAGAAGCTCAGTCATTCGTGAGGAGCTCGGAGTACAGCCGCTGCTCCTTCACGTCGAAAGGAGCCAGTTGAGGTGGTTCGGGCATCTGGTAAGGATGCCCCCTGGGCGCCTCCCTAGGGAGGTGTTCCAGGCACGTCCAGCTGGGAGGAGACCTCGGGGAAGACCCAGGACTAGGTGGGGGGATTACATCTCCAACCTGGCCTGGGAACGCCTTGGGATCCCCCAGTCAGAGCTGTTTAATGTGGCTCGGGAAAGGGAAGTTTGGGGTCCCCTGCTGGAGCTGCTCCCCCCGCGACCCGACCATGGATAAGCGGACGACGATGGATGGATGGATAAAGGGTTTGATTTGTAATCTCTTGTGTCTTAGAAAATGTTAAATGGGTTTTCAAGGTTTATCTGCACATTTTAGATGTTTTTTGTATGGATTATCTGCATGTTTAAGAGGATTAATGGGCAACAGAAGGAAAAGACTGCAGGTTGATGAAGGTGATGTTTCTTCTTTCTCTTTGGGTCTTTGTGGTGATCAGCCCCAGAGATGGTCCAGTGGGGAAGGATACCCGACTGGCCACCAGGGGACGAAACCCTGCCTAAGGTAACCCATACAGGAGTGTTTGTGATAAATGGATGTGGTTTCATTTGTATGAGTCAATTTCAACTGATTTTCCAACATTGATTTCAACTTACCAATTTCCAACACGTTGTATGCTGTATGCGACAGCCCTTCCAAATGCCTGGCAAATTGTGGCAAGTTTATTTATATGGGCCTAGCACAATTCATACACAATTCCAATTTGATGTGCTTTACAAATGAGCAGTAGTGTGTATTTATTAAAACAAACAAACGTATAATTATGTGTAAAATAATGAAAATAATTAGCTACAAAATGGAGAGAAATGTTAAATTTTAAATTAGAACGGACAAAAACGGTATAGCTACTTATTTTGCATACATGTCAGCTCTAAATTGTGCGTAAGAATGCTCTTGAGTGTGCATAGATTCTGTTCTTACCTAAGAATCCCAAATAAGAAAACATTGGTGAATGCCAGAATCTTCGTGAAAACTGTGTAAGTGGGGTTTAAAGGTGCCCTGCCACACGTATTGTATTACTTTGTGGTAATGTCTGAAGTTCTACCATCATGGACTCTGTAACATTTTCTGTGGAAAAAAATGCCTTAGTTACCTTGTTTCAAGCCATTCTAGCATGGTATAGAAAGCCTACAGGAAGACTCAGCTCGATTTGTGCCAGTTCTCATTAATATTCAACGAGCTAAGCTGTTTGACTCTGATTGGCTAACAACTAGCCAATGAGAGCCTGGCTATCAGCATCCTTTACCCACCTCAACTGGGCGAGCTCATGAATAGTAATGAGCTCAGGCAACATGATATCAGACTGACCAGCTTTTGAAATTGGCCTGATTTCTCCGCTTATTTCTTTTCAGTAGCTAGAGCTGACAGAGGAGGTAGCAGTTCATTTTCACATTCACGACATAACACAAACACATATGGACCTAACATATTTTAAACAAATGCAAGTAGAAACGGTTGTGGCATAGCACCTTTAAGAACACATTTGTTCTTAAGAATGTTTGGTGAATGAGGCCCATTTTCTGATAACTGCATTTAACTACTCAGCCACCAGAGGGCAGAAACATTTAAGAAGAAACAGCAATGACACACTACTGCATCAATGCTTTAGGCCGAAAATCATCATGTTGAAACTCAGCTTTTAAAGAAAAACATGAGAAGTTTTTAAAAGGGAAGAGAAAAAAGAGAGGGAAATAAATAAATGAATGTGGACTCATGAAATAAAAGTCCCCTGAATTAAATTAGTGATTTCAATCATATTGAATGAAATGGCATTTTATAATGGGATGATGAAAAAATGGGAAAAAGTGAATTTGGGGTAAAACAGAATATCAAAGGTGAATTATTGTGTTAGATTAGACAGACCTACCCACCATATACTCAGAAGTCTGCTGTTGCTCAACCGATAGCGGGCACAACATTTAATAAAAAAAAAATTATAATTGGACTATGTGTTTTTTGCTTAATGTTTAAGGACCAAAAAAAACAACCTTATTTTGATATTTAATCATTTTTGTACCAAAAGTATTGAATTTGTGGATAACCTTATTTTTGAATACGATATCTGTGTCATTAGGGGTGTTTGTCCAATATGGGTGAACTTTGAGGGCCCCTGTCTCGTTAATGGTTGGTCATCGTGGTTAAAAAAAATCACGTTCTAACACTCTCATTAAGGTTAACATGTAGAAAGAAATATTCCAAATAGAAAGAAGTGAGGTTAGAAAATAATTGATTTCTGACAGAATGCCCCCACTGCAATATTTCAAACTTTCAGGATACAATCCATCCAATCATATATAGGCTACACGCACTCACTCGGGAGGAAAATAAACTACACCATAGTAGAAAAAAGAGGATGTTGTTTTTTATTCAAGCAGACAGCAAACCTTAGTTGAATTAGCCTACTTTTTTATCACAATATAACTATGTCAAACACTGTTGGTCTGTACGTTTTGCTTTTAAACGTGATGAGTTGATGTTAAGATGCCGTTAACTTCTGATGTTAAAGGTATAATGGAGGTGGCCGGGATAGCTCAGTTGGTAGAGCAGGCGCACGTATTCATAGAGGTTTATGCCTCGACGTAGAGGTCCAGGCTTCGAGTCCGACCTGTGACGATTTCCTGCATGTCTTCCCCCTCTCTCTCCCCTTTCATATCTAGCTGTCATTAAAGGCAGAAAAGCCCACAAAAATAATCTTAAAAAAAAAAAAGGTATAATGGAGGATTTTCCCGAATTTCAGAAAGGAACCGCCCACTTTTAAAAAAAATCCTCCCGAGAGGGAACGCCTATTAAACGTGTGCACGAGATAGCATGCACAAGCCTAGTTCTCCTCGTGCACGCTCTGTTTACAAGTTGCTGTCGGCATGGCTCTACAAGCCAACTTTCCAAAAGAAGATTTGCACTTTTTCCACTATGTCAGACTTGCCACCGGTAAGTGGAAATCTATTTACGACAAGCATCTCTATAGCTAAATTTAGCATACTACAGGCCAACAAACAAGCTATCGCCGAGAGCGGGGAGGCAGCGGTCGGAGGCTTTTATATACTGTCTATGGTCGGACGCTGTGGCTGTCTGCTCGCTGCACGTACGGCCTTACGTAAACATATCCCAGAATGATTGACAACTAGGAGGACCAATAGTCTTGATGATCCTCCACTATACCTTTAACTTAAAGCTTTTAGGAAACTTGATATATATATATATATATACAGTGGGGAGAACAAGTATTTGATACACTGCTGATTTTGCAGGTTTTCCTACTTACAAAGCATGTACAGGTCTGTACTTTTTATCATAGGTACTCTTAAACTGTGAGTGACGGAATCTAAAACAAAAATCCAGAAAATCCCATTGTATGATTTTTAAGTAATTAATTTGCATTTTATCGCATGACATAAGTATTTGATCACCTACCAACCAGTAAGAATTCCGTCTCTCACAGACCTGGTAGTTTTTCTTTAAGAAGCCCTCCTGTTCTCCACTCATTACCTGTATTAACTGCACCTGTTTAAACTTGTTACCTGTATAAAAGACACCTGTCCACACACTCAATCAAACAGACTCCAACCTCTCCACAATGGCCAAGACCAGAGAGCTGTGTAAGGACATACGGGATAAAATTGTAGACCTGCACAAGGCTGGGATGGGCTACAGGGCAATAGGCAAGCAGCTTGGTGAGAAGGCAACAACTGTTGGTGCAATTATTAGAAAATGGAAGAAGTTCAAGATGACGCTCAATCTCCCTCGGTATGGGGCTCCATGCAAGATCTCACCTCGTGGAGCATCAATGATCATGAGGAAGGTAAGGGATCAGCCCAGAACTACACGGCAGGACCTGGTCAATGACCTGAAGAGAGCTGGGACCATGGTCTCAAAGAAAACCATTAGTAACACACTACGCCGTCAGGGATTAAAATCCTGCAGCGCACGCAAGGTCCCCCTGCTCAAGCCAGCGCATGTCCAGGCCCGTCTGAAGTTTGCCAATGACCATCTGGATGATCCAGAGGAGGAATGGGAGAAGGTCATGTGGTCTGATGAGACAAAAATAGAGCTTTTTGGTCTTAACTCCACTCGCCGTGATGGAGGAAGAAGAAGGATGAGTACAACCCCAAGAACACCATCCCAACCGTGAAGCATGGAGGTGGAAACATCATTCTTTGGGGATGCTTTTCTGCAAAGGGGACAGGACGACTGCACCGTATTGAGGGGAGGATGGATGGGGCCATGTATCGCAAGATCTTGGCCAACAACCTCCTTCCCTCAGTAAGAGCATTGAAGATGGGTCGTGGCTGGGTCTTCCAGCATGACAACGACCCGAAACACACAGCCAGGGCAACTAAGGAGTGGCTCCGTAAGAAGCATCTCAAGGTCCTGGAGTGGCCTAGCCAGTCTCCAGACCTGAGCCCAATAGAAAATCTTTGGAGGGAGCTGAAAGTCGGTATTGACAGCGACAGCCCCGAAACCTGAAGGATCTGGAGAAGGTCTGTATGGAGGAGTGGGCCAAAATCCCTGCTGCTGTGTGTGCAAACCTGGTCAAGAACTACAGGAAACGTATGATCTCTGTAATTGCCAACAAAGGTTTCTGTACCAAATATTAAGTTCTGCTTTTCTGATGTATCAAATATTTATGTCATGCAATAAAATGCAAATTAATGATTTAAAAATCATACAATGGGATTTTCTGGATTTTTGTTTTAGATTCCGTCACTCACAGTTTAAGAGTACCTATGATAAAAAGTACAGACCTGTACATGCTTTGTAAGTAGGAAAACCTGCAAAATCGGCAGTGTATCAAATACTTGTTCTCCCCACTGTATATATATATATATATATATATATATATATATATATATATATATATATATAATTTACTTATTTATTTTTTAACCTTTATTTATCCAGGTAAGTCGATTGAGAACAATTTCTCATTTGCAACGACGGCCTGGCACATTCACACAGTTCCACATTCATACCTGGAAGCTGCCCAGTACAACCACAGTCTGATCTGCTGGCCACTGAGCAGCTCCACTGGAGCAGTTGGGGTTAAGGGCCTTGCTCAAGGGCACCTCAGTGGTGGTAATGAGGGAGGAACAAGTGCTGCTCTTTCACTTTCCCCACCTAGATTTTATCCTCCCGGTCCAGGGATTGAATTGGCGACACATGTGTATACATATATCCCCAAATCAGAAAAAGTTGGGACAGTATGAAAAACACAAATAAAAAAAGAAAGTAGTGATTTCTAAATGTACTTTGACATGTATTTCATTGCAGACAATGTGAACACAAAATATTTCATGTTTTGTCTGGTCAACTTAATTTAATTTGTAAATATACATCCTTTCCCGTCATTCAGACCTGCAACTCATTCCAAAAAAGGTTGGGACAGGAGCAATTTAGGGCTAGTAATCAGGTAAATTCGTTAAATGATGTGATTTGAAACAGGTGATGTCAACAGGTGATTGTAATTATGATGTGGTACAAAAGCAGCATCCAAGAAAGGTCTAGTCCTTTAGGAGCAAAGATGGGCCGAGGATCGCCAGTTTGCCAACAAATACGTGAGAAAATTATTGAAATGTTTAAAAACAATGTTCCTCAAAGAAAGATAGGAAGACATTTGCTTATTTCACCTTCAACAGTGCATAACATAATTAAAAGATTCAAGGAATGTGGAGGAATTTCAGTGCGTAAAGGACAAGGGCGCAAGCCTAAGCTGAACAACCGTGATCTCCGATTCCTCAGGCGGCACTGCATCAAGAATCGTCATTCATCTATAAGCGATACCACCACATGGGCTCAGGACTACTTTGGCAAACCTTTGTTAAGTACCACAATACGTAGTTACAGCCACAAATGCCAGTTCAAACTGTACTGTGCCAAAAGGAAGCCCTATGTTAACAGTGTTCAGAAGCCCTGTCGACTTCTCTGGGCTCGGAGGCATCTGGGATGGACCATCACACAGTGGAAACGTGTACTGTGGTCAGATGAATCAGTATTTCAAGTATTTTTGGGAGAAATGGACGCCGTGTGCTCCGGACCAAAGAAGAAAAGGATCATCCAGACTGTTACCAGCAACAAGTCCAAAAGCCAGGGTCTGTCATGGTATGGGGTTGTGTCAGTGCCCTTGGCAAAGGTAACTTGCACTTCTGTGATGGCACCATTAATACTGAAAAGTACATAGAGATTTTGGAGCACAATCTGCTGCCTTCAAGAAGACATCTTTTCCAGGGACGTCCATGCATATTTCAACAAGATAATGCAAAACCACATTCTGCACACATTATAAAGTCCTGGCTGCGGAGGAAGAGGACACGGGTACTTGACTGGCCTGCCTGCAGTCCCGACCTGTCTCCAATAGAGAATGTGTGGCGCATTTTGAAGCGCAAAATGTGACAACGAAGACCCCGTACTGTTGCCCACCTTAAGACTTGTGTGCAGCAAGAATGGGACAAAATTACACCTGAAACACTTCATCACTTGGTGTCTTCAGTCCCTAAACGTCTTTTAAGTGTTGTGAAAAGGAATGGCAACATTACAAAGTGGTAAATGCTTTACTGTTCCAACTTTTTTTGAAATGTGTTGCAAGAACCAAAATAGGAATTTTGTTTTTTTGAAAAAAGGAAGGAACACATTAAATTATGTGCTGTTGTATTGTCTGCAATGAAATACAAGTCAAAGTACATTTAGAAATCACTACTTTCTTTTTTTATTTGTGTTTTCCATACTGTCCCAACTTTTTCTGATTTGGGGTTGTGTATATATATATATATATATATATATATATATATATATATATATATATATATATATATATATATTTAACACAGCAGGAGTATATTTAGTAAAGAGATGGCAATAGATTTTAGAAAAATCCTACTGTCAGCTCTCCTGTATTAATCAGTTATCAATGTCACATAAATATTTAGGGACCGTCTTGGACGACAAATGTGTCAAAGAAAGCCAATGAGCATTTGTATTTCTTTTGTAAGCTCCATAATTTTAACACTGATGGGACTCTGATGAGAATGTTTTATTGTTGTTTTATTTAATCACTTTTTACTTTTAGCTTTGTAAGTTGGTATGGTTTACTGAACCAAAAGGATAAAAAACGACTTATGGAGATTGTCAAAGTGTGCGGTAAATGTATTTAAAGCAAGAGATTTTAAGAAGGCAGTTTTAGCAGATCACAATCTGTTGCATGTGTTTGAGTTGCTCCCATCTGGATGTAGGTACAGCCTTTGTTGTTATTTTGTAATGATTGTATTTGTTGGCTACTGGCTGTTTCACAAATTGCCCCTCTGGGATTGAGCCCTATTTATGTTTATACTGGCCTCACAGCCTGTTTGCTTGTCATTGCGTTCTATAGGCTTGCCTTGGAATTTTGTATAGATAAAATGTTTTTTGTCAGTTGCAGGTGGTTAATGCCATGCACTGGTATTTCCATTGGCACTGGTTTGTCATCCACTTGTTTCACCAGAGCTTCTTTCCCCTTAAAAGCAGCTCAACAATATCATTTTGTATCAAGTTTGTTTTCTTGGCCTGTTCATACCTTTGCTTAGTAATGTGATCGGTATTGGTTAACTCTACATATTTATCTACCTGTTTCATGCAGACGTATGGGAATGGTAACCTGAAGCGTGTGGGTGTGATTCTCCAGAGGGGGGTTTCCCCTGCTGGGCTATCCTCATCAACACTGAACCTCTCCTTCTGACTGTCAAACAGAGCCCCAGAGGTTGCAAGGTCCGTCCCAATGGGGAAGTATATGAGTATATGAGTCTTTATATGAGTGGAGTGGAGGATGGAGTCTGTGATTGTGTTGCTAACAGCTTATTATGATGTAATTGGCTATTGTCTCACATTAATTCCTTCATTATTTACATAAAATATACAGTCTTATGATTCAGTTCTACATGTTATTTACATACACATTGCTTGTCTTTCACAATGTAGATTTTGAAGAAACTCAAAGAAAAAATCATTTGTATATGAAATAACCAAATGGAAATGTTATTTAATTATTAAGTTATATAATTATTTTATTCCACTGCTGTTCAAAGTATTTAAATTTTACATTGACACAAGGTAGTCTGCTCCATGATTTGCAACATTGCCCACAATGGCCTAATATAATAAGATATATTTGAGGGGTAGAAAACAAATCTTTATTCTCTCACCTCATATAGTCTTGCATAGCCAGTGGATGACTTGTTGAGAGCTTTGTGAGTTAATGATGTGAGTTTCTTGAACATGGTTTGACGTCAGGAACGCCTTTGGGTGATCTGGGCCAATTTTGAGTAACTGAGTGCTCACGGTAAAAGATCTCAGTGTTCCCAGGTTGCTTACTTTGGCTTATCTTCCGGCTCTTCCTGTTTTAGTCTCCCTCTTAATTTGCACATAGAATCCGAGGTTGCTGAAGTGAGACTGGGTTGACAGGTTGTAGTTGCTAAAGTTAGATGCCGTCTTTGAAAAGCAAATGTTTTTTGGCTCGGGTAGTGTTCCTCTGGTCTTTCCAGACCCCAACCCAATAACCACTGGCTGATTCAATGGATTGTTTTTGCCCATCTGAGCAGATACTCTTTAAAAAGCACCTGGCTCTTTAATGTTGGCTGTGCCACTGTGTTATCTCTCTAGTCTTCTATCTGTCTTGTCACTCTTAAATGCTTCTCAGGCGCCTGAGTTGCTGGGTTGCAGGACGGAGATTGGCCTACTGGGGAGAGACTCTATTGAACCGTCAGTATGGCACATGATATACAGTAGTCAGAAGGGAAAGTAAAATTAAGTAGCTGTGGTCTGCCGGTGGGAACACTGTTTTTATGAGGTGGGGGGGGGGGGAGAGTGATGACCCATTTGCTTGACTAGGTGTCAAAAGAGTAAAGGCCTCTACAGACTGACCAGACGGCCGACCCTCGGCAGAAAAGGCAGTTGGACTGATCAGTCTCCCCGAGTTGGTCAAAAAAATACCTCGGAACACGAGGAGACGAGACAGCAGGCGGCGCTAATCTGTATTGTCACCCAAAAATTAAAAACGGCAGCTGATTGGAAGAACGTGTCACGTGGGTCTGGTTTCTCCAGGAAATTCAAAGACAGACTGTCATGGCGGATTGTTCAGAAACAATCTTATATTTTACGTGTTTCTGAAAACATTTTAAGCGAGAAATAGACCATGCAGTTGCTGAATCGGTCTTCATTTCAGATCTACAAAGGTCAGTCACTATGCCCTTCTGATTGGCGAAAATGAAGGCCCATGGCCCCACGATGGCACGGAACACATCGCACAGAATCGAGTTACTGACCTCGCCAGACTGTTCGACGGCCGATTATCGGGTTGGTCTGTAGACGCCTTAAGAGTAAGTGACTTGTGATAAACTAAAGAGCCAAAGAGAACCATATATATTTTCTCAGCTAGCAGACCATACCAGGCATGAAATGCAAGCAGTACCCTATAAGAAGACTCTATAAAAAAGATGAATATGGCTAGGGGCTATAAGTGTAGTTAGAATGTGAATTCAAAGATTTTAGGATGAATATGTTTGAGATGGTTTCCTTCTTCAGGTGCTACGCGAATATATAGTAAAGAGATTCGACGTAGTTCAAATCAGCATAAATGAGACTGAGATGTGTGGAGTTCATCAGGGGTCAATCCTTGAACCACTTTTATTCAATGTGTATGTTCCTCTTAACTTGTAAATGTCAGTTTAAAATAGAAATGCATCATTTTTATCAGTTAGTCTGATTGTCCACTTAGCACTTTGACAAAACAACGTCCATAAACAAAGTCAAAATTTTGACAGCATGTAGCCCACAAGTGTTGAGCTCAGACTTGAACACAAATAAAGATAACTATTCTGCCATTTATCTCCCCCGTTGGATCAGTTTGTTTCCATGACTTCCCTGTATGTCATAATGGGCCCTATCTTGCACCCAGCGCAATTGACTTTGTACACCGACGCATGTATCATTCCTATTTTGCACCCGACGCACAGCGGACTTTTCCCTCCACAGACGCACGTCAGCAAATTAGGGACTGAACTTGCACTCCTGGGGGCGGTTCAGTGAAAAGAGTAGCCGTGTTCAGGCGCAAACGTTCCCTAGTGCTATTTTGCAGTTTCAGAAAACAATTCCGCCACTGACCAGGAAAAACCTAGTCTAAAGTCAGTGGTGCGTTATTCAGATGCTATTTTAAGGGCGCACGCTTGGCCATAGCGTGTACACAACGCACATACCATTTGCTTCTTTCATCTACACGGACACAGCAGTTCCCATTTTTGCAAACCATACATAATTACAAGGATAAATATTAGTGAAAATGTGATGGATCAGGAGGCACTTTACAGTACAGTCCTCAAAAGGTCGCAGTATTCTTTGTGGCTTGTTGTGTTTTACACAACATTTCCATTAATCATGGATGTGTTGATTACATAAATGAGGAAATATTAGAGGACTTAAGGAGACGTGATGTTGAACTACGGCGGGATTGGACACTTGAGGGTCCGGGAGTGGAAATGCGCAACGTGCTCCTGGTGGAGCAGGTGGATGGAGATGGAGTGGGGGGGCACAACAGGAGCAGGTGGTGCGTTTGGAGGCCCACGCTCCATGGCTGCAGCAATCCTCTCCAGACTTGAGGAGATGCGCCTGAGAGGCCGCAGCAACATCGCCACCCAGTCAAGACGGGCATTTATTACTTTGCCGCATCCCGGACAGCTCCCGCTCCAGCCCTGACGAGAACGTCGGTCTCCTCAGCTGTGTGCGCCAGGCAAAACCGGCGTCATAATAGCAATCCGCCATGGAACAAGCGCGCCTGCTTTTAAAGGAACACGCCGACTTATTGGGACATTAGCTTATTCACCATAACCCCGACAGACAAGTCAATACATATCCTTCTCATCTCCGTGCGTGTCGTAACTCTGTCTGACGGCTCCACCGTTAGCTTAGCCTGGCACATATCCTGGAGGTAACTGGCTCCAACTAGCCTACTGCTCCGAATAAGTGTGTTATGTGGGCAGCTTGTCTCTCCCTTTTCTGTTTCCCTTCCTCCTTGTTTTGTCCCCTCTTTGTCTGTTGTATCTGTATGTGTGTTTGTCCCCTTTATGTTGGTGTGTCTGCCGGTGTGTGTCCAGAGTGATCAGGGGGCGTGCTCAGGATCTGCCTCACCTGTGCAGCTGCGGGTTGTTCCAGTGATTCCGGCCTACACAGCTGCATCCTATTCTCTCATCAACCTGCACTACTAATACCTGGGCATGACTCTCCACCGGCGCCAGATCGTTGTTTCTTACTAGAGCGGTAACTTGGCTCACCAGTAGCGTTTGTATTTTTGTCTCTGCCTGGCTCTTAACTCCCCTTAACCTGTCATTTGTTTTTCCTTCAGTTCTGACATACCTCCCATCCTGTCTGCCTGCCTACCAGCCTGTCCGCCTGCCTGCCTGCCCGCCTGCCTGCCTCAACCTCTCCTACCTCCGGAGCAGACTAGCCCACTCTGTTCCTTTTCTTCAGTTGTATTTTTGGACTAAGATTAATTGAATTTTTATTAAAAGAATTTTTGTTTTTTTTCCACTCCCCTGTCGTGTCTGTTCTCTGTGTGCTGGGTTGAACCATAGCCTAACAGAACGATCTGGCCATGGACCCTACAGAGAAACAGCACGAGGGAAACAAAGACAGCTTCCAGCAAGCTATCCAGGCTCAAGGAACGTTGCTAGGACAGCATGACCAATTGATTCGGACTCTTTTGGAAAATAATCACCAACTGCTGAACCAGGTGACTCAGATAACTACACAAATCTTGAAATTGTCTGTTATCAGTTCTCCATCTCTCTCTGACCCCCAGTTAGATGCTCCCCAAGCTGCCTCCTCGGACATTATGCAGGCTTCGTTCCATCGGGAACCCCCTGTCACGTCGCCTGAACCGTTCTATGGAGAATTGGACAAGTGCCGGGGATTTTTACTACAGTGTGACTTGATTTTTTGGCAGAGACCACTGTCATTTCCTACTGATTCCTCTAAGGTACATTATGTTCTGGGGCTGTTAAGAGGGAGAGCTCTGGTTTGGGCTGAGGCTGTGTGCTCAAATCAAACTTTGTCTGGATTGACTTTTGCTGATTTTTCTGCTACATTGAAGACTGTTTTTGACCATGTGGGTAATTCCTCCAAGAGACTTTTTAATTTGAGGCAGGGATTTAACAGTGTGGCTGAGTACTCTATTGAGTTCTGGACTTTGGCAGCGGACTCCAAGTGGAATAATGCGGCACTTCAAGGAGCATTCCTAAACGGTTTGAATGACGCCATTAAGGATGAAGTGGCTGCTCGTGATGAGCCACATGATTTACATTCTCTCGTTTCCCTGTCCATTAAGCTTGACAACCGGTCACGGGAGAGACGTCGAGAAAGAGGTGGTCGGCCACGTCTAGGAGGACGCGTTCCCCAGCCTTCTACCACTCGCGTCTCGCCTCCCCGGAGCCGGCAGCTTCTGGTTCCTGATCCCATCCCGAGCACAGAGGAGAAACCAATGCAAGTGGGTCGAGCTCGACTTCTTCCAGCTGAGCGGCAACGGCGCCTCCAGGCGGGTGAGTGCCTGTACTGTGGAGACGCCACACACATTCTGGCTACATGCCCTAAGCGCCCAAAAGACAAGGCTCGCTCGTAAAGGTGGGTCTACTTGCGAGCCCAGAGTAAGATCCTGAACCCATCATTCCCCGATTACAAGTACCTGTAACTTTACGTTTTCAAAGTCATTCCCTACCACTCTCAGCTCTCATAGACTCTGGTGCAGAAGACAACTTTATTAGCCACCAGTTCATTACACAAGCTTGTATCCCCGTGGAGCCACTACCTACCCCCATTCGTGTCACAGCCCTTGATGGGCGCCTCCTCGCTGAGATAACTCATCAAACCACCCCCGTCTCCCTAGTGATTTCTGGCAACCATTGTGAAAGCATTCAGTTAAGAGTTATGTCTGGCTCAGCTACCCCCCTAATCCTTGGCTTCCCCTGGTTGGCTCTTCACAACCCACAAATTGATTGGACACGACACACCATTATCAGTTGGAGCACTAACTGCCATTCTGAGTGCCTCAGGTCAGCAGTTCCCCCCCACTAGATGTAACCCAACTCTTCCCTCAGCTCCTCCCGATCTGTCATCTGTTCCCAAAGAATACCATGACTTAGCTGAGGTTTTCAGTAAGGACAAGGCTCTGTCTCTACCACCACATAGGCCTTATGATTGCCCTATTGAACTGCTTCCTGGTGCTCCCTTGCCCTCTAGTCGCTTATACAATCTGTCCCGACTGGAAAGAGAAGCAATGGAGCAATACATTGGTGATTCCCTGGCCTCGGGCATAATCCGTCCCTCGTCGTCTCCTTTGGGTGCGGGTTTCTTTTTCGTGGAAAAGAAAGACAAGTCATTACGCCCCTGTATAGATTTCAGGGGTTTAAACAACTTAACTGTTAAAAACAAATATCCCCTTCCACTCATCAACTCAGCTTTTGAACCTCTGCATGGCGCCACAGTTTTCTCCAAGCTCGACCTCAGGAATGCTTATCACCTTGTCAGAATCCGAAAGGGAGATGAGTGGAAAACCGCTTTCAACACTCCACTGGGACATTTTGAGTATTTGGTCATGCCCTTTGGGCTCTCTAACGCCCCTGCTGTATTCCAAGCCATGGTGAACGATGTCCTTAGGGATTTTTTAAACCGTTTTGTCTTTGTCTACCTGGATGATATTCTTGTTTTTTCCAAGTCACCCGAGGAGCATGAGTCACACGTCCGTCAAGTCCTTCAACGGCTCTTGGAGAATAAGCTGTACGTCAAAGCAGAGAAGTGTGAGTTCCACAAACAGTCTACATCATTCCTTGGATTTATCATTGAGAGCGGGCAGGTGAAGGCGGACCCCGAGAAGATCCGTTAAGAATGGCCCACACCCACCATCCGTAAGCAACTTCAACGATTTTTGGGCTTTGCTAACTTCTACCGAAGATTCATTAAGGGTTTTAGTAAAGTGGTGGCACCCCTTACTAGACTCACATCTCCTAAAGTCCCTTTTCTGTGGTCCCCTGAGGCGGAGCAGGCGTTAGGGGTTTTGAAGGGACTGTTTTCCACCTCCCCCGTGTTGATACACCCCAATACCTCTCTGCAGTTTCTTGTGGAGGTGGACGCATCTGACTCAGGTGTGGGAGCAGTACTCTCCCAGCGCTCCCCCACTGACCAAAAGCTTCACCCCTGTGCTTTTTTCTCCAAGAAATTGTCTCCCACAGAACGGAATTACGACGTTGGAAACCGGGAACTGCTGGCGGTCAAGCTAGCACTGGAAGAATGGCGGCACTGGCTGGACGGAGCTGAACTGCCTTTTGTGGTCTGGACAGACCACAAAAACTTGGCTTACATCCAAGCCACTAAGAGACTCAACTCACGCCAAGCCAGATGGGCCCTGTTTTTTAGTAGGTTTAACTTTATTCTAACCTACAGACCGGGGTCCAGAAATGTTAAACCTGATGCTTTGTCCCGCCAGTTTGCTGTCCCTTCAGAGACCAGCGAGCCTGAGGCAGTCCTACCTTCCTCATGCGTCGTGGCGGCAGTACAGTGGGAGATCGAGTCTCTTGTGAAGACTGCACTTGCGACGGACCCGGGACCGGGTGATGGACCTCCCAACCTGCTCTTTGTTCCCAAGACGGTCCGGTCTAGGGTATTGCAGTGGATTCACACCTCCCGTTTTACTGGTCACCCTGGGATGAGACGCACGTTGACGCTGCTAAAGAGACATTTTTGGTGGCCTTCAATGGAAACTGACGTTCGGGCTTTTGTAGCAGCCTGTTCAACCTGTGCTCGGGGCAAAGCCTCCCATCAGTCTCCTTCGGGGCTGCTTCTACCCCTCCCAGTTCCCAGCCGTCCCTGGTCCCACATAGCCATGGACTTCGTCACCGGCCTACCCAAGTCTGAAGGTAATGATACTATACTTACCATTGTGGACAGATTCTCTAAATCTGTTCACTATATAGCATTACCTAAATTACCGTCTGCCAGTGAGACAGCGGACCTCTTAGTCCAACATGTATTCTGTCCCCATGGAATACCTGTGGACATTGTTTCCGATAGAGGCCCACAGTTTACTTCCCGTGTTTGGAAGGTTTTCTGTTCTGCTTTGGGTGCTTCCGTTAGTCTGTCCTCAGGGTTTCATCCCCAGACCAACGGTCAAATGGAAAGAGCCAACCAAGACCTCGAAGCAACCCTTCGTTGTGTGGCTGCTCAACATCCATCATCCTGGGCCAAACATCTGCCTTGGATAGAGTACGCCCACAACTCCCTTACCACCTCTGCCACCGGCCTTTCACCCTTCGAAGTAACCATGGGTTACCAACCTCCTCTGTTTCCTGCTCAGGAGAAGGAATTGGCTGTTCCTTCGGTTCAGGAGAACCTCCGCCGCTGCCAGAGGGTGTGGAGCGACGCTCGGGAAGCGTTGCTTCGGACCACCGACAGGAACAAGACGACAGCGGATAGACCCAGGACTCCCGCACCTGTGTTTCGTCTGGGTCAAGAAGTTTGGCTGTCGTCTAAGAACGTACCTCTTCGTACCAAGTCACGCAAGCTG
This sequence comes from Gymnocephalus cernua, assembly GCA_023631565.1. NCBI lineage: Eukaryota > Metazoa > Chordata > Actinopteri > Perciformes > Percidae > Gymnocephalus > Gymnocephalus cernua. Next base: position 11,659,106 of record CM042427.1, on the reverse strand, counting down.
TCTCCTCGGTACCTGGGTCCGTTTGTGGTGGAGTCCATCGTTAACCCCGCTGCGGTTCGTTTGAAGTTGCCTTCAGCCATGAAGATACACCCTACTTTCCACGTCTCCCAACTGAAACCTGTGTCCTCCAGCCCTTTGTGTCCTCCGGCAGATCCTCCTCCACCTGTTCGCCTCATTGACGACCATCCGGCGTACACCGTCAGTAGGCTCCTGGACTCTCGGAGGCGGGGTAGGGGTCTCCAATACCTTGTCGATTGGGAAGGTTATGGACCGGAGGAGCGGTCTTGGGTCCCTAACCGTTTTGTGTTGGATCCTCAGCTGATCACGGACTTCCATCGCGACAACCCTGACAGGCCTGGTGGGTCGCCAGGTGGCGACCATTGAGGGGGGGGTACTGTTATGTAGGCAGCTTGTCTCTCCCTTTTCTGTTTCCCTTCCTCCTTGTTTTGTCCCCTCTTTGTCTGTTGTATCTGTATGTGTGTTTGTCCCCTTTATGTTGGTGCGTCTGCCGGTGTGTGTCCAGAGTGATCAGGGGGCATGCTCAGGATCTGCCTCACCTGTGCAGCTGCGGGTTGTTTCAGTGATTCCGGCCTACACAGCTGCATCCTATTCTCTCATCAACCTGCACTACTAATACCTGGGCATGACTCTCCACCGGCGCCAGATCGTTGTTTCTTACTAGAGCGGTGACTTGGCTCACCAGTAGCGTTTGTATTTTTGTCTCTGCCTGGCTCTTAACTCCCCTTAACCTGTCATTTGTTTTTCCTTCAGTTCTGACATACCTCCCATCCTGTCTGCCTGCCTACCAGCCTGTCCGCCTGCCTGCCTCAACCTCTCCTACCTCCGGAGCAGACTAGCCCACTCTGTTCCTTTTCTTCAGTTGTATTTTTGGACTAAGATTAATTGAATTTTTATTAAAAGAATTTTTGTTTTTTTTCCACTCCCCTGTCGTGTCTGTTCTCTGTGTGCTGGGTTGAACCATAGCCTAACAAAGTGACAAAATAACGGCAACATGTTCCTATTTACATTTTGTGATTTGTATAGTCACAGCGTGTACAAATAACGTCACATTATTTTGTCGGAGCAGTAGGCGGAGATGGGAAGGGTATGTATCGACTTGTCTAACTGTCGGGGTTACAGTGAATAAGCTAATGTCCCAATAAGTCGCCGTGTTCCTTCAAAGGGAATGTGAGATGACGCTCTGATTGGTTTATTGCACGTTACACCCAAACCACACCTACTTCAGACCAACCCATTTTAGATTAGACTCATTTATCCCGCCGGTATAATAGTCTTGCCTGCCTTTCCACTTTGTATAACAGCGCCCGAGATCTGCCCACAAAGCTACTTGTGTTTTGCGTTTGATACTTGCGTTTCAGATCGTTAAAAAAGGGCCCCTTGTGTTTAAGTATTGTGAGGGTGCTTCTTTTTCTCAGTGTCATGACTGTTGAAAATTAACCTGCAAGATGCCAGAGACCGACTCTGAAGTGTCACGTAGGAAGAAGCCTTAACAGGTTATGTATTAAACTATCTAACTGCAACCAAGAAAATGATAGCTCAACGCTGTCACATATTGTGGAATTTGTTCTGTATGTCTGAATGATAAATGGTGCTAATAACAATAAAAAATCTATCTAAAAAACAGTTTAAAAAAACTATCTGACATCTTAAAGTCTGTCAGTTGGATTATGATCCCGTCTTCAAGTGATAATAATTAATAATAAAAATGTATACTTTATTAATCCCGCAAGGGAAATGAAAATGGTTGGTGGAAATGGTGTTTGAATATGCTTAGATTTAGTGTCTGTATTGTACTTTCAGGGACAGTTTTTTATATATTTTGTTTCATTTTCTTGAATTTTATTTACCTACCATTTTAACAACAAATGGTAAAAAGGACTGTCAAAGTTACAGCCATGAATCTACAGCATTTTACATCTTTATATTGAAGTACTCTTTTCAAGCAGCCCGAGACTACAAGCAGCCTAAAGCAAATGGTTTTTAGGGCAATTGGTGGCACATGTTTTCACTGTAATAACTTAGCAAATAACTAGAGTGTGTGTGTGTGTGCGTGCGTGCGTGCGTTCGTGCGTGCATGTGTGTGCGTGTGTGTGTGTTTATCTGTCATTGGTATTTATTATGAGAGCTAATGTCTATTAATTTGTAATAGCCTTAGAGGCACACACAAATGCAGGCACACACATATTGTATGACTGGAGTCATAATGTGCACCTGAATGCAACAGTAGGTCTACCCAATTGCAGTGATGCCTCAAAACTGCACGAGCTGGTTGGCTAGGACGAAACTCCACATGCGTAACCCTTCCTTCATAACACACCGCTGTTAAAGGGAAAGCTATCTGTCTGTTGAGACTGTAGTCATGGACGGTTCAATTAAAACACCAATTAAATATTCCGAGGGAGTGGAGGGAGATTCGACAGTAGGTAAAGCGGCTGCTTCTGTTCAAGGCTCCGGTGATAGCCGGGGCTCCTGCCTGAAGAACATGCATTGCTTCATCCCGCCGGACTACCGGCATGAGCTGGTACAACTTTTCAAGCTAGCGGGACCAGTGGTAAGACCGAACTGAATTTGAAATGAAACGTTAACTGATGTTTGAGTGACGCTTCTCCCATTTTCTGTGCATTGTGAATATGTGAATATGCAATAGTAGGCTACGTTAATTAAGTTAGTTTATAACTTTATGAAGCGAACAGTTATTAGGGAATACAGTATGTGCTATTCAATCAAGTTAAAGTACTTTTAGTGCCCCAGACAGAAAAAATGTATTTGGGCCAGATTTGGGCCAGATCTTCGGTCTTCATTAGCATTTGGCGCAGATCCGCTAAATTGACCTGGGCCGGACTCATCCTTTCCAACGGCCCAATACCGGAACAGGTTGGAATTACGGATCAGAGACCCTCTATGTCAGAGACAGATTCTGGCCCAGTAGGCCTACAGTTATTAATGCCATGACGTGTGGTGCGGATCCGGCCCAACAAAAAAACAATACAAACCAATACAATAATAAGGAAGCTGAGAACGGCCATGAATCCTTTTATGTTTTTTTATGGATTTTTTTATGCACTGTTATCTCGTGATAACGACTTATTAATTTGTTATCTCGATATAACAAAGTTTGTTTTCTCCCACTAATCCCACTAAGACACCCTTCCATTTAACCCGAGGAAGGGGCTCCATGAGCAGATAGAGGTCTGCCATTTCTCCCTCCTCTTCTCCAGTCAAATACTTGGAAAAAATCCCACTAGAGGGAGAAACGGAAGATTCCCTGGGTTAAATGGAAGGGCGTCTTAGTGGGAGAAAACAAACTTTGTTATATTGAGATAACAAATTAATAAGTCGTTATCACGAGATAACAGTGCATAAAAAAATCCATTAAAAAAAATCTTGACAAAACAAAAAAAATCTTGAGAAAGCAAACTTTGTTATATCGAGATAACAAATTAATAAGTCGTTATCACGAGATAACAGTAGGGCTGCAGCTATCAATTCTTTTTGTAATCGATTAATCTAGCACTTTATCGATCGATTAATCGGATACATTTTTTTTGCGTATTTTAAACAACCAAAACAAATAATGCATAACGAAAATGACGTGGCTGTAAAATGATCAAGCATTTGGCTTTTATTTCTCAAAAGAACAGAGGTATTTATTCCAACTCCAACATTTGGCAAGTTCCATGCTGTAATCTAACCCTGACATCAAAGTAAATATGTAAATATGTAAAATATTATGTAGATTTCTACACCTGCAGCATTTACCATTGGGCTACTAACAAATAATATATAATTTCTGGGGTGAGCCTATTTGCTATGGTAACCTAGCAACCTGTGTGTGTGCACGCCTGCCGTGCGTGAGGATGAGTGAGAGAGACGAGGGTGCGTGTGTGTGTGTGTGTGTGTGAAGGGGTTCTTTTTTTTAGGCTATACTCTCTTGCAATTGAACATGAATAAGTTTACTACTTAAAAACATCAAAGCTAAACATCATATCTAGTCAAACCGCATCACGACATCATTACAAATACAGTATGCGATTAAAATCAGCGGCTGCTTAGGCTACGTTACCTTGTTTCAGCGACGCTTGGTGAAACAGCGTGAAGTGGATGTTTATGGTTCAGATGCTGAATCATTGAAGTCGTACTGCTGTGGTATGCCAGGTCTACTTTGCAGGAGTAGACACATTGCACCTTGTTCTCTTCCCTTTTTAGTATGTAATGATCCCAAATTTTAGACATTCTCTGCCGTTTCTGGACATCTTTACTCTCCGCCATCGCGCCAACTAAATTCAAAATGTATCACGCGCTAGTGGTGTGCTTCCTGAACAACGGTCCGTGTGGAACAATCAGATCCCTGCGCGTATAGTGCGTATCATAGGAATTTAACGAGGCTTCGAGGCAGAGGTTTTGCCTCGAGGAATTTTGAATCGTTTCAGCCCTAGATAACAGTGCATAAAAAAATCCATTAAAAAAAATCCATGGCCGTTCTCAGCTTCCGTACAATCAAGTGACAAAAATCATATGGTTTAAGATCAATGTTAATTATTCAAATTACAAAAAAATTCAAAACCAAGTAAAACCTAAAGTGAACACTGCTTATATTTACTGCTCATTGGTGTGACCAGGCACGGCGGCCCCCGCGGTGGCAAACCAGATTAAATCATCTGATGGCGTATTGATTTATCTCCGTGTTGGTGCGAGTTTTGTCAGACATGTGATTCTTCCTCACTGCACCTGTAAGACGTACAAAAAGCACACAAAGCAAGGAGTAAATATAGATTCAATATTCAAAGATTCTTTATTACATGACATAGTAAAACGCTAGCACAAATAAATGTGACTAAAGTGGTGTGGAGTGAGTAGTGAGTGAATGAATGAGAGTGGTGATTAAAGACTGAGTGAAAGGCATCTGATATAATACTTATGAGACATCTGTAGCTACTAGCAGCTAGGCTAGCTACAGAGAAAAGAGTGGGTATTGTAGGCTAGCATGGCTACGATTTTGCAACTAACACACGATGGAAAAGATATTCAGCCATTTTGGTGAATAATAAGCAAAGATCACCGATTCAGCCTTAAAGCCTACGTTCACATTAGTTGTGGATGTTTAAAATAACCTATACTACCAGCTAACCGTAGCCTAGGAGAGATAGCTAGTAGGCTACCCACCTTGGCTGACACGTCTCAAGTTCTGTTAATACATCCATGAGTGTAAACTAAGTTTGTAAACGTTTATGTTTAATATAAATATTTAACAGACTAACATAACATCAACACCAGTTTACATTTAAAATTGTACTTGTATAACGCACTTACCAATAATAACAAAGACGATGCAGCCTGCAGTCTTCCACTCTGCATGTCAGATAGAGTTGTGAGTTTATTGAGGAGCATCTTGCTGCACACTGGGTTTATTCGGGAAAAAACGTTCCGTTAGTTGTGGCGCGCCCGGCCTGCGCAGCTCCCGCGGATCCAGCCCACACCCATGGCCCACACCTGCCGGGCGGACTCAATTCAGTGCAGGCCTGCACAGCTGCCCCGCCAGACAAGTCTGGCCCAAAGTTGGTGCAGATCTGCATAGTGAGTGTGACTGCTACGTGAATCTACTGATTCGAAAACAGATCTGGCACAGATGTAAATGCTGTCTGGGGCTGCATACAGGTTGTTGGGTTTTTTTTACTGTTTTTACTCATACAAAACAATTTACAAAACAAGAAATGAAACCATTAAATACAACGAACAGATCACAGTTATTAAGATTACAATGGTGGACTGAAGATGCAGTGTGAAATAAAGACTATGCAGATTGTAACATTTGTTGTGGAATGCTATGCTAAAAGAACAGGGAAAAAAGTTATAAACAGTCATAGGAGCACTAAAGGGCAAGACAACAGTTATTACATTAAATAAGCAAGGATTTAGGCATATTAGAATAAAGTAGTAGCCTATGGCTTTTTTCCATGTAGCCTATGAAAAAAAATGTATGGCTGCATACAGGTTGTTGTTGTTTTTTTTTACTGTTTTTACTCATACAAAACAATTTACAAAACAAGAAATGAAACCATTACATACAACAAACACTTTTTATGATGGCAATATGTGGAGCAGTTGTGGCCTAATGGTTAGAGAAGCGAGCTTGGGACCAAGAGGTCGCAAGTTCAATCCCCAGACCCAATCCCCCCTCCCTCATTTCCACCACTGGTGCCCTTGAACAAGGCATAACCCCAACCTGGTGGAATCTAGTGTTTCACTAGTTGAAGCTTCTGTAACAGAGTTTATCAGGAATTTATATTGTGAAAAATCACCAATAAAGGCTTCTAAACCAAATATTACACAACCGGACAAGTCCCAGCAGTAAAGTGACCAGCATTGGCCGAGATCACAGCTTTGTCACGTCACGTAGCTACTTAATAGTTAGCAGTATGCTAACATTAGATTGTAGCTAGTGGAACGAAGCAAGCACTTTCTACCGTGAAAAATCACAGAAAATGGCTTCTGAACCAAACACTACCCAATCTGACATGTTTCAGCAGTAATGCGACCTGGAATTTGGAAGATTTAACAACTTTGGCAGCCCATGATGACATTTGTTTACTGCCGTTAGCCATGTAGCTTTAGTTAGCAGTTGACAATAATAGAATATAGCAGAAATTTCTACCGCAAATAAAGGCTTTTAAACCTAAAACTACTAACAGAAAATTTTTCAGGAGTAATGTGACCCGGAATTTGGGATAATTTAATGACACTGGCGGCCAAGATGACATATTTTACTGCTGTTAGCATGTAGTTACATGGGTTAACGTTAACACTGCAGTGGCGTAAAAAAACACTCCAGTGCTGCCTACTTGGAGCAGATGGCCAATCATAGAAGTTCGGCTTAGAGTTGCATAAGACTTATCCAAGAGTAGAAAAAAACTGTTGAAACCTCATTATTTACCTCACGTTCAACATGAAAATCCCACATTATAACATTGTAGATATGACAGAAAACACGGAAAAGCATAATATGTCAAATGATCAACTCTAAAATAGAACTAAAAACAAACATTCAGCCAAAACAATCAGTCCAGTATAGGAACCAGTTCAACAGCATCACTGTTTAATAATACACAGGAAGCCACCTCTGATCAAATGCATGCCTACGTGCAACCATTGCATGGTATTTATTTTTGCATTAGAAATACCTATTGTTATACAGTAGTCATATTTATACAGTAAGGCTTATGATATCCATTAGGTCTTCACTCGCTGAAAATGTCTATAATGCCTCATGTTTGTATTTATTAGGGGTCCAAGCCCGAGTCTAGAAGAATCGACGGTAGCAAAGCTATGCCATTCGCACAGCAGGGCTGTGGAACCCTATTGTTTTTCTAATGATTTCCCTCCATTTTTTTATTCCTTCTTTGTGTAGCCAACTATGAAAACACCAACTTTGCCATATCTCGGCCAAAATAAACACTATCAACGCAAAACTTTAGATTCTTGTTTGGCATGACCATCTGGAGGTGCCCCACATATTTTACAAAAATTGGCCACTAGGGGGCGCTACAAGTACATCTGATTTTTACAAAATTTGGAGGGTACCATCTAGGGCCACTCCTGAGGACACCCCTATAGTGGGGTACTGATTGGTCAAAGTGGGTGTGGCCTATGGGACCGAAATTTTGATTCACCACTTACACTGATGTGAGCAACTTTAAATTTACAGGGTAGATGTACAATGGGTCATGGACCTGACCTACCAAATATTACACATGTTGACCACTAGGTGGCGCTATAATGTTTTTTTGCCTTTAACTCCCACATTACACATCGCACATTAGAAACCCTTATGTCCATGTGTTCGTTGAATCAAGCTGAATGACATGATGTAGGCCACGCCCATTTCAGCTGAAGTTTTTTCGCAATATCGCGCAATGTGCAAAACCAACCATTTCGAACTCGTCCTGGGCCATGCGACTGATCTGCACGAAATCTGCTAAGTAGCTCCTCCAGATAGACCTGACCAAAAGTTGTAAAAAGAATTTTGCTATGTTAAAGTATGCGCATTTGACGACCAAACAACTTTTCCTAGCTAGCTACTAAACACAAACTAAATATATGAAAATAAAGGTATAGTGGAGGATTTTCTTTTTCCGGTTCGATCATCAAGACTATTGGTTGTCAATCATTCTGCTGATATGTTTACGTAAGGCCGTCGTACGTGCTCATCCGTAGGTAGTTTTCGCTTTCTTTTCTTTCTTTTTCTCTAGCGCGACCGCCTTCTCCCCGCTCTCTCTCTGGTGCTGGCTCCTGCGCCCCCAACCTCGTCTCCCTCGGCCTCTAGCGCACCCCCCCTTCTGGATCTTGGTCGGGATGAACAGGGCATGGGCTCGTAGTCAGTATCAGATTCCACAAGACTCTCTTCTTGAAAGCTCTAAACGCACCAGCAATAAAAAAAACAACTTAGATGCTAGACGATAGCTTGTTTGTTGGCATGTAGCATGCTAAAGTTAGCTATAGAGATGCTTGTCGTAAATGGATTTTCACTTACCGGTGGCAAGTCTGACATAGTGGAAAAAGTGCAAATCTTCTTTTGGAAACATGTAAACAGAGCGTGCACGAGGAGAACTAGGCGTGTGCATGCTCTCTCGTGCACACGTTTAATAGGCGTTCCCTCTAGGGAGCAGGTAGTGTTGTGCATGTGCATTTTATTCAAAAAGTAGAGAGGGCGGTTTTTTCCGAAATTCAGGAAAATCCTCCATTATACCTTTAAGATTCTTGTTTGCCATGACCCTCTGGAGGTCCCCCGCACATTTTACGAATATTGGCCACTAGAGGGCGCTATAAGTACAAAAAATGTATATCTCATGAATGGCTCATCAAATTTGTACAAAATTTGGAGGGTACCATCTAGGGCCAATCCGGAGGCCATCCCTACACTGAGGTACTGATTGGTCAAAGTGGGCGTGGCCTACGGGACCCTAATTGGTTTTAGCCCTTGGGCACATTTTTGACAGCCTCAATATATACGAAAACTCACAAAAATTGGCGACAACATAAACACCTGGGAGCTTTGCGAGACTGTACAGCGATTTGGCCCATACCTGTAAATATGCGTGGACGGCCTTAACTTGGACATAGTTGCTCCGATCTTCACCAGATTTAATATACATATTGATGTAATCATCGCGGACATATTTCCAATTTACCTTCATTAGCTCCGCCCAACCAGAAGGCGGCCATTTTACATTCATGCATTTTCATGTGTTTTACATTCATTCAAACTCTTCCTTCCTTCCTGCGAGTTATAGCAACTTCATGTCTAAACAGGAAGTTGCATTATCTTGGCAAAAATTATTCTGATTGCCCCGAAACTTGACAATGTTGTTCCTCATGGCCGGTTTAGCATCTGTGCTTTGGTGGCAATCGGCCATTAGATGGCGCTGTTTTACTTTTTTTAAATAAATCAGCAAAATATGGATATATAGGAAACTACTCCTGGGGCATGAGTCCGATTGGCACAAAAACTTGCATATACACTCAGAGGACCCTCGTTACAAAAGTTATCAAATTTGATAGCTAAAACAATGTGCAAGTTATGGAGGTCCATCTTCCTGTAGGTGGGTGTTGAAACAGGAACGGTTATATCTTGCCAACAGCTATTCCGATGGACACAAAACTTAACACAATTGTTCCGCATGTGCCATTGAGGCTGTCTGCCTAATATGGCGTCAATCGGCCTTTAGATGGCGCTGTTTTGGTTTTTTTAATTAATTAGCAAATTCGCTTTAGACAAAACTTAACTTAACACGGGTTAACTGCCTTTTTGGCGTTAAACTCCACAAGCGCCTGCAGGCTTGACAACCTTGCTGGTCCGCCGTCTCACACACACACACACACACACACACACACACACAGTCAGTCACACACACATGGCCAGAGCGCAGCAGGCAGAGAGAGACATGCCCGTTTCTCTTCAGGAGACTTGTTTAAATTATGACATAGGCTTATACATTAGATTTAGTATATAGTGCATACTTTTTTTGGTGTATTTATTTTCTGATTGTAATGCTATAAAGACCGTTGCCATGCTTGCATCACTCCCTTACCCCTCCTACCAGTCCCTATGGCCACTTGGCCAGTGCAAATGTAAATGGAAAATATGGTTTTGGGGGAGAGAAGTTAGTAGAACTGCTTAGAAGTGTACTTTTCCTCTAACTACGTTTCAGTATTAGGTCGGAAAGCGGCTCATGTCGGAGAATTGCTCGGACACGCCCCTCACACCGTGCGCACCACCAGGAGAACAAAAGTGAGAGAAAGAAAAATGAGAGGTCGCAGTTCGGACGATGACTACCCGGTTGAGATTGTGCGTGTGTGTGTGTCCTCGAGATCTGACTACACACAGACACACGTAGCAGAGCTACCCACACCCATGTTTGTACTGTTGCTTAATTAAATAAAACATCAAAAGAGAGAAGTTGTTTCCATGTTTTAAACAGACACACCTGGGGTGAAGTTGGAAACCAGAATCAGCTTAAAATACAGTCCTAATCTAGTCCTCAATAACACGGGTCCAATTATAGTAACTACATGAAAACTTCACTGTTGTTACATGAAATGTCATTTCTGTTTAGCCTACATCATCAGTTTCTATCATGTGAAATTAGAGGCAAAGCCAGGCTGGCGGCGAAGCTGCAGACAGATGCTTCTCAACAGTGTGCTCCCCAACAGTCAGCTCCCCCTGCTGTTCATAAGGTGCCTCTGCACCCCTTTCGTTTCAGACCCTCCCACCAGTCTTTGGGCCACGCCTCGTGTCAAGTCCAAATGAATGTTAAATTGAAATTGAAAGCCAAATATTAAATCCAAATGAAAAGCCAATGTTAAATTGAAATTGAAAAGCCAAATATTAAATCCAAATGGAAAAGCCAAATGGAAATTCAAAAGATAACTCATTTTACATATTGATTTTTCAGTTTCCTTTTTTAAATTTAATTATGGCATGATTTTTAATTTGAGATTCATGTTCCGTTTATTTGTCTTTATGGTCCTAGAACCTTTTTTAACATTGAAGTGACCACACTGCAGCACAAATATTCTAGTAGCCCAGTTTTTCCTGAAAAAAGTGACGTTCATAGATTGACTATGGACAACAGGGTTGATGTTTTACAAGCTTTTATAGTTAATAAAACCAGACGGACCGGGGGTTGTCAAAAATCCTTTACGGCTCTGGGATATGTGCAACGGCAACATACCGCAAACCTTGCGGCTCACACCTCTCGATATTTCCTGATGTTTGTCTCCCCACCATTACACATTGCATCCCGCTTTCAAGCGTTCCCGGGGTCAACTCGTGTCGGGGCGACTGGCGCAATGAGGCTTGGACCCTGTCATAACTGCTTGCAGTTCTAGTTTTGTATGAAATATCTGCCTTGTGTATTAACATGAAAATGAGGACTGATATTTGTGTTTGTACTCCAGATCATTTCCCAGTTGATGGTGTTCATGATCAGTTTCGTCAGCACTGTGTTCTGTGGTCACCTGGGGAAAACTGAACTTGCAGCAGTGGCATTATCAATTTCAGTGAGGAGACTTTCTCTAATCCTATCTGTGTTTGAACTGGTACCTCAGCCTGCCAGTACTGGCATCTGATTTATCTATCTTTTAATGTTCATGTTTTCCTTAATTGTTTTTTTTTCTTTCTTTTTTTGCAGGTGGTTAATGTCACCGGTCTTTCCATTGGCACTGGTTTGTCGTTAACTTGTGATACCCTCATATCTCAGGTAGTGTTCTCACCAGAGGTTGTTCTTTCACTTCCTTTATCTAACCAGGACAAACACAACTGCTACTGCTGCGTTCCCAGTTAGTCCTGAAGGTCCCCTTTAAAACAACGCAACAAGGAACTTTTGTATCATGTTAGTTTTCTTTGACCAGTCCTACCCTTGGTTAGTGGCGTGATTTGGTGTTTTGCATCTCTGCTTATATAAGTATCCATCTACCTGTTTCATGCAGACGTATGGGAGCGGTAACTTGAAGCGTGTGGGTGTGATTCTCCAGAGGGGGGTTCTGATTCTGCTGCTGGCCTGTTTCCCCTGCTGGGCTATCCTCATCAACACTGAATCTCTCCTACTGGCTGTCAAACAGAACCCAGAGGTTGCCAGGTCAGTCATTATTTAAAGGCAGGGCTGGTATCTATCACCAATATACACTTTCTATACATTGTTTGAAATGGTCTTACGCCCCGACAGCAATAAATAGCACAAATAGCGCAACCGTGTTTTTTATGCCTACTCCTGTACAGTTCTCATCAGTTGTTAAAACCAACTGCACCAACTGTGGAATTAATGCAACTACAAGACGTTTTTTACCGGTTATGAAACTGTGTCAATTTAATACTGATGCCATCAGACGGCAGTGCAGCCTGCCACGCAGCAACTTCTTGCTGTGCTGCTGACCCCTGGGGCAGCATGGTCACCGGGAGAGTCCGGTACAGCCTAGTCTCGCACTGCCAGACCCTCCTCCACAGTGCCGCACAGGAGGGTCTGGCGAGTCCATACAGCATTCCTGGGATTGGAGAAAAACCTGCTCTGGTTTATTCTTCTTCTTTAAGCCAATCACAATCATCTTGGGCGGCGCTAAGCACCGGGGCGGAACCACAATGCCGCTGCAAAATAGCCTCAGGAAGGAACTTGTTTTGGTGGAACATGTTTTCCTACAAAAGTAATTTTAGTTGTGCAACAGAAAACTCAGTTTGGACAGATAGTCTAGCTAGCTGTCTGGATTTACCCTGCAGAGCGGAATTTCCGGTGGCCCCTGAACAATCCCGGAAGTTGTTGCCGCTGGCAAAAAACCTCTTTGCGGCACGCCAGACCTTTCCATATGCAAAACGGAAAACCCTGATTTAAGAAGCTGGAATTAGAGAATTTTGACATTTTTAAAAAATGACTCAAACCAGGGCAAGCTCTAGCTCAACCAGTAGGGTGTGTGCCCCATTTAGGCTGAGGCCTTAGCAGCAGCATGGGTCGAATCCGACCCGCGTCCCTTTGCTGCATGTCGTCCCCCCTCTCTCTCCCCTTTCCTGTCTGCAAGCTGTCCTGTCAATTAAAGGCCATAAAAGCCCGAAATTATATCATCTTAGACAGAAAAAAAATTACTCAAACCGGTTAACCAATTATGAAAATAGTTGCCGATTCATTTAGCCTATAAATTCTGACTAATGGATTAATCGAATAAACTTTGTGGCTCTAATTTCATATATCCATTTTATTTACAGCCATATGTTTTAAGCCCACAATTATATGCACATTTCATACATGAAAATCACTCACCTTTCGGCGAAATTCGCCATTTTGAAAACAAAATAGGTGACCTACGTGAATCGTGTAGATTCGATGAGAAAATGTTTGGGGGGGGGGTGTACCAGAGATTCAGTGAACTACGAAGTTAGTTTGGTTGGTACCCCAAGGGAGGACAGTGCTTGCAAAGGTAACGGGTTTGCTGTAGACAGTTTGATGTGACATTGTGAAATTAATTAATTTACGTAGCCTACCTGTCAACTTTGGAGAAATATTATTTATTTACATTATTATTAATAAAGCCTTGAATTTGGTATACAAAGTCTTGGATTTCGTTAAAAAGTCTTGGATTTCTTTACAAAGGTCTTATATATGTTTCCCTTTCCTAGGATTAAGTTCATACCGTAACAAAATTAACTGTTACTAATGTAGGCTAATTAAAAACTGACCGGAGGACCGAGACACAAAGTAAACACGCCTCTCTGACCGGTAACGGGGGGATAGCGGTTAAACTGAGCGGAGGATGTGCGGAATGTGTCGGTGTGTGACGGAACCTGGCTGGCTGCTTCAGACAAAGCTCAAGCTAACTTGCTGACGGGCGCAGCTTCGCTGGAGCTCCGACTGCTGTCTGTCCGCGCGGCCGTCTGACGGCATCAGTATTACATTGACACAGTTCATTACCGGTTAAAAACGTCTCGTCACGTTAAATAGTAGGCTAGTCCAGTTCAGTGTTTTGGTACAGTTGGTTTTAACACCTGATGTGAAGTGTAGGCCTAGAGGAGTACACATGAAAACCCTGAACAAGCAGCATCGTTCTGCTCCGTCTTTCTGCTGCGCCCCATTCACGTAGTGTTTAGTTTTACACTATGAAGGTTAAACTCTGCAATCAATCCGCGGTGCACATGTATGCATGACCTGTGGTGGTCCGTTACACTGTAGGCTATATTCAATATCACTGATAATTACTGATCAATATAACATAGAAAACATTACACTTCATAACGTTTTGTATCCATAATATGATTGTATTTTTGTTGAATTTAGCAGTAAAAGCAGTAGCCTCTGGAAGTCAATCCTACATTTTTCACAGTGGGAGCAAAACGTGCTCCTTGGGGAAAAGTTACCATAAAGCCCTGTTCATGCTGTGTGTTGTAGTATCCGGCCCATGTCCCGGACGTGAAAGCCCCCTTACTGGACTACTGAATATAATAATATTTCATTATATTTTGTTTTTTGAATTGTTACCTGCCACCAGAATTTTGTCATTTCCTTGCCATAAATATAGACGTTTTTACCATAAATTGGTGGCTAAAAAGGTATCAGAATGCAGGAATTGAAGTCTTTTACCCTCATAATTTCCTGGGGGGGGACCCCCAGACCCCCCCTAGAAAGGCATGTGAACTAAACTATACACTATACTGATGCCCAACCAGCCATAATTACATCAAAGACAGCGGTAATGGCACATTTGCTCCGCATGCGTGTCGCCGTGTTCATGAACCAGAACTTCAACAAAAAATCAGTAGCCTAAGTTGCTACTCCAAAACAATGTGAAGGTTGGCAGCTCTGCATCAAATTGATGCTTTAAAGTATGGAATATTTAAAATTTTCTTCCAGGGGAGCATGCCCCCGGACCACCCTAGAGGGGTAATATCCTTCTCACCTTTTTCACCCCCGACCTGTTTTCATGCCTGACATTTGTTTGTTGTCTTTCTGCCTCAAGTATCGCCCAGCTGTATGTGAAGATCTTCATGCCTGCTCTGCCGGTGAGTTTGGTGCATTCTGAACCCTCTGTATGAAGAAAATAATACAAAACATACAGAGGTTTTCAATTTCTGCATGATCATTACTCTCAAGCTCAAATTTGCCAACACTATGCCAAAGTAACACTGATTGATTTTTCTGTCTTCATTTCCAGGCTGCCTTTATGTACCAGCTGCAAGGGAGGTATCTTCAAAACCTGGTACAGCAATGCAAACTACACTAAATGTTGAAGTTTATGGCTGAACCATATTTATTAAAACTGATATTGATACCAGGTGCTGCTGTTTACAGGGAATTATATGGCCTCAGGTTGTGACAGGAGTGATTGCAAATATCATCAACGCAATCATCAACTACGTCTTCCTCTACTGTCTGGATTTGGGCGTTGCGTGAGTTTTCCAGCATTAGTATTTTGTAGTAGAGCTTACTAATTATTTGCACATTCTACCACTCAATTATGTCATTAAAAAACCTTGCATGACACCGTGACACCGTGGCGGGTTACACCATGGCGGGATACACCGTGGCGGGATACACCTAGTTAACCAATCAGATTGCCTGATCGGATCTACTTGTTGTATAATATTCAGTAACATCTTTTTTTTTATTAATCTGAAGGATCATCTCGACCCAAAATATATATGAAGTGTAGTTTCATAACCATGAACAGATGTCCACAAAATGTGAATGTAACTGCATTGTACTGTTTCTTTTTTGCTCTAAATGTGCTGTTTTTTATTTTTCTTTAAGTGGATCTGCTGCAGCCAATGCTATCTCACAGTATTTGCTGGCTGTAATCTTATTCGTGTACATCTGCTGCAGGGGTCTGCACAAGGCCACATGGGGAGGTCAGTTGTTTTCTCATTGTTTTTGAGATATTTGACCGCAACATGATTAAATATATTTTCTTCTTATGGGGTTGACTGCAGTCATTGTCTTATTCTATCCAGTAATTTCATCCTCTTTCATCATTCAAGTCTCTGGTCTTATACAATTCATTTTTTTTAACCTTGGCTCTATTAAATTTGAAGCCCACTTGTGCTTATACTTACATCAACATATGTCCATCCTTTTCTGTATTGTGATTTTAGAATAGCAGGAGTTTGCTCTAACATGAGATGAGAAATGAAAAGATAACCTGTAGCTTAACATAAAGACCTCTGACCCACAGGTTGGACATTGGACTGTCTGCAGGAGTGGGGACCCTTTGTCCGGCTGGCCATCCCCAGTATGCTCATGTTTTGTCTGGAGTGGTGGCTATTTGAAATAGGTGGATTCCTGGCCGGAGTGATCAGTGAGACTGAGCTGGGAGCTCATTCTATAGCTTATCAGCTGATGGTCTTAGCTGATGTGGTAACCCTCTGTTTGTGTACTGGCCATAGCTCTAGTAAAATAATGGTTAAGCAAAAGTAGCACTAATACACTTCTGGTAATAACTGCTCTATTTATTCCTATAGTTCCCACTTGGATTTGCTGCTGCTGCCAGTGTACGGGTTGGGAATGCTCTTGGTGCAGGAAACATAGAGCAGGCCAAACTGTCTTCCAAAGTCCCCATCGTTTGTGCATGTAAGACCCCATGCATATTGTACATGATAACTGAAACGCCTTTTAACTTGAGTGACAGTAGTAGTTTTGTATTAAGAGTTAGTGGTGTAACGGACCATAGTTGATCCATGGTCCGTACGGATCAACACTCACGGTTTGGAATGCACGTGAACCGCAGACTAATTGCGAAGTTTAACGATAATAGTAGTGTGAAATACATATTTACTGTCGCTGTTACTTAAAGTGGGCTGATAAATCTCTATGGAGGGTTGCCGTGAGGCAACACAATTTTCTGTTCACGTGAACAGCATTTCTTTAAACCAATCAAGATCGTCTTGGGCGGTGCTAAGCACCGCACGGAGACCCGATGCCTTTGCAAAATAGCCTCGGGAAGGAAGTTGTTTTGGTGGAACATGTTTACGTTCAAAAGTTGTTTTAGTCGTGCTAGGGATGCACCGATCCACATTTTTTCACTTCCGATCCCGATACCTGAATTTGGATATCGGCCGATACCGATACTATTCCGATACCAGAGCTGTGTTTGCTTTAATATTATTATTATTATTATTGTTGATTTTATATGATGCTGAAATAAACTCCTCTCAACGGGCAAGTATGATATGTACGTACATATGCATGTATGTCCCAAAAGGCAACTTGAGCTAAGTATAAGGTCAGAAAAGGAAGTCAGAAAAACAGGAAAAATCTCATTCTGAAAAAAGATATGCAACTGTAAGGATTTCAAATTGATTGTCATGTCAATATTTATTACATTCCCAAAATGTCAAATACTTGAGTCTTGAAACAGAAGAAAAGTGCAAGTGTAAAAATCTCTCTCTCTCTCACACACACACACACACACACACACACACACTATCAATAAAACAGTGTGTGAACAGTGCAAATCAAGCACACTGGCTCTTGTAGCATCAACAAATCAACGTTTTAAAATGTCAAATATCTGAAATATAAAAAAGTGCAATAACTGTAAACATCTTACACACACACTTAGTTACACACACACACCTCTGTTTTCACGGCTGCGCAGCGGCTGTTCTGAAACAGCGGCCGCCGGGACACGTACGATCCGGGGTCTCTGGAGGACGCAACAACGGGGAAATCAAACGCCACAAACCAGCGACAACACGTGGACAGACGGTTGTGAAAGTCCTGTTTGCATTTTGCTGTCTTGCTCTGCGGTGTTTCCAGTGTTAAGTATTTCCAAACAGCGGACACACAGGATAGCATCGAGCTAGCCACAATGCTGGTCATGCTACTATCCTGCTAGCTGGCTGCAAACTGCGGAATGGACTTCCTGAGCGGGGGCGTGTCTCATAACTCTGTGTCTCATTGAGCCGCGCCTCCGTTCAGGAAATCTATTCCACAGTTTGCAGCCAACCAGCAGACCAGCCGGCACCGGCAGGAATCACTTTTGGAGCTATTTCAGTAGACAACGTTAAAGTGCAGACATGGCTCGTGGTATCGGAAATCTCCGCAGGTTGGATCGGGAAAATCCGATACCTGAATTAACGCTGGTATCGGCCCCGATACCGATACTGGATCGGATCGGCCCCGATACCGATACTGGATCGGATCGGCCCCATCCCTAAGCCGTGCAACAGAAAACTCAGATTGGACAGATAGTCTAGCTAGCTGTCTGGATTTACCCTGCAGAGATCTGAGGAGCAGTTAACCATAGTCCTCAGAAATCCACCGGAGGTTAAAATGCCAACACAAACGAAACGTTGAAAAAAAGGACATACGACGGAATTACCGGAACCGGAGCAATCCCGGAAGTGGAAGGTCGTGTGAAAAACAACACAGACAGGACTAAATGGTGCGTTTATATGAAACTGGTAAACCTTGTGGTGCATTCAAAGTTATTGTAATGAATCATTTAAATTTCCCATTTTTTGAAGTACAAAAAAGTCCTCATGAAACTAACAGCAACACAGACAACATGACAAACTGAAAATACAAATAGTCATACATTAGAACTGCATGCCAGTCATCTAAAAATAGTGTTTATAGTAACTGGTGCAATTAATCTAAAAGCCATTCAGCATCACGGTGAAGAAAACGCTATAGTGACTTGTTGATGGAGTGATCAGGCGGTGGTCTGAGTCATTATGTTCCACTGCTGTTTTATTGGCCTTATCACCACTCCTGCTGTAAATATCAGCTCTGTGTAGCCTGGACTGTTATCAAAACGTCAAATACATTTTGTTTGAGTTGATGTTTTATCTGAAGTTTATTTCAAAGACTTAGCATTGCCATGTCATTCAAAGCAACACCAGAGAGAGGAATTGAATTGAACTTTTGACCCATTATGTGTTGTAAATGAACACAAGTAAAAAACATTTTGAAAACGGCAAAAAAGGCAAAAGGTACAAGGCCGTGTACAGAAACTATCATAGACTTCAATGGTAGAAGCTCGCTCTAGCCGTTCACGGTTTTGTGGGTATGGTAAATGTTTCTATGGTAACAGTGAGTTGGACCAATCAGAGAAGTTGCTGTTATGCTTAGGATTGTGGGTAGTGTAGTTTTTCTCCATAAGATTGCAGATAAAACATTTTTCTTAAAACAAGGTTGATTTCATACAGACTTCTAGCTTCTACAGGAGCAGAAACTTGATAATCAAAATCCTTATGGAGAAAGGGACTGTTGACCGTAAGTTCTGATTCCCTACTCCGCGTTCCAGAAGCAGGAAGTGTGACATAGGCCTATTACTTCTTAGACTTGAACCATCCATTCATAATATTCCACTTTCTTGTGTTCACTTTTCCCCCTGGTGATTTTAATATGTAAATTATTACTACGTAATTATTTGTAACGCACAGATTGTTCAGTGTACAATTTATTAACAACTGTTTTTTTGGGGGGGGGGTTCATGGCAGTCATAGTTGCATGTTTTGTTGGAGCCAGCATCAGCCTCGCCAGAAATGTCATTGGATACATCTTCACATCAGAGCAGTAAGTAAAGTCTTTCTAATTTCTTGCACTGACAGTTATTAGTTTTGTGTATTTGCAGTCAGTGTGACGTAACAGGTGTAACAGGTGTGATCCTGCATAGTGTCATGGAGAAACACCACAGGCCAATATTTCCACTTCAGAAGTTTTTTTCTGGTAACAAACAAATGTTCACTTTTTGAACATTCATCCTCGGCAATGATGACACTAGATATATGAAAAAACTTGTTACCACATGCACAGCTTAGTACTTGGCTTAACATAGCTTGCATGCTGCTGTTCTTATAATATATAATAATATGCAACGCAGAGATAATTGCTGTATTATTGGTGTGGACGAAAGCCTCGGGGATATTCACATGGAAAGATCAGTAGCTAAGCTACTGCAAGATTCACTGGGTCTGGACTACACTCCGACACTTGACTGTGCCCACAGAAGTCTGCTGCCTAAACCCAAGCACGGGGATCCACCGCGACCAATCGTTGTGAAGTTTCACTACTTTCAAGAAAAGATGGACGTCTTGAGGAAAGCACTACGCCAGCGCCCCATCCTGCATAACAACAAACAGATATTCATTTATCCAGACTATACAGTTGCCGTGAGGAAGCGCCGTGCTGCCTTCAAAGAAGCAAGGGAGCTGCTGAGACACTGCCTTTACACCCAATTTGGCCTTTTGTTCCCCGTGACGTTGAAAATCACTACACCAGATGGAGAACAAAGATCTTTCGACTGCCCTGCTGAAGCTAAGCGGTACATTATCGAACACTTACAAACCGAGGATACAGGTAACTGAGAGACTGTAGACCTCACATCGACACACCTGTTAAACATGTAATCCCATAAGATGTCAAGTACTGCCAGTCTTTTTAGGCGTAACATTATGTCAGTATCTATTCAGACATGGACATACTTGCAATCAGAGTGCAGTGGCCAAAAGGTGCAGGCAGACTGTTGCCCCTTTCATGTATAGGTATTCTTTATTTATTTTTTTACTTACCTAATTAGATTTTCACTTATTCCTACAGTTCTTGTTTGTGGGTGGCAGCTACGTAAAGTAACAAACTTGGAATTTTTAAATTTTAAATTTTCATTATTTCCCTACACTGGTCTCTTCATGCATAGTTCTTGTATGGTTTAGAAGATAGACACCAAGTGTTCTTTTTTGATGGTATGCTCAACAGGCGACCTACAGGGATGGGCTAAGAGCCCTCAAGGACGGGTACCAAGAGTTTTTTGTTAACTGCTTTTCAACTTCTCAGAGTTGTATTTTAAGTTTGTTTGCACTGTATGTTTGTATTATTAGATCCAACTACTTTTCTCAAGGGCTTGAGGACACAACATATTTTTACAAACCCGATATAACATGACATCACAGAGGCAGGTACATAGAGCGCCTGGCTCTGTCTCCTTCATCTCCTGGAATATTAGAGGCATGGGCAACGCAGTTAAACGTAACAAGATTTTTTGTCATCTGAGATTATTTAGCCCAGACGTTGTGTTCTTGCAGGAAACACACCTGAAAGTCAACCATCACACGAGACTAAGAAATAATTGGATCGGCCAGGTCTATCGTTCTAACTTTAACCACAACTCAAGGGGTGTGGCAATCCTCTTTAGGAAGGGAGTCAGATTTGATAATACTATAACAATCCAGGACCCCAATGGCAGATTTGTCATATTAATTGGCAAGCTTTACAACTCGCCAACTATCCTGGTTAATATTTACGGCCCAAATTGGGATGACCCTCAATTTTTCACCAAAGTAATTGCATCCTTACCTGATGTTAACTCCCATCAGCTCATTATAGCTGGAGACCTGAATTGCGTACTGCATCCACAATTAGACAGATCCAATCCAAAACCGGATAGCCAACTCTCCAAATCTGGAGGTGTCCTTGATTCTTTCATACACTCCTATAGTCTTGTAGATCCATGGAGGAAACTAAATCCAGACGCGAAACAATTCTCTTTCTTCTCAACTGTCCATAAAAGCTACTCAAGGATAGACTATTTTCTTATTAATAATAATCTCCTCCCACATGTTACCAATTCACAATACCTTAGTACTGAAGTGTCAGATCACTCTCCTGTACAGTTAGACATTCACTTTCCAGAGAACATCCTGCCGCTACAAACATGGCAACTTGACCCCTCTATTATTATGCACCGAATTTAAAAAATGTGTTGCCAAACAAATAGACCTTTTTCTTGAAATAAATGACCGTCCGGACATATCACGTCTCACATTGTGGGAATCACATAAAGCCTACATTAGGGGTCAGGTAATTTCATACGTGGCATGTAAGAACAGAAAACGCAATAAACTCCTTCTAGACATTGAGCGGTCTATAACGGACATTGATAAAAAATGCAATATCCCCCACACCAGAATTACATAAAGAGCGTATCTTATTACAAATGGAATTTAATAACCTCTACTCATCAGGCAGTAAGAAATGTTCTTAGAAACAAGCAGAAATTCTATGAGCACAGTGAGAAAGCTGGTCGAATGCTCGCACATCAACTCCGACAGACAGCTAGCAACTCCCAAATTGCAGAGATTAACATTGGTCCAGGCGCAACCACAGGTGACCCAAAACTTATAAACAGCCAGTTCAAGAATTATTACTCAAATCTATATTTGTCAGATGCGGTTACAAATAAAACTAAAATAAATCCTTTGTGGACTCTCTCGACGCCCCCACTCTTAGTCCAGACATCCGACTCTCCCTTGATCAACCTCTCACCATTAGTGTGAACCAAGCTGCAATCAAGTCCATGCATAGTGGGCGGACCCCAGGACCTGATGGGTTTCCAGCTGAGTATTACAAAATATTCTCTTCCAGACTAGTGCCTATACTTAAGTCAGTGTATGACAAATCGCTGGAGAATGGCTGTTTACCACCAACACTCACCCAAGCAACTATATCATTAATAATTAAAAAAGATAAGAACCCACTTGACTGCTCATCCTACAGACCTATCAGTCTCCTCTGCTGTGATTATAAAATTCTGACCAAATCTCTGGCAAATCGACTGAATGGTGTGATTACATCACTTGTACATCAAGATCAGACCGGCTTTATCCCAGGTCGGCAGCCATTTTTCAATCTGAGGCGGCTCTTCAATGTAATGTACTCCACCCATCCAACACAACAGCCTGAGGTATTCCGGTCACTCGACGCCGGCTTTCGATGGGATAGAGTGGGAGTATTTACATGCAGTCATGAAGAAGTTTGGATTTGGAGATACATTCAGCAACTAGATTAGAATCTTATACAACAACCCAATGTCGGCAGTGAAAACAAATAGCATATTTTCCCATATACAAAGGTACACGTCAGGGCTGTTGTCTGTCACCATTCCTATTTGACTTAGCCATAGAACCGCTTGCCATTGCAATCAGGGATAACGAAGGGATCAAGGGCATCACAAGAGGAAACACAACCCATAAGACTGCGCTCTACGCGGACGACCTGCTCCTTTTTGTCGCCAACCCAAGCCAATCTCTACCTCACCTCCAGCAGCTATTACAGGAATTTGGGCGTTTTTCTGTCTATAAACTAAACTTATCAAAAAGTCTACTCTTCCCTATAAATGATATTAGCAGAACACTAGATTATGATGTATTTCCTTTTAAAACTGAATATCAATCCTTTAAGTACCTAGGTGTACATGTAACCAGCTCATCTAAAACACTCAAGAAGGCTAACTTTGATAATTTACTAGAACCACAAAAAAGGATATGGATCTTCCCATTTCGCTGGCGGGCCGCATTAATGCCACCAAGATGACAACACTACCTAGGTTCCTGTATTTGTTTGCAACAATCCCTGTGTGGCTCCCAAAACATTTTTTTATCAAATTGGATAGCTATATCTCACTGTTTATATGGAATCATTCCACGCCCCGAAAGAAGAAGATCTATCTGGAAAGACCTACATCTGAAGGGGGGCTGGGTCTCCCAAACTTTCTCCATTACTATTGGGCATCAAACATTTCCAAAGTGGCATACTGGTTGACGGCATTCTCGGACCAAAACGGGCCTGCCTGGACAATGATGAAACTTTCATTACACGCATCTATATCCCCTATTTCCCTACTAACAGCTCCTTTGTCGACTCAGACCAATAGTAAGACTCTTTTTATCCCCGTTGTTTCTAATTCCATTAGAATCTGGACACAATTTTGTATACATTTTAACCTCGATCAGCTAAATAGCTTCTCTCCTCTATCCTTTAACCACCTTTTCACGCCTTCACAGATGGATCAGAATTTCGCTGGTTGGCGTCAGCATGGAGTGGTTTTCTTTGCTGACCTTTTTGATGAGTATTCTTTTCTACCCTTCGAAGCCCTAGTTAGAGATCATAATACCCCAAGGTCACACTTTTTCAGATATCTCCAAGCCTGCAGTTTTGCCTCCAAATATTTCCCTACTTACCCCAAGCCATCAAATCAAGACACAGCATATGACCTATTAAATATGGATCCATGGAACAGGGGTCTGATCTCTAAGTCGTATGATATTATACACAAGATTGATCTCCCATCACACACTAGAATATGTGAAACCTGGGAGAGGGACCCTAAAATTGTAATCCTGGATGATGTCGGGGCCAAATGCATCTCCAGCATACACACATCCTCTATATGTGTAAGGCATGGGCTAATACATCCATCCATCCATCCATCCATCGTCGTCCGCTTATCCGTGGTCGGGTCGCGGGGGGAGCAGCTCCAGCAGGGGACCCCAAACTTCCCTTTCCCGAGCCACATTAACCAGCTCTGACTGGGGGATCCCGAGGCGTTCCCAGGCCAGGTTGGAGATGTAATCCCTCCACCTAGTCCTGGGTCTTCCCCAAGGCCTCCTCCCAGCTGGACGTGCCTGGAACACCTCCCTAAGGAGGCGCCCAGGGGGCATCCTTACCAGATGCCCAAACCACCTCAACTGGCTCCTTTCGATGCAAAGGAGCAGCGGCTCTACTCCGAGCTCCTCATGGATGACTGAGCTTCTCACCCTATCTCTAAGGGAGACGCCAGCCACCCTCCTGAGGAAACCCATTCCGGCCGCTTGTACCCTGGATCTCGTTCTTTCGGTCATGACCCAGCCTTCATGACCATAGGTGAGGGTAGGAACGAAAACTGACCGGTAGATCGAGAGCTTTGCCTTCTGGCTCAGCTCTCTTTTCGTCACAACGGTGCGATAAACTGAATGTAATACCGTCCCCGCTGCGCCGATTCTCCGACCAATCTCCCGCTCCATTGTCCCCTCACTCGCGAACAAGACCCCAAGGTACTTAAACTCCTTCACTTGGGGTAAGGACTCATTCCCTACCTGGAGAAGGCACTCCATCGGTTTCCTGCTGAGAACCATGGCCTCAGATTTAGAGGTGTTGATCCTCATCCCAGCCGCTTCACACTCGGCTGCAAACTGATCCAGTGAGTGCTGAAGGTCACAGGCCGATGATGCCATCAGGACCACATCATCTGCAAAGAGCAGCGATAAGATCCCCAGCCCACCGAACTGCAACCCCTCCCTACCACAACTACGCCTCGATATCCTGTCCATAAATACTACGAACAGGATTGGTGACAAAGCGCAGCCCTGGCCTCACCTGGAACGTGTCCGACTAACTGCCGAGAACCCGGACACAGCTCTCGCTTTGGTCATACAGAGATTGGATGGCCCTAAGAAGGGACCCCCTCACCCCATACTCCCGCAGCACCTCCCACAATGTCTCCCGGGGGACCCGGTTATAAGCCTTCTCCAGATCCACAAAACACACAACAACCTGAGGTTCGACTATCGGCCAAACCCTCCTTTCCAGCACCTTGGAGTAGACTTTACCAGGGAGGCTGAGAAGTGTGATACCCCTGTAATTGGTACACACCCTCTGGTCCCCCTTTTTGAACAGGGGAACCACCACCCCGGTCTGCCACTCCTTTGGCACTGTCCCAGACTTCCACGCAATGTTGAGTAGGCGTGTCAACCAAGACAGCCCCTCCACACCCAGAGCTTTCAGCATTTCTGGACGGATCTCATCAATCCCTGGGGCTTTGCCACTGTGGAGTTGTTTGACTACCTCAGTGACCTCCACCAGGGAAATGGACGACAATCCCCCGTCATCCTCCAGCTCTGCCTCTAACAAAGAGGGCGCATCAGCTGGATTTAGGAGTTCCTCAAAGTGCTCCTTCCACAGCCCTATTACCTCCTCAGTTGAGGTCAACAATGTCCCATCCTTACTCTCCTTCTCCATGTCTTCTCCGAACTTCTCCCACACCCGCTGCTTTGCCTCTTTCACGGCAAAGGCTGCAGTCCTTCGGGCCCTTCGGTACCTTGCAACTGCCTCCGGAGTCCTCTGGGATAACATATCCCGGAAAGACTCCTTCTTCAGTCGGACAGCTTCCCTGACCACCGGTGTCCACCACGGTGTTCGAGGGTTACCGCCCCTTGAGGCACCTAAGACCCTAAGACCACAGCTCCCTGTGGTCTTGGTGGGCTAATACAGTTCAAGGTATTTCATAGAGTACACTACTCCAATGACAGGCTGGCTAAATTATACCCATCTGTTCACCCTATTTGTCCTAGGTGCGGAAACTCTGTGTCATTGGGTCACATGTTCTGGTCATGCCCCTCCCTAGTTGATTTCTGGTCCTCCATATCTGACTGCCTTTCAGCTTTATGCAACACAGCACTCAAACCCAATCCACTCACTGCTATATTCGGAGTCACACCCTCGGAAATAAATACCACAACAACACAAAGGAGAGCAGTAGCGTTCTGTAGCCTCATAGCGCGTAGAGTAATCTTAATGAATTGGAAATCTAATAAATGCCCACCCTTCAGGAGATGGATCCAGGAGCTGCTATCTTTACTTCAGTTAGAAAAGATTAGACACACACTGAAAGGTTCTTGTGACACATTCAATAGAGTGTGGTCTCCCCTCATCGAATATGTGAAGGGGTTGAATCTCTAACAGATCATGTTATCTGAGCGCTCTCTTTAGTCAACTGTCTGACCAGCCCATTAATATGCCACTGTAGAACTGGATCTTATTTTTTTTTATTTTTTTGCACTCTTGGTCCCATGGGAGGGTGTGTGGGGAGGGAAAAGGGGAGGGCACCAATGTGGGATTGTGTCCCGAGTTTGTTTGTATATGTGTGTATGCTCATTTCTGTGTATTGAAAACGCCTAAATAAAGTTATATAAAGACGAGTGCTTAGGGACCGTCTACAAACTACAACACCGAAAAGAGATACAACAAAAACATGTATTAATTGAATGATTAAATAAGGTAGTGTCGCCAAACTTACCTCAATTATAACTTGTCTTCTGCTAGTTGTACTACTACTGCATATTCATAATTTTGGGGAATATCATTTGCCAAATTTCTTTTAATATATGTCTCCAAAACTACTCCACACATAGAAGCCCCCTGCTGGTGGTACTACAGCACTTAACTTTCATAAATAGGCATATGCATAATTTTGGGGAATATTTTTTGCCATACAATTTTTTTTAAATATGCTGTAAGTCATGGTGATGCCCCTGGGCAGAGATGGGAAAAGTACTCACTCCGCATACTTAAGTAGAAGTACAGATACGTGTTAAAAAATACTCTGGTAAAAGTAGAAGTACTGATTTAACTTATTTACTCAAGTAAAAGTAACAAAGTACAGACTTGAAAATGTACTTAAAGTATAAAAGTAAAAGTAGCCTTGCGAATGACAACCATTTTTTATGCAAAGCTACCTGGACCACAAATGTTACTAGAGTGCAAGCTGAGAAACTTCAGTAGCCATGGAGACAAGGCTCTTTATGTATATATGCCATTGTCTACATTTTAAATGGATGTCTGCCAAAAGGCCTAAAACATCCCATATATGATTATTGTGACAGAGACTGGGACTCCAGGTTAATAAGATTCTGACTGAGTAACAAGATATGAATTCACTTGTGATTATAATTCACAGATCCAGTTCCATTTTTAATCAACATTTAAAGGAATCTACATGTAAGTTCTGCATACTTACAACTAACCAGTGGTGTAGTCTGTTTTTTTGTAGAGAGTATACTGTGATTACTGTCCCAGAGCGACACCCCAGACAGTACTGTACTGTACACGGGCAACAGACGTTTAAGTATTGATGGCGTTTATTTAAAGTCCTGGAAAAACAACACTTAGAGTTAAGAAAAGATGAGACAGATTTAACTTTTGAGAAACGCAACCGAACCTGAACGCAACAGGACATTACATCACACAAATAAGCCGTTTAACCGACACCCCCCCCCCACTGCCACACAAAACCATGACTAATAATTAGCATCATCATACAACTTTTGTATTGATTAGCAATAAAATCTGCTGATAAGGGCCTACATTTACTCAAAAGTATTTAATAAACGGTTTACAATCTTCAACACCATGGCTAACAAATGCATAAAAAGCAGACGGAAGGAGAAAAAAGCTCCACTCTTTCTATTTTAGCACGCGGTATCATATAAGCTAGGCTACTCTCACTTACCAGGTAACAGTAGGCTAACGTTGGTGGCAGCTGCAGTATCACCCGACGTGGCAGCAGCTTCAGGGACAGACTTTAGAAAACACTGAAGTAGTGTTATTTAGGTCTGTTTAGTAACGTTTCATATCTCGTTACTTATAAAACTTAGTTCAAACTCTAGGTAACTAACTAGTTGCGAGAAAGGAAAGACCGCGCAAAGAATGCAACTTGTTCTTGCTTAGTAACGTTAAGTGACCTCACGTCAGATCCACGGCTACGGAAACCCCGAAGGTCCAAATGTCAGAGCTTCCCAACACAGACGGGGTGAATTTATGAATAAAAATGAGAACGTTCTGTCACAAACAATGTTGTTACGTATCATCGCGCTTTTGTAAGTGGGTAAGTAACGAGACACTTTTGTAAAACGTAAGGAGTAGAAAGTACCAGTATTTGTGTTAAAAATGTAAGGAGTAAAAGTAAAAAGTCGGCACAAAAATAAATAGTAATGTAAAGTAAAAATACCTGAAAAAATCTACTTAAGTACAGTAACGAAGTATTTGTACTTCGTTACTTCCCATCTCTGCCCCTGGGGAACTGTCCCCGTTTTAAGTTTACAAAGATAAAAACATTACCTGTTTTAGAGGTATTTATG
Source organism: Gymnocephalus cernua (assembly GCA_023631565.1). Taxonomy (NCBI): domain Eukaryota; kingdom Metazoa; phylum Chordata; class Actinopteri; order Perciformes; family Percidae; genus Gymnocephalus; species Gymnocephalus cernua. The sequence goes on along the minus strand of CM042427.1, from coordinate 11,630,383 downwards.
CTTCTGAGCCCAAAATGTCCCTGAATTTTGTCTCAGAAATCTGGTCACTTTACCCTGACACACCAAGCCGAAGGCCGCCGACCACCGCCGACGGCCAAGTACCACGTATGTTTTGCGCATGCGTGCAAGGAAATAACTCCCCATACCAGCAAGCAGCGGTAATCATTAAACAAGGGAAACTGGATACCTTTGCTATAATACCCACAACAAACAGTATTTGCTCTAGCAGCACCAGGACCGAACAGAGCCTACGGTCCCTCTGCTTCACTCCCCACCGGGAAGACAGCGGTACCGGGAGAAGGTGACCTGAACTGTGCCTCTCCCGGGCTGTCATCCAATCTCTCGGCAAAGAAGTTTCCCTACGGTGGGAGCGACCAAATGGCCCGCTACTGGCTCGTTAATCAACGTTAGTTTGCAAATTTCTTCTACCTTACAAGCCTTCATACTCTGGTTACCGTAAACTTTCCTAAAACAAACATGTCACTCATCGATAGCTTTCCTTAGATTTGACGAGCGTGTGAATTAAACATTGCATACATTTACTAATTTTGCTAGGGGGCTAATTGTTTAGCGGTGCAGGGGGTGCAGAGAGAGGTCTATTACGGTCTTTATATTAAATAAATAGGTGTAGGATATTAGTATATTAACGTTGGTTTAATTCGTAATATTTAGGTATGTAGAGATCTTTTAAAAGACATGTTTTGTTGACATGTATTGTTGTAATAAATATGCATAAACAAGTAGTTATGTATTGCTCGTCGTAGGTTACGTTTGCCTGCTTATGGACATAATGTGCAAAAATAGTTATTCCAATAGTTCGAACCTGTGTGTTTTTAGAAGGAGCATTCAAATGTAATTTTTGACCAGTTTTTACAGCTCTATGTATATCGGATTGATCAGATGAGATGAAAATGAAAGGAGCCTTGGGTGTGCCTGTCACAGTCGTTTGTTTTCCTCACTCTTGTTTTCAAACAATGCTTAGCTGGATCAGATGAATTGGCCACCCAGCTAACAATTTTTGGTTCCCAAAACGTTTTGGTAACGTTTGTTTTTGGTTGCGGAAACGTTCCCTGAAGGTTAGTTTTTGGTTAGTCTGTGGTTAGTTTTTGGTCCAAACGGCAAGTTTTGTGAACGTTTTGGAAACGTTAGTTTTTGGTTTGGTCGAACGTTCTCTGAACGTTCCCTGAACGTTCGCCTAACGTTGTAACCTTTAGATAACGTTCCCCTAACGTTCGCCTAACGTTGTAACCTTTAGATAACGTTCCCCTAACGTTGTAACCTTTAGATAACGTTCCTCTAACGTTCCCCTAACGTTGTAACCTTTAGATAACGTTCCCCTAACGTCCCCCTAACGTTGTAACCTTTAGATAACGTTCCTCTAACGTTCCCCTAACGTTGTAACCTTTAGATAACGTTCCCCTAACGTCCCCCTAACGTTGTAACCTTTAGATAACGTTCTTCTAACGTTCCCCTAACGTTGTAACCTTTAGATAACGTTCCTCTAACGTTCCCCTAACGTTGTAACCTTTAGATAACGTTCCTCTAACGTTCCCCTAACGTTGTAACCTTTAGATAACGTTCTTCTAACGTTCCCCTAACGTTGTTTAGATAACGTTGCCGTAACGTTCGCCTAACGTTGTAACCTTTAGATAACGTTCCTCTAACGTTCCCCTAACGTTGTTTAGATAACGTTGCCGTAACGTTCGCCTAACGTTGTAACCTTTAGATAACGTTCCCCTAACGTTGTAACCTTTAGATAACGTTCCTCTAACGTCCCCCTAAGGTTGCAACTTTACATAACTGTGTGCATGAGCAGGAATGAATTATTATATATTGGCAGGAATGAATGAACAGGCAAACTTGATCGGATTTAAAACTTTAATATAAAATTAAAAATACAACACAATATAAACAGGCCTGGAAAAAGTTAAATAAGCAAAAAATACAAATAAAAAAATGGAGTGGGATGTAGTGTGCAAATGTAGTGCAAATGTTGTGTGCAAATGTAAAAAAAAAAAATATATAGGCTATATATACAAAAAATACAATGATGCAACAAAAATAGGGCTCCATGGCTAGTCCCTCTCAGCTGGCCTAAAAAGAAAGAAACAAAAGTTTGATGTCATACTAAGAATCAACACATTGACAAAAGCAAGACTAATTGCCTTACTAACAACTCTGTTTTTCACATCATATAGAAGAATTTCAATTTACCGTCTGTGTGGGGCAAACTTTAGTGCTAGCCCGATCAACTCCTCCACTCCTGCTGCAGTCAGCGTGGGGAAGCTCTTCTGTGAGGCCGCTAGAGTAGAAGTCAAAATGAAGCAAAGTTACAAGTCAAATTAAAACCTCTTATCAGCCAAGCTAAGCATAATACTGATATGAACAATAAAATAGCACATGCCTGTTATAACCCTGCAGATTGCCAGGTCATGGAAGGCCTTCTTTGCCTTTCTTCCCCGCAGGCTATACTGCTTCAGCACATCGTTGGTTGCCACTCGCCGTAGCATACGCCGGACTGTAGAGCCTGAGGTCGGACCTCCAAGCGTTGCCAGGAAAAGTTGCTTTCAAAAAACATATAGAAATACAAATTATACATGTGGAACAAAGTGGGGAGCTTGTACAATCTCATTTTGTAAGATAAGTCAGTTCAGTTATGATATTTGAAGTTATGCAATTATAGTGTTGATCTTAGGGCACTTAAATACCATTTTGTTCCTCCTCTCCTGTTGACTGAGACTCCTGCAGCTCGGTGACTGTTGAGCAGGGCGACAGCAACATGTCATCGACTGGAGCAGAGGGGGGGGACTGGGAGCTCCTTAAGGGCATGAGCAGCTCATCCATCTTTTCCTCATGTGTCCATCCGTTGTGCCATGCGGGTAATGATGTCCTCATGGCTATGGAAAAATTTATGGTTTTAGTTGTTATACATGATATACTTATACTGATATAAACAACTTAAGTGAGTCTTCTTACCTCTCATTTCCGTCTCCATGGCTGAGCCATCTCCCTCTGTGTGATGAGTTATCCTGTTTACAACAACAAAACAGTTGAGTTACTCTCAAGGTCCTTGTCATGAAATTGTATTAATTGGAAATGGAAAATTCAAAGCAACTGTACCTTCAACTGGGTCCCAAGATGAAGTGGCAGGCCGAGCTTGTGTTACAATAGACCCCCCCCCCCAACTCTGGGCTACCAGCAAGTTCCCTGTGTGGTGTTGACTCATCTAAAAATAAAGTAGATGTAAATATTGGTCAGGTCATTTAGGTAGGTTTCTTGTACATGCAATTGCAAAAGATTAACCTATGCTGATACATTAGACAATCGCTAAAAACTAAACAAACAGTAACGTGATATGCACCAGATTGAAAGTCAGTAGTTCCATGGTAGGAAATATGACTGTTTCTTAAATGCATGCATAAATGTAAACTTACAGACAGGGCTTCCAGACACACGCTCCGTCCTGGAATGCTTTCTTGCTTGTGGAACTGATTCATCTGAAATAAAAGACCATACAGTTTGTACTGATTGCAAAATAATATTTTAATTGTGTAAATAATGTTCACGTAGTTGTAATCATTATGTCGTGCTAGTTAACCTGCAGTTTCGTGAACAGAGCTTCTCTTAAAACATCCATGGCTTTATCTCTTATCCACGTTACAGGCTTTACAGCATACAGCCCTCGGATGTATCGTAAGATAAGTGTTAAAGCCTAAACCCACATCGGCTCTTAGGGACACATAAGATATTAGCTACGTTAGCTAGCTACCTAGCTCCATTATTTAGCTTGAGCCCCCGGCAGTATGGGGAAGCGCTAATGACGTTGCGTCCATGTAAAAGGCTTTACAGCATACTTATGATACATCCGAGGGATGAATGTATGTAACTGTAGCTACATTCATCCATCGGATGTATCATAAGATAATAATACCATGGATGTATTAATAGAACACATGGTAAATTAGCTGCAGCCTCCAATTTGAACGTGCATTCAGTGAGTCCAACTGAGTTCAGCTCGACTCGCTGTATAATGCTGGCACCCATGTCAGAGCTTTCTTAAAGTTGTTTACCAAAATCTCTCACCTTGTTGTCCATGTTCCTTATGTCGTCTAAAACATCACCGAGGGAAAGTTCAGTCTCTGTCGCCAACGTTGATGTATCCATAGGCTAGCTAGCTAGCTAGCTGTTTCCCGCGTTAGCATTCGGGCTAGCAGTGCTAGCCTAGCAGTCTTGAGCGGAGGACAGTCTGTTGACGGTCGACAATGTCTTTCTTGGCATCTTTGTCCTACCTTGCGTTATAACACCGCCGGTGAGGTGTAGTCAGCATATGTTTTAGTCAATGGCAGTATTTTAGTTAGAATTTGGGACCAAAACGAACGGAGCTAGAGAACGGTGTGCCGATCGCGTGGCGTGCACTGTTCGCCGGTGTACATACGGAAGTTAGGACAGACCTTCGGTCACCTGAAAGCAGACAGCCTTCCCCCTACTGGCGCGGGGGTGTAACAGTTGGCTTTGTACACTGAACCAAGCCTGTTAGAAGTGAAATGAAGAGGTGAATTTTCATAGTTGTGAAAATCGTTGTAAGATAGACTGTTGTTTTAACCCTAACCCTAACAAAGTTTGTTTTCTCGAGATTTTGTTTTTGTTTTCTCGAAATTTCTTTTTTTTGTTTTCTCAAGATTTTTTTTTATGGATTTTTTTTTGTTTGTTTTTTGCCTAAGACACCCTTCCATTTAACCCGGAGAATGTGGCTCCATAAGCGGATAGAAATCTGCCGTTTCTCCCTCTACTTCTCCGGTCAAATACTTGGAAAAAAATCCCACGACATCCCTGAGCAAAAGGCTCCATGAGCGGATAGGTCTGCCGTTTCTTCCTCCTCTTCTCCGGTCAAATACTCGGGAAAAATCCCACTAAAACAGCGTTCAATTTAACCTGGAGAAGGGAGAAACGGCAGACCTCTATCCGCCCATGGAGCACATTCCCCGGGTTAAATGGAAGGGTGTCTTAGGCACAAAAAAAAAATCCATAAAAATAAAAATCTTGAGAAAACAAAAATCTTTGTTATAGATAACGAATTAATAAGTTGTGATCACGAGATAACAGTGCATAAAAAAAACCACAAAACTATTGTTTTTTAGCAAAATTGATATCAGCCTAAACATACATATATTTTCTTGCTATGCTGTTTATCTTACTTAGCTACATTTTATAAGACCAATCATTTTGAGCTGGTTTGAATAAACATTTTCAAATCGCACTCAGAACAACCAAAAACAACTAAACGGTAACGTTGTCCCTAACGTTTCGGGAACGTTATAACCATGAGGAAACGTTACCTCAACTAGGGATGCACTGATCCACATTTTTTCACTTCCGATCCGATCCCGATACCTGAATTTGGATATCGGCCGATACCGATACTATTCCGATACCAGAGCTGTTTGCTTTAATATTGTTATTATTATCATTATTGTTGATTTTATATGACGCTGAAATAAACTTCTCTCAATGGGCAAGTATGATATGTACGTACATATGCATGTATGTCCCAAAAGGCAACTTGAGGTAAGTATAAGGTCAGAAAAGGAAGTCAGAAAAACAGGAAAAATCTCATTCTGAAAACAGATATGCAACTGTAAGGGTTTAAAATTGATTGTCATGTCAATATTTATTACATTCCCAAAATGTCAAATACTTGAGTCTTGAAATATAAGAGAAGTGCAAGTGTAAAAATCTCTCTCTCACACTCACACTCACACACACACACACACACACTATCAATAAAACAGTGTGTGAACAGCGCAAATCAAGCACACTGGCTCTTGTAGCATCAACAAATCAAGGTTTTAAAATGTAAAATATTTGAAATATAAGAAAAGTGCAATAACTGTAAACATCTTACACACACACTTAGTTACACACACACACACACACACACACACACACCTCTGTTTTCACGGCTGAAACAGCGGCCGCCGGGACACGTACGTTCCGGGGTCTCTGGTGGACGCAACAACGGGGAAATGAAATGCCAAAAGCTGGCGACAACACCGGGACAGACGGTTGTGAAAGTCCTGTTTTGTTTTTGCATTTTGCTGTCTTGCTCTGCGGTGTTTCCACTGTGAAGTATTTCCAAACAGCGGACACACAGGATAGCATCGAGCTAGCCACAATGCTGCTCATGCTACTATCCTGCTAGCTGGCTGCAAACTGCGGAATGGATTTCCTGAGCGGGGACGTGTCTCATAACTCTGTGTCTCATTGAGCCGCGCCTCCGTTCAGGAAATCTATTCCACAGTTTGCAGCCAACCAGCAGACCAGCCGGCACCGGCAGGAATCACTTTTGGATCCATTTCAGCAGACAACGTTAAAGTGCAGACATGGCTCGGAGATCGGAAATCTCCGCAGGTTGGATCAGGAAAATCCGATACCTGAATTAACGCTGGTATCGGTCCCGATACCGATACTGGATCGGATCGGCCCCATCCCTAACCTCAACGTTAGTTTTTGGTTTGGTTCGAACTAACCTTTAGATAACCAAAAACTAACGTTATCTAACGTTCCCGAAATGTTTTGTGTTAGTGGGGCAATCAGATGAATTGGCCGTTCAGCTGACGTCGGCGGCCCTGTCCATACGCACCCAATCCTCCTCCTTCCTGATGATCCCAGCGCAACTTAAGCCCCCCTCCCAAAAAAGCCCAGCTCTAATTAGTCAGCGCTTCCTGATATCTGGATTCTCTGCATCTGTGCTCTGCCTTCTCATAGTCTACAGTCTGCAACACAGGGGCGTAGGCAGAAATAGTATTTTGGGCGGGCCAGTACAAAAGTGAGTGGGCTATTTTCAAAAAGACTAGAAGTAGCAAAAAGGACAAACTGAAAAAATAGCACCACTTTTATCTTCCAACATACTGCATTACAACGACAATAACAGTACTGTCTCTACAACATGCTCAACCAACAAAGCTCAGTCTAAAAAGTTTGTACACAACAATACAGACAAAAACCTGTCGGTTTGAACCTATTCAGGCTAAAATATATTTGCACCAGCAGAACCAGCAGCATTGGCTCTGCGCTGCACTGTTATAAAATTAACCATTTTATTGCACAAAGCGGCAACTAAACATGAACCCAGACAGCAGAGAAGGCGTTAACATACTGCATGACATAGAACAGCCTACATCAGACAGAAATCACACATGTAACAATAACAATGCAACAGCATTGTTGCTTCAGGGCTATGTTCAGATCATGAGCAGTGAATGCTACCAGCAGTAAAAGAAAATCAAAGAATGGAAACTTCCAACTAAGCATTGTTTGAATTATGAAAGATATAATGAAAAGTGACCAGCAAGGCGCCAAATCTTAGACAGTGTATCGAGTCCACGCAGTGACAGGATCAAAGAAAATTAAAAACTACATCACTCACAGATAAGTTATCTTCTTATTTAATGTGGGCAAAACACAAACGTGTTTCAGCTAGAAGCCATCATCAGTCTTCACCATTTCTTACTAAATAGAAGGTTACTAGGTTACTTAATTAATAACACAAGAAGCATGAAAGACGTTTTACTGAATGTTACCTCTGTGAGGGCCTCCTCTCTCTCTGATGGGCTGTCAGCTCCACTGCACAAAACTGCAGGAAAGCTCGTCCTTATTTACAGACCCGTCGCCAGACCTAAGTCTTAAGGGGGGCATATGAAATGCATGGGAGGGCACAATTATTATTAGCCTACAGTAGGCCTACGTATATTTATAACAATCAATTTGCATATAATCGCATACTCTATTCCCGCAGCACGTAATCATCACGTTAAACATAACCAACAGCAATATGACCAGGCAGCCTATAGCCTACACCACATTACACAGAAGCAATGTTATGAATATCCATAAAACACTTGACTATACAACGTATTAGATGTAACACCAGAAGCATCTCTCAAACATTGCATTTTAAAGCAGTCAACAGAGGGATATTGCCATCTCTCACACACACACACACACACACACACACACACACACACACACACACACACACACACACACACACTCTCTCTCTCTCTCTCTCTCTCTCTCTACCGGTACTTTGAGTGGAGGCAGCGCTCTCTCCAGTCCCTCCTGTCAGTACAGCTTATTAAGCCCTTGCCTGTTTCTATTGCATGTTTCCAATCATTAACTCCCTTAAGATCTGAATTTCCTGCAGGCATAACAAAATGCGGAGTCCTTTTCCACCGAGTATTCAAACCAGTCCCTGTTCAAATACCAGCGAGAGGAAAATTATCGGTTTTTTTTAACCAAACATTTTGACTGGATATTTCCTCAACACAACCTGTTTGGGTTTGTCCGTACCGAGGTCACTCACACCCGCTGATTCAACAGGCAGTTGTGGCCCAAATGCTGTCCCAGTCGCGGTTGCACTTGACCTGCAGGTCCTGCGAGGCCCAGGGTCGGGCTCCACGGAGCTACTAGCATCAGGCTCAGACTGTCATCCAGGGTCCTTCTCCAACTAGGCTACAACATCAGGAGGCGTTGGTGTCGTATCCAATTTGGCAGAGGAGACTGGTGAGCTTTTCAACCACTATGGATATCCATGACGAACTGAAGCAAATAAGCCGGCGAAAACTCATCCAGCTTTCAAAAATGTGTGGTAACTGTTGAGCGGCTAGCCTAACTTTCGTTTAGTAAGGCCGTGATAGGCTTTTGCAGTGTAGATTCCCATCAATCAAACAAAATCACACCATTGTTTCTTTATATTGTTTATGTTTTAAAGAATGCAACATTAATGCAACACAAAATTAGCAACTATGATAATATAAAATCAAAGTAATTTTTTAAGAGATCTGTACCTCAAGTGGGGGGGGCACAAGCATTTTTGGGGGCGCGCCCGGCCCCCTATGGCCCGCCCATAGCGACAGGTGTGCTTATTTACACTCTATTCCGTCCAAGAACACTGTCCATTCCACTTAAAAGAGAAGCCATTGTTGTCGCGGTAACTTTTTTTACATTCCTTAACACATCCATGGTGCATTGTCTAAAAAGCCAGCTAGCTAACGTTAGCTGCTGAAGGCGACGTTAGTTAGCTGCTGAAGGCAGCCCGGACGCGAAATTACGAATCCCACTATGGCCACGCCAACACCCTCCCTTCAATCACTACTATTGGCCAGGCGTCCAAGGTAACGTAACCCCATTTGTTCAGGTCCTATCCCCTGACCAATCCGCTATCCTAACCTTAACCACTTGAGGTGAAATTCCTAACCCCAACCAATCGAGCTGCTTCGTAGGGCGGGTCTTGCCGTGGCAATAGTGGGATTCATAATTTTCGACAGTGCGCCTGTTGTTACCATAGAAACCAACTACGTTCCGAAGGCGTTTGATCTAATTGTTTGATTGTATGGTTTAAACAGTTTTGTTTTAATCAGAAGAAAATACGCATTAAACACACACAACTAGTTCTGTTATTATTTCTTTTTTTACATACATTTGAATATTTTTCATAACAAAATGTATTTTGATCAAACTTGGCTGGACGGGCCCAGGGGCGTAGCAATCTTTTCAAAAGTGAGGGGGATGGATGTGATTTGTTTATTAACAATAAAAACGATGGATACAATGACAGAGGGGTACAAAATGTATAACATACAAGATTTAAAAAGTTTCCCATTTAAATGAGTGATACTAGAAAAGTATAAAAACACACTTGAAACACACAAAAAATAAGTCAAAACTCTGTGGTGAAAATACACAACAGTAGACTTGCTAAAGAATCAGAAATACTTGAATAATCCCAGGGGGAAATTATTTTTGTTACAAACTAAAATTATACAAACAAAATATATTAAGAACAAAATATAAAAATGCAATATATACATATATTATATATATATACCAACCAACAACCAACGGACCAATGAACATATGACCAACTACCTCTACCTTATTTAAAAGACCCAAAAGTGCTCTTTCTGCCCTCCTTACAGGAGACAAACTGTTCAGCAATCTTTTTTCTGTTTACCCTGTCCAGCTTGTCTTTATGTACATTGCACACAGCAACACTGTTGAGGCGGGTTTGAGTCATGGTGCTGCGAAGCCATGTTTTCAGCCTCCGGAGGCTGCTGAAACTCATATCTCAAACACACTGCCTCTTGCTCTTTGCCAGACATGTCTCGTGTCCCATCCATCATAATAATAATAATAAATTGAATTTATATAGCGCTTTTCATAGACTCAAAGTCGCTTAACAGGGATCATCACAGAGTACTGCAGGTGTGGAAGTGATCTGATGTTTTCAACTATTTGAAACAAATTCAGGATTTCATTTTGAACCATAGCTGAAGTGTATACATCCTTTCTACCACCTGTCAACCACTTGGTTAGAGAGGGGTCATCCTCTGACTTGTACTTCAGAACCTGTTCAAAATTTCCCTCACCACATTCATGACCCCTAAAAGGTAAGCCTGCCTAGCCAACATCTGCACAGCACCAATGATTTTGAGAAGACATCCCCTTGCTTCCTCTTGCTGTTTCACACTCACACTAGATAGCTGAACCTGTACTGATCGATCTTCATAGATGTGCGTTGTCATGGCTGTCTTATGACTGTCAGATCTCCCATGCACAGTAAATCGCTCAACGGCTTTTTTCCAATTTTTAAACCCAGATGAAATGAATGCTGAATCAGCATTCTTGGCAAGAGGTGATGTCTCAGAGTTAAAGGCTTTGGAGCAGTAAAAGCACAATACACCCTCAACACCAGGACTCACATGGAGCCATGGGAATTTCTGGTACCACTGAGTTTGAAAACTCAGAGTATATTTGGCCAAGGACTGTTTAGCAATTCATTTTGGATCTGGTTGATTGGGCTTACTGAACTGATGGCGAGTAAAAGCCACGTCTGAGTTCTCTGCTCCTCTCTCTACCATTTCATCTTCATCCTTATCATCTCTGACCTCTCCCTCACTCTGTTCTTCTTGTCTGCCTGCTTCTGGTCTGTCTTCTCTGTGTCTGCCTGCTTCTTGTCTGCCTGCTTCTGGTCTGTCTTCTCTGTGTCTGCCTGCTTCTGGTCTGTCTTCTCTGTATCTGTCTGCTTCTTGTCTGCCTGCTTCTGGTCTACCTGCTTCTTGTCTGCCTGCTTCTGGTCTGGTCTTGTGAATTTGATATAAACACACCAGACACGCGTGCACCTGGGATGGAAATAAGCACCACCCATGACACAAACACACACACACATGGCCTCTCTTCCTTCATAGACCTCTTTCACAAACTGTAACATTCATTTCATTGCTCACCTGTGAACCTTCCTGTGCTCTCTCGGAAACTGATGCCTCCAGCAACTTCCTCTCCTAAAGTGGTAATAATGGGCAGTGGTAAAGGAATAGGGCCAAACAGGTACAGCTATGGCACTAGCAAACCTCAGTGAATATTGAAAAGTAATATCATGAAATAAATGCAAACAATATCTAATGGAAATAGGCTACTGCTGTTTAATGTCAAAAATGTTCAACGTTCAGCTTTCAACGTCACTTACAGGATTTCTCTTGAAAAAAGTGTCAATCTTCTCCTGCCTCTTTCTTTTCTGCATCTTAATACTGCAAACCCCATCTCTGCAATAATAATACTGGTTTAATACACTCAATAATCAATACTGGTTTAAAGCACTTCTTCCTGCCTCTATATATTAATGCTCATGGGTAGCCTAATGGGTTCCATTCAGACCTTTACATTAAGTCTTTTACTGTTATATGTCAACCAGTGGCGGTGCGTGGCAAATTTTACCAAGGAAGCCAGTGAGCTTAGTATGGAGATCATATTGCCTTACATAGGCGCCGATTTATGTTTTCCTCCATGGGTGCTCATGGGTGCACGCCCTAAAACAAAAGTAGTCAAAAAATGTTTGCATTTCAGAACCTCAGGAAATGGACAGCGGCCGACACGAACACACACGCCTATTAACTCGATAATAAAGACGTAAAGTCTCTTTCAACTCAGGCCAGCATCACTTCTCAAAAATACAGACAGGACTGGAGATGAAAAGTTGAACTAATGTGGGGAATTAAGAATCAATGCCACCGCTCCACTTAGCACCAACTGCAATGTTTTATTTTAAATTAATGTAGCCTACTGGCAGTCTGGCACAAGACGGTGCGCAGCAACATTTCGCCGTTCTCACCCGCATGTAAAACTGAAATGCTTTTGTCACGATTTTTTATTTGATTTTATGGGTTTGCACACATTCATAGAAAACAATACACAAATCAAATGTCTTTCACATGGAAAGAGAGAGTGTGCTGGAGAGGTCAGAAATCCATGGGAAACCTCTAGCTCGCTAGAAATTAATTTACAATAAAAAAATAGGACATAAAAATATCAGAACATATGATTGGCTACAAAAAAATGAGATTTAAATAATAAAAAGCTGAAGCGTTCATAAAGCTGCCATTCGCCTCTATCTAAGGAACAATTGCATTAAGCCTAAAACAGCACGAGGTGCGATTTATTTTCGCTCTCCAAATACTGTACAACAACTCTAAAACTAAAGTATGTGCCTGTGAGCGACATCAACAATATAACTCAATCAACAAGAAACAACAATTCTGTTCGCTATAAAAGAGGCACGCACAACAGATCTATACAGGCTAAACATTAGACAAGAACAACAAATTGGTTGTTTGAAGCATTACAGCCCAGTAGGTGGCTACACAAGCTATGGACTGTAGCAAGTGATTATGCTCCGCAGATAATATATAAAACTATACTGTTTAACTTTTTGCTAAATAGCAATAAAACAATAGATGGAGAATCATTATTTTACGCAGCAGGCCATGTCGCTGAACCACGGTGCAGACAGTCACTGTGTGAGTCCATTTATTTTAACTCACCTAGCTACTTGTAGAGGAAAGACATTCTCCTTTCCTTCATTGTGGCAACACGCTCAGTGACTCTGTCATATAGCTAGCTAACTAGCTCTCCAGGGGACTTCAGGTCTTGTGTTACAGTGGCTTCCATTGATGTCTTCGCCAAGTGGCCCAGTCTCTCTTGTCCACAGCTGTTTCTGAGGCAGGTTTTAATCCTTTTCAGGCAGGAAAAATACCTTTCTGCAGATGTGCTTGTAACGGGTATGGTGAGCATCAGGTCCGCTCATCTGTTACGAGCATATCCAGCAACTCAGCAGGTTTAATTTAGCGCTTCCCGTTAGCCATTCAGTTTTGGCATAGTTAGCTAGCTACCATCACAAAAAGATCGATCTTTTCCCTTTGCTCTCCCCCGAGTTAGATCCAGCTTCGGTGTAGGCCTACCGGTTTGTTTAACTTTCAGTTGTAGCTCAAAAGCAAGTTTAATGAAGTCATTTTTAACAAGAAACTCAAGATCGCTATCCATTGTGTAGCTGAACTTGCTGCTAACTGACTGTTAGCTCAACTGACGCCGGCCGGCACCACCGCATACCTGTTACCATAGCTACGCATCTGTCTGAGGCACGTGATTCGTGAGAAGCCAGGTTCAACCTGGCTTCCCTGGTTTTTTTATTTACGATGAATTGACCATTCAATGTCGAGCTCGGTCAAACCTAGCCTCAATCTGATTGGCTGAAAATGTTTATTTTTTCTCTAAGGGATGCCAGGAAAAGCTAGCGTTCGTATCATTTTACTGACCACGAAACGGAGCACAGACAGGACTGCACCACACGCGCAGTGGCAGAGGGGCGCTGTTTTGCTCTACCAGCAGAAGAAAATGATAATGGAATGTTTTGATAAGGGAAATTGCAAAATCAGTAAAAGACACAACCGTAAATTTATAAAACATAATTTAAAATAAAAATGTATTTTAAATTATAAAATGTATTATAAAATATATTTTTAAACTTTATTTAAAAAATTAAATTTATTTTATATTTTAAATTATGTTTTATATTTTTATGGGGAGGCCTGGCTTCCTTTGGCTTCCTAGAGAAACCGCCACTGAATTGTCAACAAGACATTTTCACCTGGCTATGCCCAGTGTTTAGATCTGTTATACGTAATTATATTATGATCCGTTTATCCATTTATTATGAATGCTATAACGTAGCTAATGTTACGGAACGTTATACTTCTTACATGGGAAACTACTCGTACATATTAGCTTTCATTTAACGTTGCTAGTGAAGTTAAAAAGGTGCAGTTACCTCCCATCCTGTAGTTACAACTGATAAACACACCATTTTCTAAATCTCTGCTACGCATATAGCTACAGTAACGGCATATAAAAAGAGATGAAAATGCCACCTGACATTAAAATTTATGAACACAAAGGGCAAAAGACAACCTAGCTAACTAGCTAAAAGCCTAATGTTAAATGATAGGTTCTGTTAGCTAACGTTAGCTCGGGTTGTATCTAGCTACCTAAATGTACCAGCATTAAAGAGTTAAGCTTTACATTGATGTAACACATTAACGGTGATAACAAATGTACGGCAAACACTAAAGATACTTACATTACCTTAACCTATTCCTTAAAATTACTGGACGCGGTCTGTTAAGACCGCTGGCAAAATTATGAATCCCACTATGGCCACACCAAGACCCGCCCTCTGAAGCAGCTCGATTGGTTGGGGTTAGGCATTTCACCTCGAGGTTAAGGTTAGGATAGCGGATTGGTCAGGGGATAGGACCTGAACAAATGGGGTCACGTTACCTTGGACGCCTGGCCAATAGTAGTGATTGAAGGGCGGGTCTTGGCGTTGCCATAGTGGGATTCGTAATTTCGCAGACCGCTGTGAAGTATAACCTTTTTATATACTGTCTATGAGTATAACCATAGACAGTATGAGTAACACACCGCTGCCATGAAGAACAGAGCGTTGCTATGGACGCAATCGCTACACACAGCCTACGACGTAGCTACGGCGGCAGTTCAACGCAAGGCGTTTGTGCAAAACTGCAGAAAAACTGCAGAAAAAGTGTGGGTGTTGAACCCTCTCACCGGGAAAAGTGTGGGTGTTAAAACACCCACATCCCCCAAGGGTGCGACGCGCCTGGACGGGCCAGTGAGTAAAGTGGGCGGGCCAGTGCCGCCCTGGCCCATTACTGCCTACGCGCCTGCTGCAACATGGTACATAGCAGCACTTTCAACTTTCAAAAATCGCCAATAAAGGTTTCTAAACCAAATATTACACAACCAGACATGTTCCAGCAGAAAGGACCCAAAATTTAGGAGAAATTAACAACATTGTAGCGTATATGGGTATTTAATTGATTGTAATTCATTAAGATTTAATACATCATGAAGTGCCTGCTCTCTGTCAGTGTATGTTTGTTTTAAACAAAGAATACATTTATTAACGAGCAGCGGATAACCATGCCTTTTCAGTCTCATAATCTGAAAGTCTTTGCTACAAAGAATATAAATCCATATCTCGGTGTACAGCGGATTATTAATAATTCAAATTCACAAACTCACGTAATCAGATTCTTCATAAATTAAGGTTATTTATTTAGCCTACCTAAGAATATACACTACCAAATCAGAATAAGCATAAATGAATCAAAGAAAGGAATGAATGGAAACCAACACAGAACTAACACATTAATGGCAAACAATGAATGAAGCAACCTATTATGTAGTATCAGACAAATCGGTAGCATATTATGTCTACGGGAGATGATGTCTGAAGGCCCTATTACTATCTTCCCTTCACAACTCAGAGCATCAACCATTCACAGGCAAACGAAAGTTCTAACCTACTTCAATGGGTGGATGGATGGATGGAACTTTCATCAGCTGGTTATCTCCAGCAGCGTGGCTGTGCTGTTTCTGTCTCTTTCTCTGAAGTAGCATGCAAAGTCTTTTGCATGCTACTTCAGCGCCTTGTCCGAACTTGGAATGGACCCGTTAATTCAGAGCGCACATGGGCCAACATCACTGTTAATTGAGATGATGTCCCTCTCTTTGCCAAAACATGTTTTAAGTCCATCAATAATCTCTATCTGCTTCTTTTTAGACACATTTTACAGAGGGTTGCTGACGTCATGGTCATATTGGGCTTATTGCATCTTGCTGATGCTGTTGCGGTGAGAAACAACCTCATGCAAGTAATCAGGAATTCAGACCCAATATTAACACATACAGAATGTAATCTGACAAACTCTCTGTTTGATTTGGGCAGGGTGTGGCTGGAGGTGTTCTCAGAGGAGCAGGGAAACAGTTGATTGGTGCTCTGTGTAACCTGGTGGGATACTACTTTATTGGTTTCCCTATTGGTGTGTCCCTAATGTTTGCAGCAAACATGGGCATTGTAGGTAAGACCCGGCCATTAATGTAATTCTGCAATTACTGCTGTATTATCTCCTGCTTGTCAAGTAACTTTCAGGAAAGCCATTAAAACTCTTCTCTCATCTCTGTAAAAGGACTATGGACAGGACTTTGCATTTGTGTGTTCATGCAGTTGATTTTCTTTGTCACATTTGTGTGCAAGCTCGATTGGAAGAAGGCTACTGAAGAGGTGCGTAGATACCTACCTACCGTATCCCTTGACCAATCAAAATGCGACTGTTTCCTTTGGGTAACAATTTGTATTTGAACATGAAGGAGTCTTTTGAAGGTTTATGACTGTTGTCATTAAGTGTCATTCCATACATTAGGACACTTTTAATGCTATGTTAGCATTGTTTGAGATGTTTGTTATGACAACTTGGCTTTAACAAAGACAACAATCTCTGTGTTATGACAAAATGACATTAAGCAAGACAATATAAATATGTCATGGCAGGCCTAATTATCAAATGTTAAAAAGCTATTTAGCTTAATGTGTTAACATCACATTAAACTGTCATTAAGTGGTTGGTTTTTACCTTGGTTGTCATGAGACCATTATAATTGTGTGATGAATAATTCCCTTGACCTCAAGTAGAGTGGAACCATTTGGACTTGTCATTAAGATGTCATAAAAGTTATAAGACCAGCTTGACGACAGTCAATGCACTATGAGCTGATTTAATGAGTTTTTCGACAAGTAACGTTAGCCATCCACACGCTGCGGAGCGGAGGAGGGTCTGGCTAATCCACACAGCATTCTGGGATGGAAGAAAAACGTGCTCTGGTTTATTGGCCTTTCTTTAAATCAATAACAATCATCATGGGCGCCGCTAAGCGCCAGAGGGAGCCTCTGCAAAATAGTCATATGAGAGAAAACTCAGATTGGACCCATAGTCTAGGGTAACCCTAACCCAGGTGAAGTTGTCTTGGTTAATGTCAAGTTCTCATAACAGTCAAAAAGACATTCATGTTCATGATGTATCTTATGCACACCCCTTTAAATAAAGTGTTACCTTACTGTGTCTCAAGTTGAGTTTAAAGTTAAAACCTGCCATTAACAAGTGTTTTTAATGTCTCTGATCAGGCTGTTGTGAGATCAGGAGTCCAGATCAAGGAAGAAAAAGAGATGGTTGGGATGGAAAATACAGGTAAGCTCCGACACCCTAACAGAAACATACTCATGTGACAGTATGTTGTTAAAACTAAAGGTTCTCTCCAAACCTCCAGACTCGAATCAGAACCAGTACCAGGTCAGCACTACTGCATCTAGTGGTGAGGTTGCTGAGGTGGACCACACATATCAGAAAGAGCATATTCTAGAACAGAATGAATCCACTACCACTACAGTGGGAAACAGTCAGTCACTAACACAGCTGGTTATACGTCGTGGCCTCATATTGCTGCTCATGGTCATCATCCTCGTCGCAGGAATCATCGCAGACATCTTCCTCACCAGGCTGCTGAAATAAGTCATCCAATGATTCAAAGCTTCCTTTCAGACTGATGGCTGTCAGGACTGATAGCATCCATCCATTAAACTAAATATAAATGATAACATTGAATCACCTTGTAATGAAATGGTTACTGGTGCTGTTGATCCCACTGTGGTCGCCCTTCAACCACAAGATTGGCGGTCCGATTCCCAGGCCTCTCCAGCCACATGTCAAAGTGTTCCTGAGCAAGACACTGAGCCTCAAGTTGCGTTCAGGATGCTGTATGTATAGCTGTCTACTGCTCCTAATACTTAGGATGGGTTAAATGCAGTAATGAAATAAATAAAATAATAATCATTGATAAACCGTATACCCCGGGTGACGGAGTCACCCATAATTATTGTGGCCGGGGGGAAGAGCGGACGAGAAATGGGTCGGTGTGGAAGGCTGGTGTTGGGAAGAAAACAGTCAGTATCGGTCTCAGAGGGACATGGACGGGGAAAAGGAGATTGCCTACTTGGTAGGGACGTTTGTCTTTGAGGTACAGTCTCATTTGACCCGAAGGCCACCAGAGTGTCTGGTCACCACAACCTTCAAAAACCAAGTTGGGTTAATGTTATGTCCGTGTCTTGTCTACACTGTTTAACACCGCAACGAGGAGCTAGCTGGCCTGCAGAGCAAAGGAGAAAGAGTCACCTGAAGTGGACGACAAAGGTAGGCCTCTATTTCTCAACTCCAGTCTGGTGGTCTAGTATGAGCTTCCGCAGTTTTCAAATGCACAAGCAAAACCATGCTTTGTAAGCCTTAGACATAGTAACAAGAGTAGTAAGTTTCCCCCGGGTTGTGGTAATGCCGTAGCAATGTGCACAGTGCCATGGATACGCATTGCTAAGCCTCTGTCCTGATTCACAGGTTAATATGTAGCCACGATCTAAAGCATCCACTGCTTTCTATTTTAAAATAAATAGGAGTTGCCCCCTGCTGGAAATGAGATAGAATGCATGTTTAAGGCACTTCCGCATTGACTTCACTTTTTAGACCAAGAAGCTTATTTTTTACAGTCTATGGGTGTAACGGGTGGGTAAACTGACCATAAGGTTTCCAGAATCTGAGTTTGGGATGAGCCCTGATATTACAGGATGGGATGTCCAGTCTACGGACAACAATCAGGGCCATAGCTGCCATTAATGCCACTGAGACTTATAAATCTTCTGAAAATTTGTTTTTTTCCAAAAGACTAAAAATCTAATAGAAACACACTGTGTTGTAGCGTAGCCAGAGGGTCATAAAATGAAAGGAAGGCAGACTTCTTGAATTCCAATGAGTGTGTATGTATTTACACTGTGCCAAATCAAGGTATAAAATGAGACTTTTAAAATAAAAATAAAAAACTAACTTGAAACTATCAAGAGAAAACTTGAGTAAATAACTAAATCTACTCATATAAAATTAATCGACACACGTGTTTGTGGCAGCGGCTTCTCGTCTATATACACTTGTACTGCAAATCAATAAACCACGTTGGTGGCAGCACAGCTTCTTTTCCTTCTCCTGAGCAGCAAACTCTCAATATACCCAATAACTGCCCCACTATCTCCCAGAGGTGGGCCTACACAACATTTCTAACATTACATACATCACACACTTCATGCTCCTTTACTAAAGTTAAAGGAGTTCTTCCCACTTCCAAAGCCTTACATGACATCACTATTAAAATGTAACAATTTCAACACAAACCCGGGAAAGTAAGTGTTGAAATGTTACACAAAAACAATGAAAAAAAGTATATAGAATTATTGTTTGATTAGAAGATAGTGAACATATACAAAATAGATATGCAATTTACAATAACATAAAACAGAGAAAAACACCAAATCCTCACATTGGAAGCTGGAACCAGAAAAAATGCATGCAGGGTCAACATCTGGACAAAGAATACTAAAACAAAGTTTGAGCAAAGACAATGTAGCCAAAAGAGGTCGACCCTATGATAATATTAAGCTGTCAATAAAAAATATAGTTATACTTTTAAGTATGAGTGATGGCATTAGTATTATGAGCAAGCTATGTAGTCTAGCAATAGCAATGAAAGGACAAACGCAGAGGTTAGGGTGGTGTTAAGCTCAGTGGTAATAGTAGCCTAATGTAGTAGAATCAATAGATCAATCAATAAATCCTGAAAGTGTAAAAACAGCTGACAAACGAGAAAGTTGGAAAACAATGTGAGAGAAAGAATGAAATAATTTTTAACAACTATCAAACCTATATAAACCTGATTTATTTCCTGCAAATATGTCTAGCCAATCATTTGTATCAGCTTCATAAAACACAAGGGCTAAGGTCTAATTATTAGTAATAGTAGTCTGAGAGGCACAAACTTGGATGTGGCACACGGGCACACCCAGACAATCTGTTGAAGTCATAGTAAAACCTAAGTTCATTGAACCATGATGTGCACTTGAATGCGACATCAGATCTACCCAATTGGAGTGGCACCCGAAAACTGTTGCACGAGCTGGTTGGCAGAGGGAACTCCTGAACCACGCGAGTAACCCTTCCTCCGTAACACAGCGCTGTTAAAGGGAAGCCGGTTCTATTAAAACTAAACTAACTAAACTAAATTAAATATTCCGAGGGAGTGAAAGAAGATTTAAAAGTAGGTAAAGCGGCTGCTTCTGTTCAAGGCTCCGGTGATAGCCGGGGCTCCTGCCTGAAGAACATGCGTTGCTTCATCCCGCCGGACTACCGGCATGAGCTGGTACAACTTTTCAAGCTAGCGGGACCAGTGGTAAGGATATTTTGAACTGTGAATTTCTTTTTGAACAGTAACGTGACGTTTCTGCCATTTTCTGTGCATTTTGTTTGCATTAGTAGGCTAATTAGTTTATAACTTTATGAAGCATGCATTTAATAAGGAATATGCCTACAGTATGGGCTACATAGTACATATGGAATTAACCCAGTTTTATGTAAGATTATAATTATTTTTAATGACATATCATAACCTTAGGCTTAGGCTATACTCACTGGCTTTTGTTTCAAAATGTAACGGGATGTAGGCCTATTGGAGTTGCTGTGTTTTATATTATATATATATATATATATATATATATATATATATATATATATATATATATATATATATATATATATATATATATATATGTCTGTTACAACGTTAGAACGTTACATTGTATTCAGTGTTCACTTTATTTGTCATTTCACGGAGTACTGCATACACTGAAGAAAAAGTTGTTTCTCACACTTTACTGTTTGTCACAGTGCAATAATAAAAACAGGAATAATACGTGTACTAAGTTAAAAAATGATCAAATCTAAAATAGAACTAAAAACAAACATTCAGACAGAACAATCGGTCCAGGAACCATTTTAAAGTGCAGTTCAATGGCGTCACTGTTTAATAATACATAGGAAGCCACCTATAATCAAATGCATGCCTACTGTAACCATTGCATGGTATTTAGTTGGTTATTATTAGAAATACGTATTGTTATACATTAGTTATATTTATACAGTAAGGCTTATGATATCCATTAGGTCTTCACTCACTGAAAATGTCTATAATGCCTCATGTTTGTATTTATTTTGTATGAAATATCTGCCTTGTGTATTAACATGAAAATGAGGACTGATATTTGTGTTTGTACTCCAGATCATTTCCCAGTTGATGGTGTTCATGATCAGTTTCGTCAGCACTGTGTTCTGTGGTCACCTGGGGAAAACTGAACTTGCAGCAGTGGCATTATCAATTTCGGTGAGGAGACTTTCTCTAATCCTATCTGTGTTTGAACTGGTATCCCAGCCTGCCAGTACTGGCATCTGATTTATCTATCTTAATGTTTATGTTTTTTTCGTTCTTTTTTTTGCAGGTGGTTAATGTCACCGGTCTTTCCATTGGCACTGGTTTGTCATTAACTTGTGATACCCTCATATCTCAGGTAGTGTTCTCACCAGAGGTTGTTCTTTCACTTCCTTTATCTAACCAGGACAAACACAACTGCTACTGCTGCGTTCCCAGTTAGTCCTGGGGTCCCTTTTAAAACAAAGCAACAAGGAACTTTTGTATCATGTTAGTTTTCTTTGACCAGTCCTACCCTTGGTTAGTGGCGTGATTTGGTGTTTTGCATCTCTGCTTATGTAAGTATCCATCTACCTGTTTCATGCAGACGTATGGGAGCGGTAACTTGAAGCGTGTGGGTGTGATTCTCCAGAGGGGGGTTCTGATTCTGCTGCTGGCCTGTTTCCCCTGCTGGGCTATCCTCATCAACACTGAACCTCTCCTACTGGCTGTCAAACAGAACCCAGAGGTTGCCAGGTCAGTCATTATTTAAAGGCAGGGCTGGTATCTATCACCAATATACACTTTCTATACATTGTTTGAAATGGTCTTTACGCCCCGACAGCAATAAATAGCACAAATAGCGCAACTGTGTTTTTTATGCCTACTCCTGTACAGTTCTCATCAGTTGTTAAAACCAACTGCACCAACTGTGGAATTGGACTACTATTTAACGCAACTACAAGACGTTTTTAGAGGGACGCAGCAGCAGCAGCTTCTTGTTGTGCTGCTGGCCCCTGGGGCAGCATGGACACCGGGAGAGTCCGGTACAGCCTAGTCTCACATTGCCAGACCCTCCTCCACAGCGCTGCGCAGGAGGGTCTGGCGAGTCCACACAGCATACATGGGAGAAAAACCTGCTCTGGTTTATTGACATTTCTTTAAACCAATCACAATCGTCTTGGGGCGGTGCTAAGTGCCGTATGGAGCTCCAGTGTCGCTGCAAAATAGCCTCGGGAAGGAACTTGTTTTGGTGAAACATGTTTTCCTACAAAAGTAATTTTAGTTGTGCAACAGAAAACTCAGTTTGGACAGATAGTCTAGCTAGCTGTCTGGATTTACCCTGCAGAGCGGAATTTCCGGCGGCCCCTGAACAATCCCGGAAGTTGTTGGCGCTGGCTAAAAACCTCTTTGCGGCACGCCAAAACTTTCCATGTGCAAAACAGAAAACACTGATTTAAGAAGCTGGAATTAGAGAATTTTGACATAAAAAAAAAAAAAAAAATGACTCAAACCAGGGCAAGCTCTAGCTCACCCAGTAGGGTGTGTGCCCCATTTAGGCTGAGGCCTTAGCAGCAGCATGGGTCGAATCCGACCCTCGTCCCTTTCCTGCATGCCGTAAAAGCCCCAAATTATATCATCTTAGACAGAAAAAAAAATTACTCAAACCGGTTAACCGATTATCAAAATAGTTGGCGATTCATTTAGCCTATAAATTCTGACTAATGGATTAATCGAATAAACTTTGTGGCTCTAATTTCATATATCCATTTTATTTACAGTCATATGTTTTAAGCCCACAATTATATGCACATTTGTTTGTTGTCTTTCTGCCTCAAGTATCGCCCAGCTGTATGTGAAGATCTTCATGCCTGCTCTGCCGGTGAGTTTGGTGCATTCTGAACCCTCTGTATGAAGAGAATAATACAAAACATACAGAGGTTTTCAATTTCTGCATGATCATTACTCTCAAGCTCAAATTTGCCAACACTATGCCAAAGTAACACTGATTGATTTTTCTGTCTTCATTTCCAGGCTGCCTTTATGTACCAGCTGCAAGGGAGGTATCTTCAAAACCAGGTACAGCAATGCAAACTACACTAAATGTTGAAGTTTATGGCTGAACCATAGTTATTAAAACTGATATTGATACAAGGTGCTGCTGTTTACAGGGAATTATATGGCCTCAGGTTGTGACAGGAGTGATTGCAAATATCATCAACGCAATCATCAACTACGTCTTCCTCTACTGTCTGGATTTGGGCGTTGCGTGAGTTTTCCAGCATTAGTATTTTGTAGTAGAGCTTACTAATTATTAGCACATTCTACCACTCAATTATCCATCCATCGTCGTCCGCTTATCCGTGGTCGGGTCGCGGGGGGAGCAGCTCCAGCAGGGAACCCCAAACCTCCCTTTCCCGAGCCACATTAACCAGCTCTGACTGGGGGATCCCGAGGCGTTCCCATGCCAGGTTGGAGATGTAATCCCTCCACCTAGTCCTGGGTCTTCCCCGAGGCCTCCTCCCAGCTGGACGTGCCTGGAACACCTCCCTAGGGAGGCGCCCAGGGGGCATCCTTACCAGATGCCCGAACCACCTCAACTGGCTCCTTTCGACGTGAAGGAGCAGCGACTCTACTCCGAGCTCCTCACGGATGACTGAGCTTCTCACCCTATCTCTAAGGGAGACGCCAGCCACCCTCCTGAGGAAACCCATTTCGGCCGCTTGTACCCTGTACCACTCAATTATGTCATTAAAAAACCTTGCATGACACCGTTACACCGTGGCGGGTTACAATGTGGCGGGTTACACCGTGGCGGGATACACCGTGGCGGGATACACCGTGGCGGGATACACCGTGGCGTGGCGGGATACACCGTGGCGGGTTAAACCTAGTTAACCAATCAGATTGCCTGGTCGGATCTACCTGTTGTACAATATTCAGTAACATCTTTTGTTTATTAATCTGAAGGATCATCTCAACCGAAATTATATATGAAGTGTAGTTTCATAACCATGAACAGATGTCCACAAAATGTGAATGTAACTGCATTGTACTGTTTCTTCTTTGCTCTAAATGTGCTGTTTTTTTTTATTTTTCTTTAAGTGGATCTGCTGCAGCCAATGCTATCTCACAGTATTTGCTGGCTGTAATCTTATTCGTGTACATCTGCTGCAGGGGTCTGCACAAGGCCACATGGGGAGGTCAGTTGTTTTCTCATTGTTTTTGAGATATTTGACCACAACATGAAATTGATTAAATATATTTTCTTCTTATGGGGTTGACTGCAGTCATTGTCTTATTCTATCCAGTAATTTCATTGTCTTTCATCATTCAAGTCTCTGGTCTTTCACAACTTCTAAAAATGTTGTCTATTGTTGAACATTCCAGTTTTTAATGTTTGACTAGATTAGTTACACTCTATAACTGTGTAATGTTGTGTGCAGGAGAGGTTACAGTGACGTAACTTGTCAGAAGGTTGTTGTATAAGATTAGCAATAATTTGCCAGTAGTGCAGTCATCCTGTTCTTTTTTTCTGACTTGAACAAAAAGTTTGCACATCTATTTATGAATTGAGTGAACCATTTTAACCTTGGCTCTATTAAACTTCAAGCCCACTTTATGACATCAACATATGTCCATCCTTTTCTGTATTGTGATTTGAGAATAGCAGGAGTTTGCTCTAACATGAGATGAGAAATGAAAAGATAACCTGTAGCTTAACATAAAGACCTCTGACCCACAGGTTGGACATTGGACTGTCTGCAGGAGTGGGGACCCTTTGTCCGGCTGGCCATCCCCAGTATGCTCATGCTTTGTCTGGAGTGGTGGCTATTTGAAATAGGTGGTTTCCTGGCCGGAGTGATCAGTGAGACTGAGCTGGGAGCTCATTCTATAGCTTATCAGCTGATGGCCTTAGCTTACATGGTAACCCTCTGTTTGTGTACTGGCCATAGCTCTAGTAAAATAATGGTTAAGCAAAAGTAGCACTAATACACTTCTGGTAATAACTGCTCTATTTCTTCCTATAGTTCCCACTTGGATTTGCTGCTGCTGCCAGTGTACGGGTTGGGAATGCTCTTGGTGCAGGAAACATAGAGCAGGCCAAACTGTCTTCCAAAGTCCCCATCGTTTGTGCATGTAAGACCCCATGCATACTGTACATGATAACTGAAACGCCTTTTAACTTGAGTGACAGTAGTAGTTTTGTATTAAGAGTTAGTGGTGTAACGGACCATAGTTGATCCATGGTCCGTACGGATCAACACTCACGGTTTGGAATGCACGTGAACCGCAGACTAATTGCGAAGTTTAACGATAATAGTAGTGTGAAATACATTTTTACTGTCGCTGTTACTTAAAGTAGGCTGATAAATCTCTATGGAGGGTTGCCGTGAGACAACACAATTTTCTGTTCACGTGAACAGCATTTCTTTAAACCAATCAAGATCGTCTTGGGCGGTGCTAAGCACCGCACGGAGACCCGATGCCTTTGCAAAATAGCCTCGGGAAGGAAGTTGTTTTGGTGGAACATGTTTACGTTCAAAAGTTGTTTTAGTCGTGCAACAGAAAACTCAGATTGGACAGATAGTCTAGCTAGCTGTCTGGATTTACCCTGCAGAGATCTGAGGAGCAGTTAACCATAGTCCTCAGAAATCCACTGGAGGTTAGAATGCCAACACAAACAAAGCGGAAGGTAACGGACATCCAGTCGAAAAAAAGGACACACAGTGGAATTTCCGGCGGCACCGGAGCAATCCCAGAAGTGGAAGGTCGTGGGAAAAACAACACAGATGGGACTAAACAGTGCGTTTATATGAAACTGGTAAACCTTGTGGTGCATTCAAAGTTATTGTAAAATACCCTTTTCTCATCTGTTTAACAGCAATTTACTGGTGAAATATCGTAGATAAGTTATTGTTATAAGTTAGTTATAATAATTTTGATGAATCATTTAAATTTCCCATTTTTTGTGAAGTACAATCCTCATAAAACTAACAGCAACACAGACAACATGACGTACATGAAAACAGGTATTGAAAAATGAAAATACAAATACATAGTCATACATTAGAACTGCATGCAAGTCATCTGAAAATAGTGTTTATAGTAACTGGTGCTATTAATCTAAAAGCCATTCAGCATCACGGTGAAGAAAACGCTATAGTGACTTGTTGATGGAGTGATCAGGCGGTGGTCTGAGTCATTATGTTCCACTGCTGTTTTATTGGCCTTATCACCACTCCTGCTGTAAATATCAGCTCTGTGTAGCCTGGACCGTTATCAAAACATCAAATACATTTAGTTTGAGTTGATGTTTTATCTGAAGTTTATTTCAAAGACTTATCATTGCCATGTCATTCAAAGCAACACCAGAGAGAGGAATTAAATTGAACTTTGACCCATTACAAAAGATACCAGAGACTTCTCGTAATCTCTCAAATTGAAAAGTTCAACCCACAAATGGCAGCATAAATAGTCACACTTCATATGTAAAATAATCATTGAAATTATTGTATAAACCAGTTTTGAGCTATGAATTACTTCTTAGACTTGAACCATCCATTCATAATATTCCACTTTCTTGTGTTCACTTTTCCCCCTGGTGATTTGAATATGTAAATTATTACTACGTAAATTATTTCTTATGCACAAATTGTTCAGTGTACAATTTATTAACACCTGTTTTTGTTGTTGTTTTTTTTGTTTCTTTTTTGGGGGGGGGGGGGGGGGGGGGGGGGGGGTTCATGGCAGGTCATAGTTGCATGTTTTGTTGGAGCCAGCATCAGCCTCGCCAGAAATGTCATTGGATACATCTTCACATCAGAGCAGTAAGTAAAGTCTTTCTAATTTCTTGCACTGACAGTTATTAGTTTTGTGTATTTGAGTCAGTGTGACGTAACAGTGTGATCC
>CM042427.1:11510000-11602970 GCA_023631565.1 Gymnocephalus cernua | reverse complement strand
CAAATACATAGTCATACATTAGAACTGCATGCAAGTCATCTGAAAATAGTGTTTATAGTAACTGGTGCTATTAATCTAAAAGCCATTCAGCATCACGGTGAAGAAAACGCTATAGTGACTTGTTGATGGAGTGATCAGGCGGTGGTCTGAGTCATTATGTTCCACTGCTGTTTTATTGGCCTTATCACCACTCCTGCTGTAAATATCAGCTCTGTGTAGCCTGGACCGTTATCAAAACATCAAATACATTTAGTTTGAGTTGATGTTTTATCTGAAGTTTATTTCAAAGACTTATCATTGCCATGTCATTCAAAGCAACACCAGAGAGAGGAATTAAATTGAACTTTTGACCCATTACAAAAGATACCAGAGACTTCTCGTAATCTCTCAAATTGAAAAGTTCAACCCACAAATGGCAGCATAAATAGTCACACTTCATATGTAAAATAATCATTGAAATTATTGTATAAACCAGTTTTGAGCTATGAATTACTTCTTAGACTTGAACCATCCATTCATAATATTCCACTTTCTTGTGTTCACTTTTCCCCCTGGTGATTTGAATATGTAAATTATTACTACGTAAATTATTTCTTATGCACAAATTGTTCAGTGTACAATTTATTAACACCTGTTTTTGTTGTTGTTTTTTTTTGTTTCTTTTTTGGGGGGTGGGGGGGGGGGGGGGGGGGGGGGGGGGGGGGGGTGGGGGGGGGGGGGGGGTTCATGGCAGTCATAGTTGCATGTTTTGTTGGAGCCAGCATCAGCCTCGCCAGAAAATGTCATTGGATACATCTTCACATCAGAGCAGTAAGTAAAGTCTTTCTAATTTCTTGCACTGACAGTTATTAGTTTTGTGTATTTGAGTCAGTGTGACGTAACAGGTGTGATCCTGCATAGTGTCATGGAGAAAGACCACAATCCTCCTCCTTCCCGATGCTCCCAGCGCAACTTAAGCCCCCCTCCCGAAAAAGCCCAGTCTGCTCTAATTGGTCAGCGTTTCCTGATATCTGGATTCTCTGCATTTGTGCTCTGCCTTCTCATAGTCTAACTGTCTGCTACATAGTACATAGCAGCACTTTCTCCCTTTCAGAAATCACCAGTAAAGGTTTCTAAACCAAATATTACACAACCAGATATGTTCCAGCACAAAGGACCCAAAATTTAGGAGAAATTAACATCATTGTAGCGTATATGAGTATTTAATTGATTGTAATTCATTAAGATGTAATACATCATGAAGTGCCTGCTCTCTGTGTCAGCAGACGTTGTTTAATGTTTAAACAAAGAATACATTTATTAACGAGCAGCGGATAACCATGCCTTTTCAGTCTCATAATCTGAAAGTCTTTGCTACAAAGAATATAAATCCATGTCTTGGTGTACAGTGGATTATTAATAATTCAAATTCATAAACTCACGTAATCAGATTCTTTATAAATTAAGGTTATTTATTTAGCCTACCTACGAATATACACTACCAAATCAGAATAAGCATAAATGAATGAAAGAAAGGAAGAATGGAAACCAACACAGAACTAACACATTAATGGCAAACAATGAATGAAGCAACCTATTATGTAGTATCAGACAAATCGGTAGCATATTATGTCTACGGAGATGATGTCTGAAGTAGAGGGTGACACGGGAATCAATTGTCGCTCCCATCCCGTCCCGAGCCCACGAAAATACTCCCGGCATATCCCGATCACGGACTGCCCCCCCCCCCCCCCCCCCCCCCCCCCCCCCCCCCAAAAAAAAAAAATCCTGTCCTGCAAAATCCTGAGAGAAAGACTCCCAAATCCCGTCTTGCTCCCGTTTCTTTCCTTATGTTGTCTAAACAACTTATCAGACTCTGTTGCCCCCCATCTAGCATGTTTTTTTTCTCCCCAACGTATTTGAGTCTGGAGAGAGACTGGATTATCTTACCTTATATCCGTTATCTCCTCTGTCGCTGATTTTTAAAACAGTATCCTGCATTCTCGTGGTTTTCCCACCTTTTTCCATGTCTTATTCCATCCACATCACGAATGGACTCGACTCATCCAACTACTACCTAACTAGTATTAAGCTACACGCTTCGTTTACTGACACCCTTCGAAATTTGGCCAAACTTCCCAACTTTCCGGACAGCTCCTGAAAATGGACTGAGGGGTCCTTCGATGACTCATGGATTTGCAACAGCTTTTTTTCAGAATCCATTTTGCCGACTCTCAGTGCACTGGTCAGTGACGCTGATTGATTGGCTTGTGAACAGGACAGCTGCTTTGTCTTGCTCTGATTGGCTACTGCTAGGGCTGCAGCTATCGATTCTTTTTGTAATCGATTAATCTAGCACTTTATCGATCGATTAATCGGATACATTTTTTTGCGTTTTTAAACAACCAAAACAAATAATGCATAACGGAAATGATGTGGCTGTAAAATGATCAAGCATTTGGCTTTTATTTCTCAAAAGAACAGAGGTATTTATTCCAACTCCAACATTTGGCAATTTAATTTAATTAAGTTTCATGCTGTAATCTAGCCCTGACATCAAAGTAAATATCTGTTTTATGTAGATTTCTACACCTGTAGCATTTACCATTAGGCTACTAACAAATAATATATAATTTCGGGGGTGAGCCTATTTGCTATGGTAACCTAGCAACCTGTGTGTGTGTGTGTGTGTGTGTGTGTGTGTGTGTGTGTGTGTGTGTGTGTGTGTGTGTGTGTGTGTGTGTGTGTGTGTGTGTGCACGCATGCCGTGCGCCGAGGAAGAGTGAGAGAGACGAGGGTGCATGCGTGTGTGTGTGTGTGTGTGTGTGTGTGTGTGTGTGTGTGAAGGGGTTCTTTTTTTTAGGCTATACTCTCTTGCAATTGAACGTGAATAAGTTTACTACTTAAAAACATCAAAGCTAAACATCATATCTAGTCAAACCACATCACGACATCGCTACAAATACAGTATGCAATTAAAATCAGCGGCTGCTTAGGCTACGTTACCTTGTTTCAGCGACGCTTGGTGAAACAGCACGGAGTGGATGTTTTCGGTTCAGATGCTGAATCATTGAAGTCGTACTGCTGTGGTATGCCAGGTCTACTTTGCAGGAGTAGACACATTGCACCTTGTTCTCTTCCTTTTTTAGTATGTAATGATCCGAAACTTTAGACATTCTCTGCCGTTTATGGACATCTTTACTCTCCGCCATCGCGCCAATTAAATTCAAAATGTATCACGCGCTAGTGGTGTGCTTCCTGAACAACTGTCCGTGTGGAACAATCAGATCCCTGCGCGTATAGGGCGCATCATAGGAATTTAACGAGGCTTCGAGGCAGAGTTTTTCGAGGAATTTTTGTTATTGAGTTATTCGAGTAACTCAATGAATTGTTTCAGCCCTAGCTACTGCTAGCCGCAGAGTAGCCTATCAACAAACGGATTGTGAGTTGTAAGTGTTTCTTTTTTCTAAAACGAAATGCCGCGCACTCACCACATTGCAGCATCATTTTTTTATTTAATATCCAATTCCTTCCCGCTCCCGCCCGCTCGATTTCTATGCTTGATCATGTTACCAACAGTGAGATTGGGAATCACGTGACCCGCAGGAGTCCCAAAAAATTGTCACCCTCTACTCTGAAGGCCCTATTACTATCTTCCCTTCACAACTCAGAGCATCACAGGCAAACGAAAGTTCTAACCTACTTAAATGGATGGATGGATGGATGGAACTTGGTTTCATCAGCTGGTTATCTCCAGCAGCGTGGCTGTGCTGTTTCTGTCTCTTTCTCTGCGGCAGCAGGCGAAGCTTCGAGGTGCGGTAGTGATGACCGCGTGTTGGCACTGGTTCTTCAATCAACTCCGACTCCGAGCGTCTAGCAGGATGTCCTTGTTGAATCATGAACATGTTAATTGAGATGATGTCCCTCTCTTTGCCAGTCAGTAATCTCTATCTGCATATTTTTAGAGACATTTTACAGAGGGTTGCTGACGTCATGGTCATATTGGGCTTATTGCATCTTGCTGATGCTGTTGCGGTGAGAAACAACCTCATGCAAGTAATCAGGAATTCAGACCCAATATTAACACATACAGAATGTAATCTGACAAACTCTCTGTTTGATTTGGGCAGGGTGTGGCTGGAGGTGTTCTCAGAGGAGCAGGGAAACAGTTGATTGGTGCTCTGTGTAACCTGGTGGGATACTACTTTATTGGTTTCCCTATTGGTGTGTCCATAATGTTTGCAGCAAACATGGGCATTGTAGGTAAGACCCGGCCATTAATGTACAATTCTGCAATTACTGCTGTATTATCTCCTGCTTGTCAAGTAACTTTCAGGAAAGCCATTAAAACTCTTCTCTCATCTCTGTAAAAGGACTATGGACAGGACTTTGCATTTGTGTGTTCATGCAGTTGATTTTCTTTGTCACATTTCTGTGCAAGCTCGATTGGAAGAAGGCTGCTGAAGAGGTGCGTAGATACCTACCTACCGTATCCCTTGACCAATCAAAATGTGACTGTTTCCTTTGGGTAACAATTTGTATTTGAACATGAAGGAGTCTTTTGAAGGTTCATGACTGTTGTCATTAAGTGTCATTCCATACATTAGGACACTTTTAATGCTAAGTTAGCATTGTTTGAGATGTTTTTTATGACAACTTGGCTTTAACAAAGACAACAATCTCTGTGTTATGACAAATTGACATTAAGCAAGACAATATAACCTGTCATAAATATGTCATGGCAGGCCTAATTATCAAATGTTAAAAAGCTATTTAGCTTAATGTGTTAACATCACATTAAACTGTCATTAAGTGGTTGGTTTTTACCTTGGTTGTCATGAGACCATTATAATTGTGTGATGAATAATTCCCTTGACCTCAAGTAGAGTGGAACCATTTGGACTTGTCATTAAGATGTCATAAAAGTCATAAGACCAGTTTGGCGACAAGTCAGTGCACTACTAGGTGATTTGATGAGTTTTGGACAAGTAACGGTAGGTATAGGCTAGTCTCACTTTAACAGACCATCCACACGCTGCAGAGCAGAGGAGGGTCTGGCTAATCCACACTAGTGATGACCAAAGAGCCGGTTATTAACCCGATTTATGTCGCTGAGCCGGGAGAATCGAGTGCCATATGTCAATAAACTGACTCACTCCTGTTTTTTTACCTCATTAGCGCCTCCACTGGAGTGGTGGTAGAATCAATCAGGAAATGGGCTACCTCGAGCAGTACGATTCATTGGACCGAAAGAGGTGTTAAAGAGTTGTAGATTGGAGACCGTGCACCAGGCTACTGACCGAGACCGACAACAACCGCTCGAGTCTAATGTAATCAAACGGTGTTCTGGTTCTCGGCAAGTTTGAGTTATTAACCAAGCCTTGTTTCTGGTGCATCTTAGATGATTGTGTTCGGCAATTCACACATTATTGATGGGGAAGTAGATCACATGCAAATACACGTCATGTTATCTTAGTTATGTTGTTAAATGTTAGAGAAGTGAATGTTGCAGGCTGTCACGAGCTGACTGCGCACCAGGCTACTGACCGAGACCGAATGTAACCGTGCAACCGCTCGAGTAAACGGGTGTCTAGGTTCTCAGCAAGTTTGAGTTATTAACCGATCCCAGAAACCTTAATGTCTCGTGCATCTTAGATGATTGTGTTTATGGCAATTCAAACATTATCGATGGGGAAGTACATTACATACAAATACACGCCATGTTATCTTGGTGTCTCGGTTCTCGGCAAGTTTCAGTTATCAACCGATCCCAGAAGCCTTTTTTTTCTAGAATGCCCATATTTTACGATGCTAAAATTACTGTTTATTTACATGGAGTCTGGTGGGTTTAGCGAACGCAATTTTGCGGACTTTTTATGTTTAAAAAAAGGGTCTTACTTTTTAACAGAAAGGTCGACCTCCTTAGAAATCCTTTCCATAATGTTGTCAGACACTTAAAATATTAATTTGAGCCTTCAGTGGCAAAACGAGCACTTTTATGAACGTAAATACAAGCTGGACAATTGTCCTATTAACTTACATTGTAGCTTGTGTCGCCGTTGCCGACTGCAGCAATCTCGTTTAATACCGGACCAATGTCAAAGGAAAATATTTCCTCAATAGTTTTAATTGTATCCGATACTCAATGAGCTGTTGCAGAAACAAGCCCAGCGTGAAGCAATAAAGCAAAAGCTGTCAGATAAATGTAGTGCGGTAAACATTACAACATTTCCCTCTGAAGTGTAATGGAGTACAAGTATGAAGTAGCAGCAGGGGCGATTCTATGATCAGACCTTTAGGGGCTCTAATGAGAATGTGACACGGATGCATGCAAAAGTGTTAATCTGTGCCATGAAATTACCAACTTCTTCACAACCGCACTCCTGCTCTCCCTCTGACAGATAGAGACTCAGCCAAAGGTGTGAGTCTGACACAACCACCTCAACCAGAATCTAAGCTTTCTAATGATATTAGCGCCAGTTGCTGTGACAAATGGTTTGTGAGAAAATTAACATTGAACTTACATGAAATGTTATCATATTTGCATTCTGCATAAATCTCTGCACACCCATTACTCTCTGTGAAATATCTCACAAACTCTTCACTTAACACATCCATTGGTACAACAAAGCGGTTCCCGGGTAATCCGGTTTTGAAATTGAAAAAGAAATTCTACATGATCGGCAACTTTGGGCCAAAATGATATTGTATTCTCATGTAAACTATTTATGTCAGCACAGACATTTTTGTAAATTGCTTAGCCAGTGTATCCCACCATACAATCCCACCTACTTATATCCCACTTACAAATATGAATATATATTTCTACTGGTATGCTTCCTAGTGACATTAATGCAAAAATATGAAGAAAAAACTATTCCACCTGTGTGTGCATGCAATTCTGAAGTGCAAAATAGTTCAGGCTACAGCACAAATATTTCAATCCATAGATAAGAATAATCAAGTATAACCTCTGAATTTCTTTTCAAAGTGCACCAGATTGATGCATTTAAACGTTAAAATAGACACACTTTTCTTGCAGGGGAGCAGTGCAGCTCTAGGTCTAGTGACGCTCCTGGGGCAGTGTCCCTGTTTTAAGTTTTAAAAAGATAAAAACATTACCTGTTTTGAAGGTATTTACAAGTAGTGCAAACTGATCTTATAACTTAAAGGAGAATTCTGGCCAATTTTTACGTTAATCTTGATCGTTATAGATATGTGAATACCTCTATGAGCACCCACTGAGCTAAAACGGCAGTTGTCAGGGCAGATTTTAGAGTGCCTTTGTGCCTCTTAACAGACACAAAATGCAATTAATATGTCTGTGCAACATGAACAGGGCCCTAACGTGACAACAAGATGCGTTCACATTTAAATTTATGGTGTAAGAAAGCTTTCAAAAAGATGTATGCACAACTTTAAGAATTCGTATTCGTATTTTAAACATTTGTGCGTAAATTACCTCAGGCATGCACAATTACGTTTTCATACACGTGAGTCAATAAAATTACATTTGTATTTTTATGTGAGTGTGACTCTAGAAGCTATGACTGTAAACATTCATGAGTACAACTCTGATTTCTACGACTACGAATTCTTCACTATGAACACAAATTCAAGTTTGTGGGTACGAGTAAAGAACAGTTGAAATTACGTCACTGTCGTCACAGGGCAGGAAATCGAATCTAGATTTCATCTAACGCGCATGCGTCAAAGGTGAAAGATGGAGACGGGTATGGCTGCAGCCTGGAGCGTCCCGTCTCATGGTCTCATGCTGTCCCGTCTCATGGTCTCATGCTGTCCCGTGTCATGCCGTCCCGTCTCATGGTCTCATGCTGTCCCGTGTCATGCCGTCCCGTCTCATGGTCTCATGCTGTCCCGTGTCATGCCGTCCCGTCTCATGCCGAGGCTGTTCAATGGTTCAATTAAGTTCAAATAAACTTCATGACAAGTCCAAATTGTTTTACTTTACTTGAGGTTGTGACAGCCAATGTAAAAACCAACCACTTAATGAGTTTAATGTGATATTAATGAAGCTAAATAGGTTTTTTAAAGTTTGATAATTAGGACTGCCATGACATATTTATGACATGTTATGTTGTCTAGGTTAATTGCCATAACAAAGACATTGACATGTGAAGTTGTCTTGCTTAATGTCAAGTTCTCATAACAGTCAAAAAGACATTCATGTTCATGATGTGTCTTATGCACACCCCTTTAAATAAAGTGTTACATTACTGTGTCTCAAGTTGAGTTTAAAGTTAAAACCTGCCATTAACAAGTGTTTTTAATGTCTCTGATCAGGCTGTTGTGAGATCAGGAGTCCAGATCAAAGAAGAAAAAGAGATGGTTGGGATGGAAAATACAGGTAAGCTCTGACACCCTTACCCCCAATTTATACCGGTTGCGTAACTGCTGCGGAACGGCTCCAGAACGTCGGCGGAGTCAATCGGTTTCCATTAAAGTCAATGTGTGTATTTCCACCGGTTGCTTAACGTCTGCGTCCCGACTCTGGCACAGCTGCGGCGGTCCGCAGCCCTCCGGAGTAGATACGCAGAGCTTCTATTATTGCCGGATGCCGGAGAGCTCCGCAGCAATTTAGCACACGGCAGATAGTGCGGGACAGGAAGTTGAGCACAGAAACAAAATAAAACGGTTAATTTTCAAAATAAAATACACCGTGCTCACAGCGGATCATATTTCCCTTCACTACACCTTGAAAACACAACACAGAGTTGTTTCCCCTTTACTCCTCTGGATGGAAACAAACTGTTGGTGGTTTTGTGGTTCTATTCTACGTGAATTTGCGAGATCTAGTGGGTCCTCGTGACTACAGCTGTCGGTCATGGCCGCAGCCGTGCCGCAACAAATCCAGACCTGGTGTGTATTGATGGACGGCGGACCACGGAGTAGACACGCAGCGGAGCCATTCCGCAGACGTTACGCACTCGGTATAAATTGGGCATAACAGAAACATCCTCATGTGACAGTATGTTGTTAAAACTAAAGGTTCTCTCCAAACCTCCAGACTCGAATCAGAACCATTACCAGGTCAGCACTACTGCATCTAGTGGTGAGGTTGCTGAGGTGGACCACACATATCAGGAGGTGCATATTGCAGACCAGAATAAATCTACTACCAATACAGTGGGAAATGTTTTGTCAATAACCCAGCTGGTTATACGTCGTGGCCTCATATTGCTGCTCATGGTCATCATCCTCGTCGCAGGAATCATCGCAGACATCTTCCTCACCAGGCTGCTGAAATAACTCATCCAATGATTCAAAGCTTCCTTTCAGACTGATTGATGTCAGGATTGATAGCATCTGTCCATTAAACTAAATATAAATGTTAACATTGAATCACCTTGTAATGAAATGGTTACTGGTGCTGTTGATCCCACTGTGGTCGCCCTTCAACCACAAGATTGGCGGTCCGATTCCCAGGCCTCTCCAGCCACATGTCAAAGTGTTCCTGAGCAAGACACTGAACCCCAAGTTGGGTCCAGGATGCTGTATGTATAGCTGTCTACTGCTCCTAATACTTACGCCGCCTTCACATTGGCACAGTAGATACGGATGCGAAACGACCGGAATTCATTCCTATGGAGATTCACAGACCGCATGCGAATGGGTCCGAATCGATGCGGTGCGACAAAAATTGTGTCTGTTGGTCATCCGAATGCGTTAAAAAAGTTGAACTCGTACGACAGGCAACGGACGGTTTCTATCCGACAATCCGAGCGGAAGTTAGCGTTGCTATGGTACTGATAAACAAATCTGAATTCTAAATCTTTTAATAAAATAAATAATGATTTCATAACGATATGTTGTCATGTAATCGATTCATTTTGGAGTACGAGAAAAGTTCTTCTGTGCAGAAACAATGCATAGGATACCTGCTATGGCTAAGTTGGTTAGCAACAGACATCAAACTATTGACATTATACTGCTATATCACATATAACCGACCTGACATATCAACATCCTGGACAACTTTTCTCCACGCAGCAGCCTTTCTGTTTATATCTCTATAGCCCTCAGATGAGAGGTCATAGAGAATTGGACATTCGGACACTGACAGAATGAGTCGTTCTAGTCTCTCCACTCTTCCAACGCTTTCATTGGTGTAATACGACGTCCACGGAGCGGACGAGAGAGTATTATGGAGCTGATTTCAAGTACCAGTGTGAAAGCGGCGTTAGGATGGGTAAAATGCAGTAATCAAATTTCACTACATTGTTACATGTATGTAATGAATTAAGAATAAATATAAATATTTTTAAACAAGACGATAAGCATGGAATATCTAGCCAGTGAGACTCATATATTTTTTGAAGGTTTAACTAGTCAATGTATAACAGTCTGGACAGCAATATGAAACCAAGCCTGTTGTGGCACATAGAGAGCGAAAATGCTTGATTTTAGAGAGAACATTTTGAGAAGTTTACACACTGTGCCTTGGGGTCAAGTGAAAATAATGCATTTGTGTAGGTATTAGTACAGATAAATAGTGGCATCACATGCCCCAGAATGGGGGGGGTTGGGTTTGTGTAACATTAAATGGCAATAGTACTCATTAAGGCTTGTTGTAAGATCAAAACATAAAAGTTCAGATTTTTTTTAATTCAGTTTCCTTTTAAGATAGTGTAACTTTTTGTATCGTGGTAAGTTGTTGTAGTATATGCACTTTATACATGTAAGATAGATCAGTATGTTGTATATTACGCACATGAATTGCATTTAGTGCTCTCTAAATGTATTTATCTCAGCAATACATACACCACTCTTTAATGCCTTTGTCATCTTTGGTGACAATTTAAATGAGGAGTGTTAATGACAAGGAGCCTGGAGGAGAACGGCAACAGTAGAAGCTTGGTAAGAGTGGAGCAGGGTGCCATCCGCACTTAGGAAGTTCAGGTCCACCCTCAGGTCGCAATCCCACTCCAAAGTCAGAGCTACGATGCTACTGGTGTTGCGGGTCGGTCCATAAGAAAAGTCAGTGTCCAAGCTTTGATATCAGCAAAGCCCGTCTACGGAAAGCCGTTCCACTCCCCATTCAGCCCCATTGTACCGACTTTGGTTGCAGTTCCACCAGAGTTCCACTGGGGGTGATCACGGTCCAGTGCAAAATGAATGGGACCCTACTGAGCTAGACGGCTAAATTTGTCTCTTTCGCCTGATTGTCGTTGAGAAATCTCAGATTTGATTGTAGTTTTTGCAAGTTCAACATGGATTATAGGTCAAAAGTTGAATGAACGAGTACTTATGCCCTTTCGATTTCTTACAGGTTGAGTCGTTGTTGCCCATACCACGCTAGCATTCTGCTAATGAATGCTGATTGGTCAGTGAAGGCCTGATTACGATCAGAGATCCCGCTTGACGGCATCCGAAGTGGAGCCAGAATGTCAGAGTGAATATTTCGCCGTGGTCGTTAAAACGTTAGCAAACCTCTTTCTAGCATGTGTATTAACAGGGAGAGCCCATGGATGTATTAAGAGAACGGGAGAGCCTAACCTGTCAGCTGTGTTGTCGATGCCTCGAGAGAGAAAAGGAAGCGACTCAGAGCTCGCCGTAAAGCAGTATCTCTGGCCGTATATGTGTATGTCATTGACATTTTAAAAGGCTTTTTAGAACAAAAAAGCAACTTTAAAAAAATCTAACACCCAGCAGTATGTATTTTCTTTGCCTCCCCTTTCGAATGCAAGATTCAAATTACTAGACAAAAAATTATATCCTGAGAAAAGTGGATATTTAGGGGTATAGCTCCATAGAGTCCCATTCATTCTGCACTGGTCTGTGAGCGCCATCTAGTGGAACTCAGAACCTGGAAGTAACGAGGGAGTGGAAGTTCTTCCTATATTAGAAATTCTTTGATATCAAGCAGAGTCCAGCTAAGCCAGTCGGGTTAGTGTCAGTAGGACAGGGGGTTGAAGTGAGGGTTTCACTTCAAAAGGGGCAGTTTCTGAATAGGCGAAAATTCTGCATGTGCCAGGTAACATACTAAGAGACACTGTGGGAAAACAAGATCTGTTCCGGAAAGGGGTGGTGGAACTGCCGAAGTCCAGCTTCACTGGGAGGTTTACCTTAACACGATTGGGTAGCTGGAGTTGATGAGGCTGTGCCTCTTCATTGCATCCTCTTAAGGTCCGAGTTGGTGTCTGGCGAAGACATCTTTTTGGAAGGATGCGGAGACCAGACGCTCTGGTGGCCTTTACTGCCTGGGCCGGTCAAATGAGACCGTACCTCAAAGACAAACGTCCCTACCAAGTAGGCAATCTCCTTTTCCCCATCCATGTTCCTCTGAGACCGATACTGACTGTTTTCTTCCCAACACCGGCCTTCCACACTTCATTTCTCGTCCGCTCTTCCCCCCTACCACAATAATTATATGTGACTCTGTCACCCGGGGTATACGGTTTATCAGTGCCGTCACACATTGCTTTCCCGGACATCCGGGCTAAAGTTCTGGACCTGATAGTTCTTCAAAAGCTCCCCCTGCAGGGCACACTTCCTCGTCACCTTACTCTTTAATCATCAACCTCATGAGCTCCCCCTATATTCACTGAGCTTATATGATAATAAACTAGAGCCAGACCGATATATCGGCGTGCCGATATTAGGCATTTTCCAAGCTATCGGTATCGGCATTTATAATGGCCGATAAATGAATATTTAAAATATAAAAACGGATGAAACATCCTTCAACCATGTTATGAGTGTTGGTTTAACCCTTTAAGTTTCATATCTGAAGTTTGTATTTTTATACATTTTATTTATCAGAACTTTAATATATTTTGAAGTTCTCTGTTCTGTTGTGACAATAAAACAAACAAGTTTATTTTTAAACTGCATTTTTTAAACTACAAATAACTAATGTTATGGAAATCTGTTTATGTTTTGTTAAGCATTTCTAGGTATTTAAAAAAAAAAATGTATCGGCCGATATATCGGAATATCGGATTTTTAAATCACCAAATATTTGTATCAATATCGGCCTTAAAAATCCTTTATCGTCGCTCTATAATAAACCCCACAAAGGCAATTCCACATTGGTCACTAATGTCTGTTCTTTGCCACCTCCAGTTTGTTCCAACAGCTTCCCCTACTGCTCAAATAACTGGTAGCTCACAGAGCCGCTCCATCATTCCAGTTGTAATCAATAATAGACCATACAAAGTCCCTCTCTCTCTCCCTAAGACAGCTAATTTATCCAATTTACACCCAATTACTTACAAATGTCATACTGTTTCAAGCAATTCTCAGTCCCTCCAGAAAAACGCTGAGTTTTTTGGTGATTGTTGCGGGCAAAAATCCTTGATTATGCGGCACGTTTTCTTAAAAAATGCGATGGAATATGCGGGATATTTATGCCATTTTATGCGATGAAATTGCGGGAACTTGCAAAAATTGCGGGAACTTGCAAAAACTGCGGGAACTTGCGGGAACTTGGAAAAACTGCGGTTTGATGAAAAAGAGAAAAAAAGTGATTCCCCCAACACCGTGTTCTCAGTAGGTGAAATTACGTCACTTCATAACGTTCCCATGGCAACAGGGGAAAATGGCTGCTCTTGTGTGAAGTAAACGCAACATTTTTGAACTTTCTGCTGAGATATAGGTAGGGTTGGGTATTGTTTGGGTTTTTTTCTGATACTGGTGCTAAATCGGTACTTTTAAAACGGTGCCTGAACCGATACTTTTTAAGAAAGTTTTAAAAAAAGAAGAAACAAGAAGGATAGGCCTACTCAACAACAGTCGGTGACATTAAGGACACGTTGTTTATTACTAAGGCCATATGGTCAAATTTAAATGATTTAATAGTAATGTAATAACTATAACTTATAATAAACAATAACTTATTTCACCAGTAAATTGCTGTTGGACGACAAAAACAGCAACCAGATGGGAAAGGGTATTTTACAATAACCAACCAAAACCAAACAATTACCAGTGTCAGTGAACGCACCATCTGTGCGTTTCCGACGTCGGCAGCTGCTGCGCTGCAGAGCAGACTGTTGATATACAGTCACACTTTACACTGGTTAACGTCACCTGTCAGCATTTTAACCGTGTTTAATCACGCTGCTAGCTAAAGCTAGGCTAACGTTACCTGCTGTCCAGTGTAATGTAAAGTCAGGCACCGAAATAAGGCACCGAAATCTTCGTTCTTATTCGGTCTCGTTAATTACTACCGTTTACGTCGGATCCGGGGGCCCATTGGCACCGAGTTTCGGTACCCAACCCTAGATATATGTGACTTTTTTGCAACGAAAATGAGGGGATTATGAAATCATGCAAGCCCCGCATATTTTGCGCGGAAATCGGCAATTTATGCGGCGAAAGTGCGGCGTTTTTAAAAAAATGCGGCCCCCGCATGAATATGCGGACATTGGCTGATTATGCATTGAATTCTGCGATCGCATAATCGCGTTTTTCTGGAGGGACTGAATTCTGGTTTGCTCTTAAAAATGGTTTTGAACGTCCGCTCTTTGTCTAACAAGTCATTTTTAATTAACAATTTTATTACCCACTACCACCTAGATGTTATGCTTCTAACAGAGACATGGTTAGATAATAGCTGATAAATACTGTACACATTTCATTGATGTCTTTTCTGAAATGCTGTTGATTATATGTACTGATTTAAATTCTTTTATCTTAACTGGTGACTTCACTATTCACAATATTAATGTGTTAAAGATTTTTGTGCCCTGTTTGAGACTTTTGAGCTGTCGCAACATGTAACTGGCCCTACTCACATGAAAGGCCATACACTAGATCTGGTGATTAGTAAGGGTCTTAGTATTGATGCTGTTAATGTTAGGGATCTAGTTACTTTTATGGAATCTGTATCTAATAAATTAATCACAGTGGCAGGGTCTGTAGATGATAATCTCAAACAGTTCAATTCCAAAATACTCTGGGTACTTGATGCCATAGCACCTGTGAAGACTAAAATAATGTCTGGTAAACAGAAAGCCCCATGGAGGAATGCCTTGATATTGGCTAATCAGAAGAAAGAATGCAGGAAGGCAGAACAAAGATGGAGAAAAACGAAAACACGGATTGATCATGAGATCTACAGAGAGAAACTTTGTCAGTACAACTCTGTGCTATGCAGTACGAGGCAGTCCCATTTTTCAGGAATTATTAATGATAATATTAATAATAAACGTGTATTATTTGCCACTGTTGATAGGTTAACTAATCCCCCTCTGCAGTTGTCCCCTGACGTCTCAGATAAACGATGTAATGAGTTTGCCCAGTTCTTCCAGAACAAAATTGAAAACATCAGACTAAGTATTAGCTCCACTTTGAGCGGAAACATTGAGACTTTACCATCCCATACAAAAAGAATGGTCTATATGTCTGACTTTATTCCAATTAATGACAAAACAATAGATGAAATAGTGTAGCTTCTGAAGCCACCCCAGTGCTCCTTAGATACCATGCCTGCTAGTTTCTTTAAAAAAGTTTTTAGCTCGTTTGCGGTGGATTTGCTGCTTATTGTAAATGGCTCCTTACTCACAGGCATTTTCTCTGCATCCCTAAAAACTGCAGTTATCAGACCCCTTCTGAAAAAGAGAAATCTCGATCCCTCCACACATAATAACTACAGGCCTATCTCAAATCTGCCCTTCGTAAGCGAAATTATAGAGAAAGTTGCTTTTAATCAAATTTATAAATTCCTGCAAACAAATGACATCCTCGACAGTTATCAATCCGGTTTTTGCAAACATCATAGCATCGAAACTGCTCTCATAAAGATTTTAAACAACAGTCGCCTGAATACTGATGCTGGTAGTTTGACAGTCCTGGTGTTATTGGATCTTACTGCAGCTTTTGACACTGTGGATCACACAATCCTTTTGGATAGATTGGGAAACTGGGTTGGGCTCTCAGGAACGGTCCTCAGGTGGTTCAGGTCGTATTTAGACGGCAGGGGATATGTAGTTAGGATGGGCAATTTCGAATCTGAGAGAACAACCATGACACATGGAGTTCCCCAAGGGTCTTTTCTTGGGTCCCTTACGTTCAATATTTATGTGCTTACTCTCTGTCACACTGTCCAACACCATAATATCTCTTATCATAGCTATGCGGATGACACCCAGATTTACCTAGTACTTTTGATTATGCAGATGATTATGCTCCTATAGACTCGCTATGTCTTTGTCTGGAGGAAGTAAACAATTGGATGCTACTGTCACAATTGTGACTGTTCTGTTTATGTTCTGTTTCCTGTTTTATTTTGAAGTCTGGTTTTTCTCCCTAGTTTGTCTAGTTTTACTTCCTGTCTTGTGTTTTTCCTGTCTGTTTGTCTGATTTCTTTCACCTGTTCCCCCAGCCCTAGTGTCACCTCTTCCCTGTTACCTGATTACCCTGTGTATTTAGTCTCTGTGTTTCCCTTGCCTTTTGTCGGATCATTGTATTCTGTATTCTGTAGCTGTGCGTTCTGTTTGCCTTGTGTTACCTATTTGTTGATTTCCTGGCTTGTGGACTACTATCCGAGACTCCTTTGGTTTTGTATATCCTGTCCTTATTAAATATCTTGAACTGCATTTCGGTCCAAAACCTTGCCTGCCTTCGCACCAATCCTGACAGAATGATCCGACCACTTGGACCCAGCAGAGAGGCTTAATTTTCCGGTGGGTTACCAGTTTTTGTCTTTTTCCTGCTGTTTGCTGCTCCAAGCTACCTGGACTATGGAGTCTGCACAGTCTATGTCAGATTAACTGTGTGCCCTACTGTTTGATCTGGTGGAGCTTAAGGACTTGTGGAGAGAGGCTAAC
Source organism: Gymnocephalus cernua (assembly GCA_023631565.1). Lineage (NCBI taxonomy): Eukaryota > Metazoa > Chordata > Actinopteri > Perciformes > Percidae > Gymnocephalus > Gymnocephalus cernua. The sequence goes on along the minus strand of CM042427.1, from coordinate 11,586,198 downwards.
AGTGAGTACCAAAAGGAGAGATTGTTGTGGGAAGCTCGTGAGAAGGTGTCAGAGAAACCCTGGTTAAAGGACTCTCTTCCTTCTTGGGTGATACACTTCATTTCCAACTGCTAACAGGCTCGGCCTGCTAGCATTTTGGATACAGGTTCTTTTTTCATTGCCCAGCCTGCTCCTTCGCCTGCACTTCCTAGTCGTTTTGTTTCTCAACCTGGAGGAGAGCCAGAGACTTGTATGACATTGCCCCAGTTTTTCGCCATGTGTGCTAAAAGGACTGAGGAGACCAAAGCAGCCAGTTTGCAAGAAGGAAGAAAGAAGTTCAGAACATCAACGGTACCTCTGAATTCCTGTGAGTTGGCTCCACTACTACCTGTTCTGCGGGCACCTCCTACCATAAGCAGTCTTTTGAGGGGACCCGTCTGGCTATATTTCCAGGGAACCATGGAGGTCACAAGAGAAAACGTGGTCGATATGGGTCACAACGCCATTCCCCGCTTCAACCCCTCTTCAGCCCAGAGCCCGAGCTGGGCAGCGGACCTGAGCCTATGCTGTTCAGTGGACCTGAGCCTGTACTGCCCAGCGGACCAGAGCCCGTACCAACCAGTGTTCCAGAGCCAGAACTGACCAATGTCCCCAAGCTGACCTGTGTACCTGTTTCCGAGCTGACGTCTCAGCGTCCAGAACCTGCGCTGATGTCCAGCTGTCCAGAGTCTCAGCTGACGTCTAGCCGTCCAGAACCTCCGCCGCCGTCCAGAACCTCCGCTGACGTCTCAGCGTCTAGAACCTCCGCTGACGTCCCGTCTCCCAGAGTCTACGCTGACCGTTGTCCCAGAGTCTACGCTGACCGTTGTCCCAGAGTATACGCTGACAGTTTCCCCAGAGTCTACGCCGGTCTCTGGCAACTCAGAGACTTTGCCGTTGGGCAGTGCCCCAGAGACTTTGCCGTTGGTCAGCGCCCCAGAGACTTTGCTGTTGGTCAGCGCCCCAGAGACTTTGCCGTCGGTGAGCATCCCTGAGACTTTGTTGGTCTCTGGTGCCCCAGTGACTTTGCCGGGTTTCCGCACCCCAGAGACCTGGTCACTGGTCAGCATCCCTGAGACTGCCACAGAGACTTGTATGTATTTGCAATTCATTCAGTCATTTAATTCTTTGTAGTTTTGGGGGATTTCTGAGTTTTCTAAACTCTAGAAATGTATGTATGCATGTATGTATGTATGTATGTATGTATGTATGTATGTATGTATGTATGTATGTAGTCCTGTTTTATTTTGAAGTCTGGTTTTTCTCCCTAGTTTGTCTAGTTTTACTTCCTGTCTTGTGTTTTTCCTGTCTGTTTGTCTGATTTCTTTCACCTGTTCCCCAGCCCTAGTGTCACCTCTTCCCTGTTACCTGATTACACTGTGTATTTAGTCTCTGTGTTTCCCTTGCCTTTTGTCGGATCATTGTATTCTGTATTCTGTAGCTGTGCGTTCTGTTTGCCTTGTGTTACCTATTCGTTGATTTCCTGGCTTGTGGACTACTATCCGAGACTCCTTTGGTTTTGTATATCCTGTCTTTATTAAATATCTTGAACTGCATTTGGGTCCAAAACCTTGCCTGCCTTCGCAACAATCCTGACAGCAACAAAATTTCCTCCAACTAAATAAAGATAAGACCAAAATAACTATCTTTGGCAATAAAAAATGAAGGCTGGCACTCAGTACATACCTTGATTCTAGAGTAATAAAAACATATACCAAAGTCAAGAATATTGGTGTATTCATTTATGAAGATCTAACATTTAGTGATCACAATAAAGCTGTAACAAAGTTATCATTCTGGCATCTCAAAAACAGCGAGAATCAGAAACTTTATGTCCAAACAAGATCTAGAAAAGATCATTCATGTTTTTATTTTGTGTAGGATAGACTACTGCAATGCACTTACTGGTGTTCCCAAGAAGACCATAAAACAGTTGCAAATCATTCAAAAATGCTGCTGCTAGAATTCTGACTAATACCAAGAGGAGAGAGCACATTACTCCAATTGTGAAATCCTTGCACTAGCCTCCAGTTGCATTTAGAATCAATTTCAAGGCCCTTCTAATTGCCTATAAGTCTTTCAATGGCCGGGGCCCTAAATATATTGCAGATATGTTTATTGAGTATAAGACGGGTAGGTCTCTCAGATCAGCAGGTACTGGTCAGTTGATGGTGTTCTTTCCAAGAGTGGTGAAGTGATGCCCACTGCTTGAATCAGCTTCCGCTGGATCTGAGGCAAGCACCAATTGTTATCACTTTTAAATCCAAGTTAAAGACTTCTCTTCTTCAGAGCTTTTAATTAGTCTCGTCTGACGGTACTTTTAATTATTTTATTATTTTTATTTAAAACTTTGTCGTACATTTATAAAATGTGTTGTCTTTTCATGTATCTCAGTATATATTTGTTGTTGTTGCTTTTTGCCTGTAAAGCACTTTGAATAACCTCTGTATGTATGAGAAGGTGCTCTATAAATAAATTTGCATTTGCCTTTAAAGTAATTGATCTTGTCGGGGGAAATGATGTGGCTGGGGGAAAAGCTAGTTCCAGATGGATCTGAGCAGCCGTTGCACTCATCTGAGCTCAGACAATTCTTCACTGTATGTGTGGTCACCCGTGCCCAGGCCAAAAAGGAAGGACAGAAGCATTATGTGGTCCATGGTCCAGGAGAGTGAAGAGGACTCCTCCATCGACCTGGGAAACAGTTTCTTTGGTCTTCCTGGTTAGAATCCCAAGTGTCAATGCTAGGGTGTTTCGGTGGGGGCAAGAGTGACAACCATATCTCAAAGACAATTTTCTGTAACCTTGTGTAACAGACAATAAAGTATTATCTTATTTTATATCACCTGGACATCAAGCATGTGGCAGGCAAGAACAATGTCATAGCCGATACTTTGTCCAAGGGTTGAGGAGAATTACTCAGAAATGTTGCGGTGGAACAGCCTCAGTGAGATACTGACTCACAGAGAAGGGATTGTGTTTCTAATTTGTCATGACCTTTCCCCACCAGAAATAGACTGTGTTGAGAACTAAAAGTAGGCTAGATAGTAGAAGTTCACGAAAGCTGTCCAACTTGGTAAAAAAAGACAATGCAAATATTTATTTGGAATTCACATACAAAGTACAGGTTCCATAAACTTTTTTGGAGATTAGACTCCATCGGAAAAATTATATATATATATATATATATATATATATATATATATATATATATATATATATATACATACATACATACATACATACATACATACATACATACATACATACATTTCTAGAGTTTAGAAAACCCAGAAATCCCCCAAAACTACAAAGAATTAAATGACTGAATGAATTGCAAATACATACCTTATAGCAGCTACAATCTGTATAGTGATAACACTAACAAGAATAAAATAAGAATGATAAATTAACACACAACATAACTTTGATAACTCAAGTCCCTGTAAGCCCCAAAATCAAATCAAATGAAGAAGGGTGTATGTTGGTGACAAAATACACAAAGTAATATATCTCGGCAATAGGCCTACAGGCCATCAGCTAAATGAAACTAAGGCTATACAGGCCGTCAGCATACCATAACCTCGAAGATTTAGGTTGTCAGCATAATATAACCTCACGGATTCAGGCTGTCAGCATAACATAACCTCGATGAATCAGGCCATCAGCATACCATAACTAGAGAGATTCAGGCCTTTAGCTTACCATAGCTACAGCGATTCAGGCCGTCAGCATAACATAACCTTGGCGATTCAGGCCGTCAGCATACCATAACTAGAGAGATTCAGGCCTTTAGCTTACCATAGCTACAGCGATTCAGCCCGTCAGCATAACATAACCTCGGCGATTCAGGCCGTCAGCATACCATAACTAGAGAGATTCAGGCCTTTAGTTTACCATAGCTACAGCGATTCAGGCCGTCAGCATAACATTATTACAGAGATTCAGGCCAACAAATAATAGGAATTCGGAGGTTCAAACCGACACCATAACAGAACTTAAGCGACTAAAGCCGTCACATAACATAACTCGGCTATTCAGGCCGTGAGTAAGAAAACAAGCAATTCTCAGTTGTAAAACAGCATAACCACCCAATAATGCCACCACCAGTTAAATGCATATGCTTACCAATTCATGGTTTAAGAGACTTCTGATTATGGATGATGTCCTCTACATCAGGGCGAATATACGATGAGTATGCAGATGAAGCCCATCGACCAAGTTGTTGTAGAGAAGTACTGGAAATTCCTTGACCAGCGGCAGTAGTAGCAGCCCCTATTCTAAATAAATGACTCGAATAATGCTTTGGTGAAAGATTGGCTTGGATAAGGATGAGTTTCAAATGTTGATTAAACCAACCTTTAGACATAGGGAAACCCACATAAACAACAAATAATGGTGAAAGGGGGCTACCACGAGGCCTGACTGATAGATACTTAAGCATAGATTTAAATGGGAAAAACATTGTGTCAGTACGGGCAACAATAACAGAACAAGCGCCTTCCTGTTTAGAATGTTTGAGTTTTAAGCTGTAATGATGAGAGTAGAAAGTAAGATCAGAAAACATAATATCTCTCCTAGGATCAAAGGATTTAGAAGTTGTAGTAAATTCACCACATCTCAGAAATGCATAAAATGCCAAAAAAAACAAAACAGATTCCAATAACAAATCGATATATGAGGAAACAACCCCCATACAAAGTGTCGATATCGATATATGCAAAATCTTAAGGGTAATAGCCTGCCTATGATCAGGAGGAGGAAACTCTTTAGATATACCTTTCAAAAGTAATTTAAGCAAAGCATTAGAAAACAAACTAGGAAACGAAGGATCATAACATCTAACATTAAACTGAACACCAACAAGCAACCCGCGAGTATACTGAGGTTTAAAATGGCGAGTATCAGTACAATAGCAAACAAAAGCACAAATAGTGTTGATGAGCTACTTCCGGTTGTGGATGCGAATGGAGTAGACGCGTCTACCTCGTGCTCCCTGTACAAATCTTCTATTCTACCAGTTCATAATCCTCTATTTGCTTATTTTTCCCGAATGTAATGAGATAACAACTTTAATATACACGGAAGCAGAAAATGGCATCCAAAGCAACCAAGCATGCGAAGAAAGACACAAAAGACGATGCTATCGCGGCTCATGGCGAGGTTAGCATGTCAGCTTTGACTAGCTTATTGGAGGAACACAGAGCCGCGCTCTCTTCCGATTTCAAAACTGCTTTGACATCTTTAGAGGCTAAACTTGACCTCGTCCAGGCTTCGGTGTCGGACCATGGAACGCGAATAACATCATTGGAATCTAACGCAGACGACCTCAGCGAGCAAATTCACTCTCTGGAGGCAGTGTGTGCCGATCTGACTGAGAACTACGCTAAACTCAAGACGAAAACAGCAGACCTGGAGGTGCGCAGTCGGCTTAATAATATCAGGATCATTGGCTTACCGGAGTCTGTTGGGGGTCCTCGGCCCACAGTGTTTTTTTCTGAGATGCTGTCGGAAATTATGGGTGAGCAGATTTTGCCGTCTCCTCCAGAACTTGACAGGGCTCATCGGGCTCTGGCCGCCAAGACGAAACAGGGCGGGAGGCCGAGAGCGGTAATAGTCCGTTTTCATCGTTATCAGACCAAGGAGATGGTGATACGTGAAGCCCATAAAAGAAGAGGTTCCTTGAAGTACCGTGGTAACCCGATCGCCATTTATGATGACTACAGTCCGGAAGTTCTGGATCAGCGCGCTCAATACCGCGGGGTAATGGCAGAGCTCTACAACGTTGGATTGAAACCATCTCTTATTTTCCCCGCAAGGCTGAGGATCCTGACTAAGGAAGGTGAGCAAAAGATGCTTGCATCGGTGGATGAGGCCAAAGAATTTCTGACGGCTCACCGCAGTGCCTCTTAGTGCTTCTTATGTTGGCCGTTCATTGATCGTGAACGGTGGCTTATGACTTCATTTATTTTTTATTATACGCCAATTTTTCCTGAGCTCTCTGGCATTATATAAACGGTTTACTGTTAATTGAAAGTATTTTACATCATGCGGTCATTTTTACGTTTTTAATGACTGATTGGTGCTGTGATATGTCTAATCTGATACCATTGTTGAATTAGATTTGTTGATGTATCCCGTTTAATTTAACTTTATGGCGCACAAATACAAATACTGCTTGCAAGTTTGATTGCAACCTTTGTTTACTTTTGATGGAAAATATTTATAATATGGTTATATATATATATATTTTATTTTTACATTCTCATTTATTTTTATTTGTCTCATGATCATTAGATCGGTCAAATGTTTAAGTATGATCCAAGGATCGTTATGCCATGGGTCTGCTCCTATGTTAAGTGTAGTATTTGACACTGCAATGTTATCTTTTTTTCTTTTTTTTATATAATGAGGATACTTTGCTTTAAGGGATTGAGGATTATATAAGGTAAGGTGATATAAGGAAGTGTTTAGTACACTAAATTCTTGTTCTAGTGGGTAGTTTTGCTGCCATTGTAATGTTTTTTGAGGGTTGGGTTGATTTTGTGGGTGGGCTGGGTTTCTGTATGGGATTGCGTCGTGCTGACCTTAAGGGCCAGATGTACTAACGCTTTTGCGCCCACTTCAGGCGTATTTGTGTCGCAACGTGCGCGTAAAATCATGGCAAGGTATGTACAAACAGGCCGCAATGATGTAAAAGCGCAAACTGCATGTCGTGGGAGCTGAAAAGGGCAAATTGCGTTTTTCGTGTCATGCATATTTATTCATGGGAGGGTCGCGGGGAAAGTGGGAGTTTACCGTAAAGAGATGGGAGGGGAAGCGTAAAGAGCGCTTAATTACGTATTCCGCGGTATGTACAAAAACCGCCAGTGATAGCGCGCCTCTATTTTGCGGTGAAAATTCTCCGCCTCTTAAAAGCAGGTGTAAACCTGGAAGCGGGTTTCCTCACATATGCCTCCTGGTGAAATGACAGCAGTAATCCGAGCAAGACGAAGACATAGGCCAAGGAGACGAGCTGAAAGGAGTTTTGCCACAAGGATCACAGATTAAGCAGCCATGCAAGATTACAGTTACTGGAAGAAATCAAAGATGAGATCGAATCTCCGACTCAGAGTTCACATTCCAGCAGTTGTTAAACTCCCCGCTACATTACAAATATTGGCATCAGGATAATTTCAAACAGTCATAGCATCAGCAGTGGGAATATCGCAGTCTGCACTCAGCCGTATCATAGCACCAGTACTTACAGTTTACGGTATAGTGGGCGGAGAAAGGCGCTAATTACGGATGACCTGCAGGTTTGGTAAATATGGCGTAAACTATGGTATCATTGCGTTCGCTATCTGCGGGTGAGCCATGGCGCTGATAACGCTACGTTCGCAAATGTACGTACATCTGCAATAAGAATGTAACTTTAGCTAACTTTTATGCTCCTAATTTTGATGATGTCAGTTTTTTTAAACATTCTCTCTCTCTTATTCCTGATCTAAACTCACATTCCCTTATACTTGGGGGAGACTTTAACTGTTGCCTTGACCCAGTGCTTGACCGTTCTGCATCTAGATCATGTGCTGCAAACAAATCCTCAATTTTCCTAAAAAAATATTTTTCTGAATATGGTATGTCAGATGCATGGCGGCGTTTGTACCCGAAAAAAAGAGAGTATTCTTTTTTTTCAAATGTTCATCACTCTTATTCTCGGATTGACTACTTTGTTCTGGATAATGGTTTAATTCCTAGAGTTCAGTCTTGTGCATATGAAAATATTATTATATCAGATCATGCTCCTCTTACTCTTGATCTAACCTTTCCAAATTTGCCTTCACTTAGGAGGAATTGGCGTTTTAATACTTGGCTCTCTCGCTATCTGACTCTTGGCAGATGATAATTTTGTTTCCTGTGTTTCTGACCAAAATCCTTTTTTTCTAAGCGTTAATAAGTCAGCGGAAGTTTCAGATTTAACAGTATGGGAGGCCCTTAAGGCATATGTTAGAGGCCAAATTATTTCATACGGTGCTAATAAAAGAAAGCTCTCTAAAGAAAAGCAGATTTCACTTGCCAATGAAATTTTAAAATTAGATAAACAATATGCTAGGTCTCCCACGCCAGATTTATATAAAAAACGCCTTAAACTCAAATCAGAGCTTGATTTGCTTTCGACCAATGAGATAGAGGGCCTTTTGAGGAAAACTAGGAGTGTTTTTTATGAAAGCGGAGAAAAATCCGGGAAAGTTTTATCTAATCAACTGCGAGGGCTACGCGCTAAAGAAATTATAAGTGGTCTTCGTCTGGATAACGGGGAGGTCACATCTGATCAAAATTCTATTAACGATAAGTTCAGAGATTTTTATTCCACTTTGTATACATCTGAACCCTCATTACAGGGGGATATCGAAGATTTTCTTGGTCGATTAAATATTCCAACTCTATCCTCTGATCTTCATAACCGTTTAGAGGTGCCGATTTCTCAGGAGGAAGTGGCGGCCGCTATTTCTTCTCTAACATCTGGCAAAACTCCAGGTCCTGACGGTTTTCCGTCAGACTTCTATAAAAAATTCTCAGTACAACTCGCTCCTTTTTTGACATCTGTTTTTTCTGAATCTCTTAAGACTGGGACTCTTCCCCCAACGTTAAATCAAGCTTGTATTTCTTTATTACTGAAAAAGGATAAAGACCCCTTAGACTGTGCGTCATATAGGCCGATTTCATTGCTCAATTGCGACGTTAAAATTTTAGCGAAGGTACTTGCCTCTAGACTTGAAAATGTCCTCCCCACTATAATCCATCCTGATCAAACAGGGTTTATAAAAAATCGGCAATCATTTTTTAATATTCGCCGCTTACTTAATGTGGTTTATTCTCAACATCAGGCCATTCCAGAATGTGTTGTTTCTTTAGACGCTGAAAAGGCGTTCGACAGGGTCGAGTGGGAGTACCTTTTTTTAGTTTTAGAAAAATTTGGATTTGGCCCAGTCTTTCTCTCTTGGATAAAATTACTTTATAATGCTCCCTCTGCAACAGTCCTGAGCAATGGTCTGTACTCTAAGCCGTTCAACTTGCACCGCGGAACCCGACAGGGCTGTCCGCTAAGCCCACTACTATTCGCTTTAGCCATTGAGCCTTTAGCAATCGCCTTACGCCAGTGTCAGCAGATCACCGGAATTTCCCGAGGTGAGATCGTACATAAGGTAACTCTATATGCAGACGATCTACTGCTTTTTGTATCAAATCCACAAACTTCTTTACCCACAGCTTTATCTTTGCTTGAGGATTTTGGTCGGTTTTCTGGCTACAAACTTAATCTGCACAAGAGTGAACTTTTTCCAATTAACAATTTAGATACGCAACTACAGTATTCCAACATACCACTGAAACTAGTCAAGAACAAGCTCACTTATCTTGGGGTCTGTATCACTCGCCATTATAAGCACCTTTTTAAACATAATTTTGGCATGCTTCTAGAACGGATTAAGAAAGATCTTTCTAAATGGTCACCTTTAAAGATTTCACTCATTGGGCGCATTAATTCCATTAAAATGGTGGTTCTTCCTAAATTTCTTTATCTCTTTCAGTGCTTGCCTTTATTTCTTCCCCTGTCTTTTTTTAAATCTTTGGATTCTGTTATCTCTTCTTACATTTGGAATGGTAAGCACCCTCGTCTACGCAAAGCATACCTTCAGAGGCCTAGATGCAACGGTGGTATGTCTTTGCCTAATTTTAAGTTTCATTATTGGGCAGCTAACATACGAAATACACTTTATTGGTGGCATTATCACCTTTTGCCCAATAGACCGTCTTGGGTGGACATGGAAATAAATGCTTACAAGCAAATTTCCCTCCCCGCACTTCTTGCATCTAAATTACAGATGACCACTTATACTTCTGTCGATTGCCCAGTGGTAAAACACTCATTGAGGATTTGGATCCAATTCAGGAAATCATTTGGTTTTAGGGATCCCTCTCTTCTTAGCCCTGTATTCCATAATCATTTTTTTTCACCTTCAATGCAGGATGGTTCATTCAAGTATTGGTCCCACAAGGGGATAAAGTGTTTCAAAGATTTATTTGTAAATAATGTATTTGCTTCTTTTGAGCAATTGGTATTGCATTTGATCTTCCCAAGTCAAATTTTTTTAGATTCTTGCAAGTAAGACATTACGTTAAGTCACTTATACCAGACTTCCCAGCGATGCCTTCATCCATTGGATAGTTTCCTTTCATGTAATGTAATGGCTAAAGGCTCAATTGCTATTATTTATAATTTAATGATAAATCTGGCATCTTCATCCTTGGATAACATTAAGAGAGCTTGGGAGGAAGACCTTGATAGAACACTCTCCGAAGACACTTGGAATTGTGTTCTTAAACAAGTTCACTCTTCATCAATATGTGCTCGGCATTCTCTTATACAGTTTAAAGCAGTGGTCACCAAACTACGGCCCGCGGGCCGGATACGGCCCGTCAGCACATTTGGCCCGGCCCTCTGAACACTACCAGAGACGCTATCGGATTTTTTTCCTATTTGGACTATTTGGGTTATTATTATTTAGTTATTATTTATTTCATTAATAGTGTTATTTATTTGTTTCCTGACTTTTTTTCTGTAAAGAACCTGGAAAGGGTTATTTGGTTATGTGTGGCTTTCTGGAAAACAATACATTTTTTAAGCTCCCCTACGATCGTCACACTTTTTCTGTTACAAACTGACACCGGCCCCCCATCAGAGAAGGGAAAAGTTATGTGGCCCTCACAGGAAAAAGTTTGGGGACCCCTGGTTTAAAGTAATACACAGGGCTCATATATCTAAAGTTAAACTAGCTCAAATGTTTCCTGGTACTAACCCTATGTGCAATAGATGTCAATGTGCCGAGGGAACGTTAATTCACTTATTCTGGACATGCCCCAAATTAGAGCAGTATTGGCGATCCATATTTCTCACTCTTTCGGCGGTCCTTCAGCATAGATTAGAGCCAGAACCTCTGGTGGCATTATTTGGAGTCGGTCCAGTGGAGATACGGCTGTCGGCATCAATGTGTAAGGTCCTTGCTTTCTCTTCTCTGATTGCACGTAGAGCAATATTACTGAAGTGGAAAAACCCCTTGCCGCCCACTCACACCCAATGGATCAACGATATGATGTCTTGTCTCTGCCTCGAGAAAATTAGGTATTCACTAAGAGGATCGGAAAAACAATTTTTTAAGTTGTGGCGCTCTTTTGTTGAATATGTTGACAAGTCTGTTTAAATTATGCCTCTACTATGGACACCTTTTTTTTTTTTTTTCCTCTATAATTTCTTCTTTTCTATTCTTTATGTATGTGTTTATTCGTTGTATTTGTCTGGAGGTTAATATTTGTTAGTATGCTCGTATGTATTTTTGGCTTTCACAATTCTGTGTTGATTTAATGGGCAGTATGGATGCTATTCTAAGGGGTAGGGGATGATGAATGTGATTTATGTTGTGAAAAACAATAAAAACAAACTTTGAACTAAATAGTGTTGATGAGAACAGGTCGCAGTGGTACATTAATAGCAGAACAATGCAAAAGTGCGCCAAGCAAAATCATACGATCTTAAAGTTGATTCAGCTAGACCCTTCCTCATATATAACCTAGCAGAATCTAAATAGGCCTGTAGGGAATATGGATTCAAAAAAGAGCTAGATCTATCAGAGAGGGAAGTGCTTCTGGTGCAGCGCTGGCTACTGGACAGAGGCTGAAATCGAAAACGAGAGAGAGCATCAGCCGCTGTATTACAATGGCCAGGGACATGATGAGCAGTGATAATGAAATTGTTAATGACAGCTGACCAAGTGATACATCTCATAAATGGCATAATTTTATCACATGCAGAACGCCCTCTATTTAAGATGCTGACTGGTTGTCGCAAAGAACAGAGATACGTTTTCGTTTCCAAAGATGCCCACAGATGTGACACGCAACTGCAATGGGGTAAATTTCGTACAGCGCAGTGGAATCAGACGGGAAAAACTCGGGAGGCCAGTGCCCGGCAAACCACTGGCTACGGAAAAAAAAAAAAACCCCGCTGAAGGGGCAGCATCAGTATACAACTGCAACGAATCAGAGGAACACACCACGTCATCATACAAAAAATGAAACCCCATTCCATTCACCCAAAAGACGAGACCAAAAACGTAAATCGGAACGGCACCTGTCATCCAAGGACAGGAGATCATGCAGATCCGACACAGAAGAAGCCATATCCAGTAACCTGGAGATGAAAGAGCTTCCCTGCGGAATAACGCGCATTGCAAAATTTAAATGCCCGAGCAAAGAGAGCAACTGGCGTTTGGTAATGTTATCTGCAGATGAAAATGTATCAGCAATCCCTCGAATGCGCTCCAATTTCTCAAGCGGGAGAGAAGCAACCATACGACAGAATCAAGTGTGATGCCCAGACATTCCAGGCATGTAGCAGGACCAATAGTTTTAGCCTCCAACAGAGGTACCCCGAGAGACTTAAAACAAACCCTCAGTTTTCCCAGCGAGGACCCAGCACTATCATAAGGGGGGTCAACAAGAAAAAAATCATCCAGCAGATGAATAACCGACGGAATCCCAACTCTATTAAGCAAGATCCAACACAGCGCTTCAGCAACATGGTTAAAAAGGCACGGGCTACACCCAAAAGTAAGCCTCACCCCGAAATAAAACTTAGATTCCCACTTAACTCCAAAGAGAGCCCACTGAGACGGATGTATGGGCACTATTTTGAAAGCATCGGTAATGTCAGCCTTAGATAGCAAAGCACCCCTACCAGCCAATTTAATCAGTCTGATGGCATTATCCACAGTGGCGTAATGTAGTGAAAAGGGGACAGGCGGGATGAGACTATTTACACTAGCAATACCTCCGAAGAACGGCGCAGACAGATCAAAAATCAATCGCTTCTTTCCTGAATATTTACCAGTAGCGATACCAATAGGACTAGTGCAAAACACAGAAAACGGGGAAGACGCGAACGGCCCAATGACGTACCCTTTCTTAACCTCATTCTCCAACAACAGAGAAACAGTATCAGGATCAGAAACAGCAGAGTGAAGATTCTTTGCCACATATGTTACAGTAAAACACCCTAAAACCTTGTGATAAACCAAAGAGAAGATGATCCACAAACACCAAATTAGGATGAGACGATAGTTCACATGCCAGTCTCTGTACATGTATTGGTGTGGGGGGATGCAGTTTCAAAATGTCTTTGAACCACGTTGAAACTTCTTCTGGTCCCACCATGCCAGACACGGGCGCCGAGGGCAGACTGACCGGGGATGTGCATCTCGGCAGTCGCTGCAACTGTGAAGGAAAACGCAGTTGGAGAACGTATAAATACCTTCATTAAAACTATTGCAAATGGGAGAATAACTAGCACTATGAACCTGACGCCCACGGGAAACCACTCCATGTTGATGTCTCGGAGGAGGATGCTTCACCGGAACCCCGGTACTTGGACACTGAAACGCCACGTCAGGGCATAGGGAGGCGAAGTGCCCTGCAACGCCGCAAGTTGAGCACGACAACACTTGAGATCCCCCCGCAATCATGACCAGAAGCTCGCTATCAACTATGGATCAGTTCAGACGCACATTGGACCGGGCAACATAAAGCGCAGCTTTACTAGAGAATGCTTTGTGATACCGATAGAATACATCCCTTCCATACTTCAGATTGAGATCAGCAATAAGAGCCAAATATCCATCAAGCTCCTGTCTCCTGTCAGGATACACAAAACAAATCACGTCACGGAAAATCCCGAATGCTACCACGAACTGCCCAATAGAAAGTTCCTTACACAGTCTGGGATCGGCATTTTTAAACATGGCAGAAAACGTACCCCCGGACACTAGAGACCTATCACACTCAGGGGAAGGTAAAATAAGGCGCACCAAATTAATGTCTTTCCCCAACAGAATTTTAGACCTTAAACGGGCACTAATATTAGCCTACTCACGAATATATGGCCTACCTATGCCCGACGCTGCCACACTAGAAGCCAGGGAATAGTTAGCATCAATCAGGGCCGCCGCTGATGCCTGAGGGAAATCGAGCGCTGGTGACACCGGCTGTGACGTGGAAGCCAGTACGTTACTGACGATTGGTGAAGATCCAGCACTTGCGGATCTCTCCACCGCTAGCACCCGCTCATCCAAAGATTGCATAGATCTGCCCAGAGCTTGCAAAGATTCGAGAACAAGGCCCAACTCCGAGGATCCACTAGGAACAGCCGTAGCAGCCGCCCGGCTGAGAGAACTTCCCCCACGTTTTGTCGGCGGGGCGTTGAAAGGAGGATCCGTCTTTCTAGTCCACTTCCAACCTCGAGCCACCGCGGGGATGGGTGAAGGCACCTGCGACATGTACCCAGCTTGGGCCGCCAACTCTCAAATTTCTGGAGAAGGTAAACCAGGAGCTGGAGTAACACCATGATCCTGAAGCTGTCGCCGAACCATCTCCGTCCCACCTGACCGTGAGCCGGGTTGCAAAGCCAGGCGGGAGCTTCTGCGAATGTCAACTAGAGATCCTGCTGACATCACTGGCGATACACAGTTACCTATACCCGGTAACTCTAAAGGATCAAAGTCGGACTCCGACATGGTGAGTGCTACACCGAGCCAGACGCCAAACAGGAAAAACACAACTGCCATAAGCCGTCCACCACTTTCGCACTTTCGTCTGAAAAGACAACTGACAGAAGCAGGGGAGAGAACAGATTTAAAACTTGGTTGTTGTGCTGTGATTGGCTTGAAACAACCGTGCCTGATTGTAATTGGTTATGTGACATAAGTTACTTCCCACCCACAGATGATGCGACTTACCAGCTGATTAAGAGAGTGTGTAACATTAATGACGTCTCCCTGCCTGAATTTACGCTGAGCTACATATCAAGGTATAAAATTTAACTTTTAAAATGAAAATAAAAGTAACTTGAGTAAATAACTAAATCTACTCATACAAAATGAATCGACACACGTGTTTGTGGCAGCGGCTTCTCGTCTATATACACTTGTACTACAAATCAATAAACCACGTTTGTGGCAGCACAGCTTCTTTTCCTTCTCCTGAGCAGCAAACTCTCAATCTACCCAGAACTGCCCCACTATCTCCCAGCGGTGGGCCTACACAACATTTCTAACATTACATAAATCACACACTTCATGCTCCTTTACTAAAGTTAAAGGAGTTCTTCCCACTTCCAAAGCCTTACATGACATCACTATTAAAATGTAACAATTTCAACACAACAATTTCAACACAAGAAAGTAAGTGCTGAAATGTTACACAAAAACAATGAAAAAAAGTATATAGAATTATTGTTTGATTAGAAAATAGTGAAAATATACAAAACCCAACAGATATGCAATTTACAATAACATAAACAGAGAAAAACATCAAATCCTCACATTGGAAGCTGGAACCAGAAAAAAATGCATGCAGGGTCAACATCTGGACAAAGAATACTAAAATAAAGTTTGAGCAAAGACAATGTAGCCAAGAGAGGTCAACCCTATGATAATATTAAGCTGTCAATAAAAAATATAGTTATACTTTTAAGTATGAGTGATGACATTAGTATTATGAGCAAGCTATGTAGTCTAGCAATAGCAATGAAAGGACAAGCTCATAGGTTAGGGTGGTGTTAAGCTCAGTGGTAATAGTAGCCTAATGTAGTACAACCCCAAATCAGAAAAAGTTGGGACAGTATGGAAAACACAAATAAAAAAAGAAAGTAGTGATTTCTAAATGTACTTTGACTTGTATTTCATTGCAGACAATACAACAGCACATCATTTAATGTGTTCCTCATGATTTTTATTATTTTTTTTTTCAAAAAAACTAAATTCCTATTTTGGTTCTTGCAACACATTACAAAAAAAGTTGGAACAGTAAAGCATTTACCACTTTGTAATGTTGCCATTCCTTTTTACAACACTTAAAAGACGTTTAGGGACTGAAGACACCAAGTGATGAAGTGTTTCAGGTGTAATTTTGTCCCATTCTAGCTGCAAACAAGTCTTAAGGTGGGCAACAGAACAGGGTCTTCGTTGTTGCATTTTGCGCTACAAAATGCGCCACACATTCTCTATTGGAGACAGGTCGGGACTGCAGGCAGGCCAGTCAAGTACCCGTATCCTCTTCCTCCGCAGCCAGCATAGGCGTCGTTTTAGGGGGGGGCGGTGGGGACGTGTCCCCACCAGATTTTGTCATGAGTCATTTTGTACCCACCACTTTTTTTTAAACCTCAAGCTCAATTTAGTTAAAAAATAAAGTTCATAACACATAAGATCACTTATTGTACATGAGGAGCAATATGAGAGAGAAATGTGATCATTGATCTATTTAGGAACATTAAACCACGTTAAGCTTTTTCACGTTATATTAAGCCCATGAGAACCGTGGGGAGTCAACCCACAGCCGCTGCTGCTGAAGATGTGAAGCAGAAACAACGCTTAATGTCAGATAAAGTCCATAATAATTGGACTTTTGGTTCAATTTTTTCAGAGTTTTCGGTGGTTATAAGGAGCAATATGAGAGAGAAATGATTATTGTTTAGGTACATTAAACCACGTCATGTCATATTGTCAACATGGTACGAAGCAGAACATATGTCGTGTCTAATGCTTTTTGAAAACTTAAGGCTGTCTTCTTCATAAAACGAGTCGGACATCACATTTTTGAATACATTTTTATTTATTTACATTAGTAAGCTTAGGGGCCTGTACTGAACCCAGGGTTTTCTGTACCACGACGGTGGATTGTTACCGGGTTCAATCGCCGTGGTAACTTAATTGTGCTGAACGCCTAACCTGGTCGGGAGCAGGTTATGTTGGAGATTAGAGATCAACTGGTGTAAAAGCACCGCCTACTGACCAATCAATAGGCCTACTCCATTGATAACGGCATCCCCATTCTTAGAAGATCCATTGACTGAATGGGTGGAGTTCAGTGAGAAAAAAAGAAGAGAGAGAGAGAGAGAGAGAGAGAGAGAGAGAGAGAGAGAGAGAGAGAGAGGGATGCGCTCTTAAAAGTTAAAACATTTAGAGACCGACAACCCCGTTAACATTCCCTGATGGGTATTTATGAAAGGTAGGGCCTATAGATTTTCAGTGGAGGGAATAACGTAGGCCTATTGTAAACTTCTTGAGCCGTGTGTTGCCAATGCGCGCATCGGTTTGAATTATGTTTTCACATTTTTTATTTGCTCCCACGATCGCTTCCCACTGCCAGGGTTGCAACTGAATAGCCTAACGACAGTTTATGGAACGAACAAGTGTAATTATGGTCACATCTTGTGCCTGACTGATTGATAAGCCAGTCCCTCCAGACAAACGTGATTATGCGATTGCAGAATTCAATGCATAATCAGCCAAAGTCCGCATATTTATGTGGGGGCCGCATTTTTTCAAATATGCGGGGCTTGCATGATTTCATAATCCCCTCATTTTCGTTGCAAAAAAGTCACATATATCTCAGCAGAAAGTTGAAAAATGTTGCGTTTACTTCACACAAGAGCAGCCATTTTCCCATGTTGCCATGGGAACGTTATGTAGTGACGTAATTTCGCCTACTGACAACATGGTTGGGGGAATCTCTTTTTCATCAAACCGCAGTTTTTGCAAGTTACTGCAATTTCATCGCATAAAATTGTACAAACATCCCACATATTCCATCGCATTTTATAAGAAAACGTGCCGCATAATCAAGGATTTTTGCCCAAAACAATCACAAAACTGTGAATTTTTCTGGAGGGACTGATAAGCGTTGTGACTTACACATTTACAGCGTCGGCTTTTTTGCCAGCTTTTCTTCCTGTTCTAGGAAGCGACTGGATTGCCTTTTGCTTGTAAACCGTGTATGTGTTATTTATATTTACGTAGAACTGCTCTTATGTAAAATATGTGGCTCTGGTAGATTGATTGCAAACACCGCCTCTTTTATGTGAACGTGTGCGTCTCTAGATTGGGAAACCCTGGGTTGATTCAACTAGTTGATAAACGTTGTGACACAGTTTAACCGTGGTTGTTAGGGTTAGTGCAGCTGGGAAACTGAAAGGAATCCAAGGCATGTTAAACTTGATTCGTAGTAGCTACAGGCCTCTGGACAACGTCTTTCAAAACATGACCTGCGCGAAAGAGAAAAAAATATGAATGCGTCATTGTCCCCACCACTTCTGGAAATACACTTCCGAATGCGTCTCTGTCCCCACCACATTTCAAACCAAACTGACGCCCATGGCAGCCAGGACTTTGTAATGTGTGCAGAATGTGGTTTTGCATTATCTTGTTGAAATATGCATGGATGTCCCTGCAAAAGATGTCTTCTTGAAGGCAGTATATTGTGCTCCAAAAGCTTTATGTACTTTTCAGCATTAATGGTGCCATCACAGAAGTGCAAGTTACCTTTGCCAAGGGCACTGACACAACCCCATACCATGACAGACCCTGGCTTTTGGACTTGTTGCTGGTAACAGTCTGGATGATCCTTTTCTTCTTTGGTCCGGAGCACACGGCGTCCATTTCTCCCAAAAAATACCTGAAATACTGATTCATCTGACCACAGTACACGTTTTTAACTGGCATTTGTGGCTGTAACTATGTATTGTGGTACTTGACAAAGGTTTGCCAAAGTAGTCCTGAGCCCATGTGGTGATATCGCTTATAGATGAATGACGATTCTTGATGCAGTGCAGCCTGAGGGATCAGAGATCATGGTTGTTCAGCTTAGGCTTTCGCCCTTGTCCTTTACGCACTGAAATTCCTCCTCATTCCTTGAATCTTTTAATTATGTTATGCACTGTTGAAGGTGAAATAAGCAAATGTCTTCCTATCTTTCTTTGAGGAACATTGGTTTTAAACATTTCAATAATTTTCTCACGTATTTGTTGGCAAACTGGCGATCCTCGGCCCATCTTTGCTCCTAAAGGACTAGACCTTTCTTGGATGCTGCTTTTGTACCAAATCATAATTACAATCACCTGTTGACATCACCTGTTTCAAATGACATCATTATTTAACCAATTTACCTGATTACTAGCCCTAAATTACTCCTGTCCCAACCTTTTTTGGAATGTGTTGCAGGTCTGAATGACAGGAAAGGATGTATATTTACAAATGAAATTAAGTTGACCAGACAAAACATGAAATATTTTGTGTTGACATTGTCTGCAATGAAATACAAGTCAAAGTACATTTAGAAATCACTACTTTCTTTCATACTGTCCCAACTTTTTCTGATTTGGGGTTGTAGAATCAATAGATCAATCAATAAATCCTAAAAGTGTAAAAACAGCTGACAAACGAGAAAGTTAGAAAAAAATGTGAGAGAAAGAATGATAGCCTAATTTTTAACAACTATCAAACCTATAAAAACCTGATTTATTTCCTGCAAATATGTCTAGCCAATCATTTGTATCAGCTTCATAAAAGATAAGGGCTAAGGTCTATTCATTAGTAATAGTAGTGTGAGAGGCACAAACTTGGATGTGGCACACACACACATGCAGGCACACACACACACTGTGTTACTGGAGCACACTCGGATCCCAGACAATCTGTTGAAGTCATAGTAAAACCAAAGTTAACTGAACCATGATGCGCACTTGAATGCAACATCAGATCTACCCAATTGCAGTGACACCCGAAAACTGCTGCAGGAGCTGGTTGGCAGAGGTATATAGAACGCTAAATGGGTCTCAATACACCAACGCCGGTTTTCACATCGTTTAATGGCAGAACACCGTAAAAAGCACCATGGAATGCTCATTTAACTCCGCTTTTTACGTGGCTCAGTACGCGTAACATAACACGCGTCACAAGACGCTGTAATAATCTGTAAGAGTATGCAGAAAACAATTTGATTTTTTTGTGAATTTATTAAATATTGCTTTATAGCCAGGTATACAGTATAGGACTTTGGCATGCAATTATTAAATAATAAAACAGTAGAACAACATGAAAATCACCACAGTGGTAGTGGTAGTGGCAGGTGTTTTACACAACAGTGTCTTCAGGCATTCTAAACTAGTGAATTATCTAGAATCTAGAATAGTGAAAAACAGAATTGCAACAAAGACCTCCACAACCAACATAAACAATGAACATGAGCAGCTCAAAATGGTGGAAGGGGGATCTCTGGGGGCGGGGCGCTCCTTTCTTTCTTTGTTTTCTGCATTTAATGGCGGGTCACAACCAACTTGTTTAGGTGCATACCGCCACCTACTGTACCAGAGTGTGTAATATCAAGGCTTAAGTACTTCAGTTTACAGTCTTATTATAATACTAATAGTAATAATAATAATAATAAAACTATACTTTACAATCTAATCCTAGACCTAGATCGTAGACTTAAGAAAACTAAATAGAGCTTTGCAGCACTCCCTTGAGTCCTTACCAGCCCTAAGGCCCGTTTCACATAGGACGCGCAAGAGGTAGCGCTGCGCTATGAAACCCATTATTGTGTATGGCTTGCGCGCACAACAGCTGATCATTTTGCGGCTTGCCGTTCTTGCGCGTGCCGCGGTCAAGGTTAAACAACGTTGTTTTAGTTTTTTCAGACACGTGAAAGCACGTCACAGCGCACCGCGGTTGCTCTTGCGCGTGCCGCGGTCAAAGTTCAACATGGTTCAACTTTGACCGCGGCAAGCGCAAGAGCAGCCGCGGTGCGCTGTGACATATGTCACAAGCACCCTATGCTTTCAAAAAACAAAAAAAACACAGAATGCACGTGGATCCACAAACGGAACATGGACTAGAGGTTGATTTTAGCCGTCAGCATCTCCCAGAGCTGTACAACACAAGTCCGAGGTCGTACAGAGATTTACGAGATACAGAATTGTAGCTACTACATATGTAGGCTATTAAACAAAGTGTTTTCCAGAGTATGAATGGATGATGATGAATGTATGAATTTAGGCTCATATCTTAGCTTTATTATACCCGACTGCAATGACTGCAGACCTCTTATGTATGTAAAATGCAATGACACGTAGTGTTAAAATGCACCATCTTATTTAGAAATTAAAATAATCCACACGTCTTCATCTTCATTTTCCTCATTTATTTATTTTTAAACAGGGACAATGTACAATATACATTAACCTTAGACAGGAGAGATGCATTTTACCAGGTTTCCACCTGTAGTCCCTGGGCAGGCTGATGTCAACAAATACATTTACTAACACTTTTATCCCAAAACCAACATTAACATGATGGGAGAGCCGGGACAGTTGAAACGCGGGACAGATGAAACATTCCAGTTTTCTCCGAGTGCAATGATGACAGACAGACTTCCTCAGGTCAACACATAGAGCATGTTAACCTCCTTCTATCAGCCAAATGTCTTCCTGTTATTTCCTTTTATCACGGAGTTACAGGCGATAAACCAGTTTTGATGGTGGAAAGTAAACTTCATTAGCGATTTTTTCGATTATTAATGAGTGTTTTTCATTTAAAGGTTTGACTACATGCTTATTCAGTAGATCATTTAGTGTCCTCCACAATCCCAGACTTTCATATTGCATACTTGTTTACATGGAAAGCAAAACAGGTTATAATGGCATATGTCTGTCTATATCCCCGACCTGGCTGTAACTCCATGTATTTTAAGTTAATGCACAAATATCTGTGTTTATACAATAATTTATGGAGGTGAGACATGGAAAAGCAGTTTTATAAAAATGAAAATATATTTGAGTCCACCAGGTAGGGGGTCGAGTTTCCCCATGTTATCCTATGGAGACTGATGGGCTGTGTGTAGTTAAGGGGGGTTATTTGGAGTGCAGTGCCCTAACCCACGTAAAAAAATGACATTTTCCACAATAGACATACATAATAAACATTATATAAATGGGAACACCTACTGTTCTAGCTATAAAAAAATGGCAGAATCATCCACAGTGCATGATATTTCAATAACCGCTTCATACGCGCTTCATGATGACGGCGATGAGTTAACAGACATTCACAAAGACGTAAAGCCCAGCAACAATCTATGAAACATGACGCACGCCCCACTGTTGCTGTAATAATTCCTGAACGGTTTTGTTCAAAGCTGAAAATGCATCTTATTTGACAGATGACAGGTGGAGGTTGCTAGTGACAAAATATTAGCTTTCAGTGTGATACCATCGCTTTGTAAATTACGTTTAATTAAAAAGTGTTTTAACTGTCCCGGCTCTCCCCTACCCTTCATTCATTTACAGATATGCTCCCACATACACATCAGTTACTATACATTATGTGAACATGTTTGTTTTAAAAGAAGCCATTTATTTTTTTTTTTCTATTAGTGTAAGAAAAGGTGGAAGAACCTAAGGGACAGGTACATAAAGGAGAGGAGGCAACAGAGAGACAAAAAAGTGGTGCAGGGGCAGACCAACAAAGTACTTGGAAGTACTTTTCCATACTGTCTTTTCTGGAGCCACACGTCAGGGAGAGACCGATTGTAGAACTGGACTATCGGAATGTTGTTCGTATCATTGAAATCGTAGAACCGGCTCTCGTCAGCAGACTGTCAAATTGCTCCCTGTTGAGCCAAAAGTAGCCCTGGAACCGGTAAAAATGCGGAGCTCCTTCACTAGCCGGAATTCCCCCAACTGCTGTCTGGACCTGAGGGTCTCGTGCACCCACACCCTTGTTGCTGCGGCTGCCTTCCTCCGTCTTCTCCTCCTCTCAATCAGAGCAACTGCCAAGGCTTTCTTTTGGTTGACAGAAAGAAACATCTTCGCCACCAAATCACAGGTGTATACACAATGTCGCATGTAACGCACATCTGATGTCAACACCGGACGCAGACGTGACGTGATTTAAATATTGTCGCATGTATGACGTAAATTTCGGAACTCTGCCTCCTCTGCGCTGCGCTGAGCCCCGCGGCAAGCACAACAAAAGTTATTTTGGGAATAGGAAAACCTAGCGGCAAGCGCAGCGCATGCCGCGTCCTATGTGAACGGGCCTTAAAATCCCTGCTAAATTCCATCCCCGTCCTAATTCAAATATCTTATCACGTAAGATGTTCCTCTCTGAATCATATTTACTACACTTCAGGAGGACATGCTCAACATTCTCAGGAACATTACAGACCTCACACTTATCAGACATACATTTTGTCTTTATATAGCCTAAAGCGTTGATTTTAAGCCAGTAGACGACATCTCCTCATTCTCAATTATGTTAATAAAAGTTGGGGGAAACACAGATGTTATTTACTTAAGACTTTTCACTGGTCAATTTTGAGATTTTGGGCTATTTGTCTTCAATAGCATGTACTCTTTCAGACTTGTGGTGAATAAAAGTCCGAAATACACGTTTAGGTCTTTATTTTACTATACTTTGTGTGTTTGCGTCGGTAAATTTCGCCTAAATTCAACAAAAGTTGGCGTTTTAAATCATCGCGCTGCTCCGCGATCGCTGTCTGCACCCTGTCATGTCATACACCGTTGGAAAGCTCTCTCTCTGCTGTACAATGCTGTCGGATCCAAATATGGTCATTTCCTTTTCATGAGCAACCAATCGTGAAAGTAAAAGGGCGGATTTAACTCTAAATGCGCAATCTCATTGGCTGATGCGAATTTCTGACAACGTGATTTGTTCAGAATCGTCACGTGACATGCTCTGAGATTTCCGCGGAAGCTCCAAATGAAAACAATGCGTCGAAAATCATCTCAGAGAAGATGAAAACAGTTGTTATTAGCAAGAAGACACAGTGGATTACAAACTAAGACAGTAGATGATGAAATGCCTTCACATAGTACGTCGATGTGTAAACTGTCGTTCTGAAAACAGGAGTTTTCAGGCAGCGGAGGTAATTAGAGCGCACACAGCAGTGGCTGATAGTTCATGTAGTGTGTTTGAATGGACTGATCAGTGGTTTAATTTGTCATTGCGCAGGGATTAAAGTTAGTATCGATCCACAGAATCATGGGTTCTGTAGCTAGCTAAGTGTTGGGGAATCCTGGCCTTCATGTTAAAACGTTGTTAAAATCAGAGACACCAACGGAGAGTAACAGGTATGGTCTCTCTCTCTCTCTCTCTCTCTCTCTCAAAGCAGATGTACAGAAATTCAGCCTACATGTCATATATTAAATATATAGGTGTCACTTATATACTATATTTACTGAATGCGATACAGCACACTATATTACAAAACAATTACATTACACAACAGTTTTTGTACAATTACTATATAATACTAAACAAATGTGTACTTTTTGGGATCCTAAAGTGGTTGTGAGTACTCAGGCTGTAGCAGGCAGATCCATATTTAGCTGCCAGTGGAGCTGCTGTCCCTTCTCCTAGGAGAACCATGTCCATATAACTGTCTAGCGTGGGTCTTGTCTGCAACTTTGTGCATGATACGCCAATGTTAACTCATTGCGTTACTGCAGTTGTAGGCCTTATATTGCTGCCATGTTACTAAATAATCCATTTTCATGAGCTTGAAATATTCTATAGTATTATTACTAAGGGCCTGAGCATTTATTCTGTTTTTTAGCATTTTTTTCCAATAGAAATGTATTAAAATCCCCTATTTAAATCTTTAAATGCCGTTTTCTCAAAATGAGTTTTTTGTCGTTCTCCGGTAGATACTTCTCAGCCTGTGTAGCACCTATATACACCAAACTTTCCATTTATACACCTGGCAGTATTCTTAAGATATTTACAGAGGGATTTGTTAATAAATCATTCCTGGCCTGATTTATGTGACATTTTAATCAAAAAAACATGGTGAAAATCAATTTTTTAAGGCTATGGACAGTATATTTTGATTTCCTAGGTAATGAAAGCAGATATCCTGAAACCCCTCTGTAATTTTGTTTGCATCTTGTGTGTAAACAAAATGAAAAAAGAATTTTGCACCTGGCTTTATCATATGTTCAGATCTATCTACCGAAAATATATGCAAAATCGCGCATATTTAATGACATAATGTATAATTTGCATAATTAAACTTGTGTAAGTAATCAACTGAGGAAGTTTCATGGTGATATCTATTATTTAAATTTTTTACCCTATTCACCTGTAGTGTCTCGCCTTAATATGTAGCTACAATACAGCGATCTCAATCAAAACTAGCTCATTCATTTTGCGAGATGAAAGTCTGTGGTTTTAATTTTTGGAGGTTGGTGCACTTGTTTAGGACAATATCAGTGGCCTTTAGTTAATTATATCTGCAGCAAACCTTCCACAGATGATAACCTATTCAATGAAAACACAATACAGTTTATATGCCTACAGTTTCAGTTAATAGACTGTACAAATCCACGAGCTTTATAGTGGGCCGGTACGCACTGGTACGCAGTACCGGCACTTCTACATTTTACTCTTAAGCGTACCTGCACTTTTTCTTGCGTACCGCTACTTCTCGCATGCAGCCGGTACGCTACCACTGACAGAGAAAGCGTCAGTGCCAGAGAGATGACCCTAACGTTACATAAACTACACTACCCAGAGGGCACTACTTGTTTACATTTTAGATCTTGACGAATCACGTAAAGGCAAGCAGTTCGCCCACCCTATCAGAAGTTAGCTTCTCCACGGACGCAAGTTTGAAAAAGCTGTCAGCGTCAGCCTGACCGTAACAGATTTTTCACTGCTGAAAACCTAGAAACTAAAAATAAGTGTTGAGTTTGTAAGTCGTTATGTTAGCCGCCTGGCTTCAGAAAGGTACTAAAAGAACGCGTGTGCCAGAGCCAGACACGTCAACAGAGGTCCAAGTGCAACCAGAAACATCAGGAGGTAGCCAGAGATGGGAAAAGTACTCACTTCTCATATTTAAGTAGAAGTACAGATACTTGTGTTACAAAATACTCTGGTAAAAGTAGAAGTACTGATTTAACTTATTTACTCAAGTAAAAGTAACTAAGTACAGGCTTGGAAATGTACTTAAAGTATAAAAGTAAAAGTAGCCTTGCGAATGACAACCATTTTTTATGCAAAGCTACCTGGACCACAAATGTTACTAGAGTGCAAGCTGAGAAACTCCAGTAGCCATGGAGAGAAGGCTCTTTATGTATATATGCCATTGTCTACATTTTAAATGGATGTCTGCCAAAAGGCCTAAAACATCACATATATGATTATTGTGACAGAGACTGGGACTCCAGGTTAATAAGATTCTGACTGAGTATGAATTCACTTGTGATTCTGTAATAATTCACAGATCCAGTTCCATTTTTAATCAACATTTAAAGGAATCTACATGTAAGTTCTGCATACTTTTAGAGTACAACTAACCAGTCCCAGAGCGACACCCCATACAGTCGGTACTGTGACGTTTCTGAATACGAACTGTACATGAGCAACAGACTTAAGTATTTAATAGCGTAAATAAGTTTTAAGTATTGATGGCGTTTATTTAAAGTCCTGGAAAAACACCACTTAGAGTTGAGAAAACATAAGACAGATTTAACTTTTTGAGAAACGCAACCGAACCTGAACGCAACAGGACATCACATCACACAAATAAGCCATTTAACCGACACCCCTACACTGCCACACAAAACCATGACTAATAATTAGCATCATCATACAACTTTTGTATCGATTAGCAGTAAAATCTGCTGATAAGGGCCTACATTTACTCAAAAGTATTTAATAAACTGTTTACAATCTTCAGCACCATGGCTAACAAATGCATAAAAAGCAGACAAAAGAAGAAAAAAGCTCCACTGTTTCTATTTTAGTTAATTATCTGACCATTGCTAACTAACATTACCATATAGTCATTTAATTGTGTAAAGCAATGCATATTTAAGATTTAAGAATTTACTCTAATATTGCATAGTCATTGACCTAATGAAGGCCGGGAGTTCTCACTGTCTCTCTCATCATCTGAAACAAGGACATATAAACATTGTATTCTGTTTACTGCTGTACTCAGACACACAGGTACACACACACATAGACACACAGACACACACACACGCACGTACACACACGCGCGCGCGAATGCACACACACGCGCGTGCGTATATAAGCTAGGCTACTCTCACTTACCAGGTAACAGTAGGCTAACGTTGGTGGCAGCTGCAGCGTCACCCGACGTGGCAGCAGCTTCAGGGACAGACTTTTGAAAACACTGAAGTAGTGTTATTTAGGTCTGTTTAGTAACGTTTCATATCTCGTTACTTATAAAACTTAGTTCAAACTCTAGGTAACTAACTAGTTGCGAGAAAGGAAAGACCGTGCAAAGAATGCAACTTGTTGTTGCTTAGTAACGTTAAGTGACCTCACGTCAGATCCAGGGCCACGGAAACCCCCAAGGTCCAAATGTCAGAGCTTCCCAACACAGACGGGGTGAATTTATGAATGAAAATGAGAACGTTCTGTCACAAACAATGTTGTTACGTATCATCGCGCTTTTGTAAGTGGGTAAGTAACGAGCCACTTTTGTAAAACGTAAGGAGTAGAAAGTACCGGTATTTGTGTTAAAAATGTAAGGAGTAAAAGTAAAAAGTCGGCACAAAAATAAATAGTAAAGTAAAGTAAAAATACCTGAAAAATCTACTTAAGTACAGTAACGAAGTATTTGTACTTTGTTACTTCCCATCTCTGGAGGTAGCTAGTACGGTTCATGAGCTTCAAGCTAGCGTTTATGTGAGCGCAACAGCTGGCGTTAATGAGGAGTCTGCCGCTACCAACCTTAACGTTACACCGACGTCAACAGTAACGTGAGTAACGAAACACACGGATGGCCTGACTGTTGGTCAAACGACCAAATGATGTATTTTTACTCCACGAACAGCTGTCTTGTTTTTAATGATAACAAACTGGGCTGCAAAACATGATGTAGCAGCATCCCGTCACTAGCTGCCCAGACAGAGAGGGGACTGAAGCTGTTTCCCCTGTCACACACGCACACACACTCACTGAGAGTGACTGACTGTTTTGCATTTGTTTGAGCACCAAATTATTGTTAAAATGAATAGTTTTGATGTGATAGTTTTTCTTAACATGACTCCAAAATATTAGCAAATATAAATCAGCTTATTTGTGGAAAAAATAAACAATATTGATACCAGCCTATATGTAAATTAGTCGCTTAGACCATCCATAGATAGTTAATAAGGATTCACTGTGCCACATGTATGTTTAAAATCAAAACATGATTTTTTGAATAGCTTACGCACTAAAGTTATGTAAACTTGTTTAAATAAATCCATACATTTATATAGTTAATAAATGACAATAAATTGTTGTA
Organism: Gymnocephalus cernua; assembly: GCA_023631565.1. Lineage (NCBI taxonomy): Eukaryota > Metazoa > Chordata > Actinopteri > Perciformes > Percidae > Gymnocephalus > Gymnocephalus cernua. The sequence continues at coordinate 11,557,974 of CM042427.1, read as the reverse complement.
CCAGCAATATCTCCAAGTTTTGGTTTTCACTATAGAAATCTCAAATGTCATGATGATCTGCCAATGCAAGAGAGTACCGGCACCTTTTTTTCCCACTTCAAGCACTGCTCATACTTGTGCTGGGTTGGATTAATGTGGTCTGTTCTTGTCCTTCACTGATTGGGTGATAGCAGTCCAAGTGTATTGGCTTTGGAAAAGACAGGGTGGAGCTCATTTTCATATAACATACGTTTTGTGACATGTAAAAAGCGGAGTTAAATGAGCATTCCACCGCTTTTTATGGTGTTTTGCCATTAAAAGAGTGGGAAAACGACGTGCTGGCCGTTCAGAACGGGCTAGGAAAGTGGCGTATTGAGACCCATTTAGCGTTCCATAGCAGGGAACTCCTGAACCACGCGAGTAACCCTTCCTCCGTAACACAGTGCTGTTAAAGGGAAGACGGTCTATCTGTTGAGGCCGTAGTCATGGACGGTTCTATTAAAACACCAATTAAATATTCCGAGGGAGTGAAAGAAGATTTAAAAGTAAGTAAAGCGGCTGCTTCTGTTCAAGGCTCCGGTGATAGCCGGGGCTCCTGCCTGAAGAACATGCGTTGCTTCATCCCGCCGGACTACCGGCATGAGCTGGTACAACTTTTCAAGCTAGCGGGACCAGTGGTAAGGATATTTTGAACTGTGATTTTCTTTTTGAACAGTAACGTGACGTTTCTGCCATTTTCTGTGCATTGTGTTTGCATTAGTAGGCTAATTAGTTTATAACTTTATGAAGCATACATTTAATAAGGAATAGGCTAACAGTATGGGCTACATACTAAGTACATATGGAATTAACCCAGTTTCGTGTAAGATTATAATTATTTTTGAAGATGACATAGCATAACCTTAGGCTTAGGCTATACTCACTGGCTTTTGGTCATGCTTTTGTTTCAAAATGTAACGGGATGTAGGCCTATTGGAGTTGCTGTGTCTTATATTAGTTTGTTACAACGTTAGAACGTTACATTGTATTCAGTATTCACTTTATTTGTCATTTCACTGAGTACTTGCATACACTGAAGAAAAAGTTGTTTCTCACACTTTACTGTTTGTCACAGTGCAATAATAAAAACAGGAATAATACGTGTACTAAGTTAAAAAATGATCAAATCTAAAATAGAACTGAAAACAAACATTCAGACAGAACAATCAGTCCAGGAACCATTTTAAAGTGCAGTTCAATGGCGTCACTGTTTAATAATACATAGGAAGCCACCTATAATCAAATGCATGCCTACTGTAACCATTGCATGGTATTTAGTTGGTTATTATTAGAAATACGTATTGTTATACATTAGTTATATTTATACAGTAAGGCTTATGATATCCATTAGGTCTTCACTCACTGAAAATGTCTATAATGCCTCATGTTTGTATTTATTTTGTATGAAATATCTGCATATTAACATGCAAATGAGGACTGATATTTGTGTTTGTACTCCAGATCATTTCCCAGGTGATGGTGTTCATGATCAGTTTCGTCAGCACTGTGTTCTGTGGTCACCTGGGGAAAACTGAACTTGCAGCAGTGGCATTATCAATTTCGGTGAGGAGATTTTCTCTAATCCTATCTGTGTTTGAACTGGTATCCCAGCCTGCCAGTACTGGCATCTGATTTATCTATCTTTTAATGTTCATGTTTTTCTTAATTGTTTTTTTTTCTTTCTTTTTTTGCAGGTGGTTAATGTCACCGGTATTTCCATTGGCACTGGTTTGTCGTTAACTTGTGATACCCTCATATCTCAGGTAGTGTTCTCACCAGAGGTTGTTCTTTCACTTCCTTTATCTAACCAGGACAAACACAACTGCTACTGCTGCGTTCCCAGGTAGTCCTGGGGTCCCCTTTAAAACAAAGCAACAAGGAGCTTTTGTATCATGTTAGTTTTCTTTGACCAGTCCTACCCTTGGTTAGTGGCGTGATTTGGTGTTTTGCATCTCTGCTTATATAAGTATCCATCTACCTGTTTCATGCAGACGTATGGGAGCGGTAACTTGAAGCGTGTGGGTGTGATTCTCCAGAGGGGGGTTCTGATTCTGCTGCTGGCCTGTTTCCCCTGCTGGGCTATCCTCATCAACACTGAACCTCTCCTACTGGCTGTCAAACAGAACCCAGAGGTTGCCAGGTCGGTCATTATTTAATGCCCCTAAACATTACCTTCAGCTTTCCCTTTAGAGACACTGCTGTGGTCTTATTGAGACTGACTTAACATTTATCTGTTATCCTGTTTCCTCCCGTTTTAACTGTCTATTTTTACTCAATGTTGCACTGTGCAGCACCTTGTAACCATGGTTTTAAAAGGTTCTTTATAAATAAAATGTACCTACTTACTTATCATTACACAGTAAAATGTGCCAAAAGTTTGGTAAGCATTCCTATGGAAGCCCCAGTATTCATGTTATATTTACTTTTGACTTGTCATAAGGCCCTGCAGTGTGTATCAGGATGTGCCATTAAAAATCTGCTAAGCGAAAGGTTTTTGTTCACATTAGTCACTAAAACACTGATGCAAGGGACATAGGGTCCAAGTTGAAAAAACAAGCAAATTACCCTTTACACCTGCATATACTTTTTTTTGCCACTTGGGGGCAGCAGAAAAAAGCTAAACACTGTCACCTTTTAGGTATAGTTATGGCAAATGTTAGGAAATAGTTGCTTATTTACACATTCAGAAGATACAGAGTTACAAAAGCATTCATTCAGAGTTGTGTTTATGTACAGCAATGTGTTTCAACCAAACAATTATATGCACATTTCTGTGTTGTCTTTCTGCCTCAAGTATCGCCCAGCTGTATGTGAAGATCTTCATGCCTGCTCTGCCGGTGAGTTTGGTGCATTCTGAACCCTCTGTATGAAGAGAATAATATAAAACATACAGAGGTTTTCAATTTCTGCATGATCATTACTCTCAAGCTCAAATTTGCCAACACTATGCCAAAGTAACACTGATTGATTTTTCTGTCTTCATTTCCAGGCTGCCTTTATGTACCAGCTGCAAGGGAGGTATCTTCAAAACCAGGTACAGCAATGCAAACTACACTAAATGTTGAAGTTTATGGCTGAACCATAGTTATTAAAACTGATATTGATACAAGTTGCTGTTGTTTACAGGGAATTATATGGCCTCAGGTTGTGTCAGGAGTGATTGCAAATATCCTCAACGCAATCATCAACTACGTCTTCCTCTACTGTCTGGATTTGGGCGTTGCGTGAGTTTTCCATTATTAACACTCAATTATGTCATTAGAAACAATCAGATGTAGGGCTGGATATCGTTCTAAAAAGTATGATGCCAGCACCGATACCAATATAGTGACCTACATTCCGGGCCTTGAACAATACCTTTTTTGATAAGAATTTTATAAAATTCATTTTAACAAAATTACACTAAAACATTACACATTATGGTACAGATCTTTTTTTCTGCTCCTTTATACCTATGTAGTCAAGCCTCTCAAATTAAAACAGCACACATGCATGTGTGCTCTGTCTCTGTGTGTAACAGATTTTTTTTCTGCATGCTTCCACGACATGTAGACAGCCTATCACCAGCAGTATAGGATCTTGGTAGAAGCATGCTGCATGCTTATTGGCTCGCTGACGCTGATGAGATTTACTCCTTAGGTATTAACATTTGCTATTGAATTACGAGGCATTTTTCAATACTCGATACTAAGGAGGCAATTTGGTCAATGCCTTTTCATATAATATGGTAAAAATATACAGTGAGTGACCAAAAACATGTTTTGGTTTGTATGATTGATCAATCAATCTTTCTGTCCTAGCCTGATAATAAGACTATATCAATCCAACATAACAGATATAAATGCCTTTTAAATTTAATGTAACAATTGTACAAAATCTATTATCATTTGTCATATTTGATGCATTGTGCAGAGTGTTATTATGGAGTAACATCTTTTGTTTATTAATCTGAATGATCATCTGGACCCCAATTTTTTATTTTTCTTTAAGTGGATCTGCTGCAGCCAATGCTATCTCACAGTATTTGCTGGCTGTAATCTTATTCGTGTACATCTGCTGCAGGGGTCTGCACAAGGCCACATGGGGAGGTCAGTTGTTTTCTCATTGTTTTTGAGATATTTGACCACAACATGAAATTGATTCAATATATTTTTTCTTATGGGTTTGACTGCAGTCATTGTCTTATTCTATCCAGTAATTTCATTGTCTTTCATCATTCAGGTCCTCTGGTCTTTCACAACTTCTAAATAGGTTGTCTATTGTTGAACATTCCAGTTTAGTTACACTCTATAACTGTGTAATGTTGTGTAGAGGAGAGGTTACAGTGACGTAACTTGTCAGAAGGTTGTTGTATAAGATTAGCAATAATTTGCCAGTAGTGCAGTCATCCTGTTCTTTTTCTGACTTGAACAAAAAGTTTGCACATCTATTTATGAATTGAGTGAACCATTTTAACCTTGGCTCTATTAAACTTCAAGCCCACTTTATGACATCAACATATGTCCATCCTTTTCTGTATTGTGATTTTAACATAGCATGAGTTTTTTTAACATGAGATGAGAAATGAAAAGATAACCTGTAGCTTAACATAAAGACCTCTGACCCACAGGTTGGACACTGGACTGTCTGCAGGAGTGGGGACCCTTTGTCCGGCTGGCCATCCCCAGTATGCTCATGCTTTGTCTGGAGTGGTGGATATTTGAAATAGGTGGATTCCTGGCCGGAGTGATCAGTGAGACTGAGCTGGGAGCTCATTCTATAGCTTATGAGCTGGCGGCCTTAGCTTACATGGTAACTCTTCTAAATGTTTTTCCCTGCCCATCATTATGTATTAATTTGAACTGTTAACTAGAGCTGCAAAGATAAATCGATTAGTTAGCCTAACTATTTAAATAATCGGCAAAACAAGACATTTGAGGACGTCGTCTTGGGCTTTGAAAAACACTGATCAACATTTTTCACCATTTTCTGGCATTTTATTGACCCCATTACTTATCGATTAAAGGAAGCATATACGTAAGGGTTAATGCCCGACGAGGTGTCCATTGTCAGGTATTAATGGACGACAGCGAGGCGTAAACCGTTGCCTCCGACGAAGTCCATTAATACCTGACAATGGACACCTCAAAAGGGCATTAACCCACTTATACCATGGTCACTTGCCAAATAACATATTTTTAAAACTTTATTTCACATTTTAATTAGTTTTACAATCGAAATCTAAAGTTTTTACAAACAATAACTCTGTTTCCCTGGTTACGCCTGACGGTTTGACTAATACCTGGACCAATTATTCCCATCCATCAGGTTCTTATGCAATTCAAACGTTGTTCACTCCTCCAGGAAATAGGAAGGACCTTAGATACAACATTGCCACCCTTAGCAATCGGAGATGTTTATAGTCCGCTCAGCTGATAGAACCCTTCAGCTCAGCTACGAGCCAGAAAGCTAATGCTATGCTAGCAAGATCCAAAGTCAATAACATTGTGTACAGTTGGCAGTCAGTAAAAATAATTTCACAGTATGTTAAACAACAAGACAAGCTAGCTATCCAGCCATGTCATTGTCCCCAAAACAATATAACGACTTTTACGAACAATTTGATCCGCGATGTGTAACATTACTGTCGGCCGCAGCAGCGCAGCCTGGAGTAGCGACCTGAACAGTGAACGGGATGTAAGTTAACGTTATTCTCTGTGAAACAAAGTCAGTCCAGAGGGGAAGTATAATTTACTTCTTGCAGCGTGTGTGTTAGCGCCATCCTGTGGTGTTCAGAGGACGAGTTGGAAATAACAGATCCACATTTCCTTTTTGATTTAATGTAGCGCATTGATTTAGTTATTGATTTAACAGCAAACAGTCAGTTTCACCGGAACTCCTTTACTAGGTGTCCTATATCACTTTTTTATGGACACCCAGCAATCAGAATTGAGTATTCACCCAGACCATGGTATAAAAAGGGTTAAAGGAACACGGCGACTTATTGGGACTTTAGCTTATTCACAGTATCCCCCAGAGTTAGATAAGTTAGATAGGCGGAGTGATTAGCACCTGAAAAGCACCCTTATTGGGAGCAGTAGGCTAGATGGAGCCGGTTACCTCCAGGATCTGAGCTAAACTAGGATAGCGGTGGGTGCGCCAGACAGAGTTACGACACACACAGAGATGAGAAGGGTATGTATGGACTTATCTAACTCTGGGGGATACGGTGAATAAGCTAAAGTCCCAATAAGTCGCCGGGTTCCTTTAATCAAGAAAATAATCAACAGATTAATCGACTATTAAAATAATTGTTAGTTGCAGCCATATCGCTAACCCTCTGTTTGTGTACTGGTCATAGCTCTAGTAAAATAATGGTTAAGCAAAAGTAGCACTAATACACTTCTGGTAATAACTGCTCTATTTCTTCCTATAGTTCCCACTTGGATTTGCTGCTGCTGCCAGTGTACGGGTTGGGAATGCTCTTGGTGCAGGAAACATAGAGCAGGCCAAACTGTCTTCCAAAGTCCCCATCGTTTGTGCATGTAAGACCCCATGCATACTGTACATGATGCCTGCAATGCCCTTCACTTGAGCGGTAGTAGTAGTTTAGCGGCCTTCTATAGTCTAAACTGTTCTTAAAACCTTTGGTTTGAATGCTTATTTGAAAGACTTTTCCTATTTGGAGAGAGGAATTTAATTGAACTTGTGACCCATTACAAGAGATATCAGAGATTCCTTGTAATCTTTCAGATTGAATCAATAGTCACACTTTATCCATCCAATAATCCATCTTCGTCCGCTCATCCGTTGGGTCGCGGTCGGGTCGCGGGGGCAGCAGCTCCAGCAGGGGACCCCAAACTTCCCTTTCCCGAGCCACATTAACCAGCTCTGACTGGGGGATCCCGAGGCGTTCCCAGGCCAGGTTGGAGATATAATCCCTCCACTTAGTCCTGGGTCTTCCCTGAGGTCTCCTCCCAGCTGGACGTGCCTTAGGCAGGCGCCCAGGGGGCATCCCTATCCGATGCCCGAACCACCTCAACTGGCTCCTTTCGATGCAAAGGAGCAGCGGCTCTACTCCGAGCTCCTCACGGATGAATGAGCTTCTCACCCTATCTCTAAGGGAGATGCCAGCCACCCTCCTGAGGAAACCCATTTTGGCCGCTTGTACCCTGGATCTCGTTCTTTCGGTCATGACCCAGCCTTCATGACCATAGGTGAGGGTAGGAACGAAAACTGACCGGTAGATCAAGAGCTTTGCCTTCTGGCTCAGCTCTCTTTTCATCACAACAGTGCGATAAATTGAATGTAATACCGCCCCCGCTGCGCCAATTCTCCGACCAATCTCCCGCTCCATTGTCCTCTCACACGCGACCAAGGTATTTGAACTCCTTCACTTGGGGTAAGGACCCTACCTAGAGAAGGCACTCCATCGGTTTCCTGCTGAGAACCATGGCCTCAGATTTCGAGGTGCTGATCCTCATCCCAGCTGCTTTACACTCGGCTGTGAACCGATCCAGTGAGTGCTGAAGGTCACAGGCCGATGATGCCATCAGGACCACATCATCTGCAAAAAGCAGCGATGAGATCCCCAGCCCACCCAACTGCAACCCCTTCCCACCACGACTACGCCTCGATATCCTGTCCATAAATATTACAAACAGGATTGGTGACACATGAACCATCCATTCATAATATTCCACTTTCTTGTGTTCACCTCTTCACTGGTAATTATAATATGTACATTTCTCCCCATGGCAGTCATAATTGCATGTTTCATTGGAGCCAGCCTCAGCCTCGCCAGAAATGTCATTGGATACATCTTCACATCAGAACAGTAAGTCTTTGACACAATACTCTGTAACATTTTATTTGAAGGGGGGTGTGCATAAGACTGACATGACACCGTAATAACTATAACATAACATTCGCAGTCTGCCATACAGTCTGCCATCTGTTTCCCAGTTTGTTCCATTTCAGCTGGAGATGTTTTTTCTACAGTTACCTTACTAAAGAGCCTTTGCCAAAACATTTAGTGTCTTCCAATAATCTCTATCTGCATTTTTTAGAGACATTTTACAGAGGGTTGCTGACGTCATGATCATATTTGCCTTCATGCATCTTGCTGATGCTGTTGCGGTGAGACACAACCTAATGGTAGTAATCAGGATTTTAGACCCAATATTGACATATACAGAATGTGATTTGACCAAATCTCTGTTTGATTTGGGCAGGGTGTGGCTGGAGGTGTTCTCAGAGGAGCAGGGAAACAGTTGATTGGTGCTCTGTGTAACCTGGTGGGATACTACTTTATTGGTTTCCCTATTGGTGTGTCCCTAATGTTTGCAGCAAACATGGGCATTGTAGGTAAGACCTGACCATTAATGTACAGTTCTGTATTATCTCCTGCTTGTCAAGTAGAGTTTCGGAAAGCCATTAAAACTCTTCTCTCGTCTCTGTAAAAGGACTATGGACAGGACTTTGCATTTGTGTGTTGATGCAGTCGATTTTCTTCGTCACATTTGTGTGCAAGCTCGATTGGAAGAAGGCTGCTGAAGAGGTGCGAACCTACATCCCTTGACCAATCAAAATTTGACTTTGTCTAGAGATGAGGTTAAAGTTAATACCTGATGTTAATAACTATTTCTAATGTTTCTGATCAGGCTCTTGTGAGATCAGGAATCCAGATCAAAGAAGAAAATGAGATGGTTGAGATGAAAATTAAAGGTAAGCTCTGACGCACTAACAGAAACATCCTTGTGTGACAGTATGTTGTTAAAACTAAAGGTTCTCTCCAAACCTCCAGACTCGAATCAGAACCAGTACCAGGTCAGCACTACTGCATCTAGTGGTGAGGTTGCTGAGGTGGACCACACATACCAGGAGGCGCATATTGCAGACCAGAATAAATCCACTACCACTACAGTGGGAAATGTTTTGTCAATAACCCAGCTGGTTTTACGTCGTGGCCTCATATTGCTGCTCATGGTCATCATCCTCGTCGCAGGAATCATCGCAGACATCTTCCTCACCAGGCTGCTGAAATAAGTCATCCAATGATTCAAAGCTTCCTTTCAGACTGATGGCTGTGAGGATCGATATCATCCGTCCATTAAACTAAATATAAATGTTAACACTCAATCACCTTGTAATGAAATGGTTACTGGTGCTGTTGATCCCACTGAGGATAAACCCCTGAGCCTGCAGCTTTGTGCAGTGTTTAGTCTTTCATATACTACTGGACAGCCACTTAATGGCAGAGAGTTGAATCAAACAAGACGATAAGCGTGGAATATCTCGCCAATGAGACGCAGATATTTTTTGAGAAGTTACAATGTCTGGACAGTAATATGAAACCAAGCTTACTATGGCACATAGAGGGTGAAAATGGCTTAATGCAATTTTGAAGATTTTAAAGAATTTCTCAAGGCATGTTTGATTCGCCATAACAAGTACTAAGAGTAAGGTGCTGTATTCTGTATCATAGTGAATTAGAAATAATTGACTATAATTTTGAAAGATATTTCTGAGGGTACTTTTGTTGGTTTTCTTGCCTGTACTAAAATGAACATGTTCTTATTTATCTTTTTATTTTTTTTAACATGTTCAAAATAAACTAAACTATTGGAACATGCCAAGTTAAGTAGCTCAGGTAGAGTTAAAGAAGAAAAGGTTTGGAAGATGTTTTGATTTAAGAGAGAACCTTAGTGCCTTAGGTTCAAGTGAAAATAAAGTGAAGACACTTGAATGTATAGTGGCATCACATGCCCCACAGTGAAAAGACTGAGTGTGTACATATTATAGCAGTAGTAATTCTTATTTCGTCATCAAAGGCTTAAAACATAAGAATTAGAACCATAAGAACCACAAATCACACCACAAATCACACCCATGTGCTTTTGCAAATTTGCCATAGGTCACAGGGGGAACAAAGCCACAGAGAAGGTGTAACCATAGACTGTAAAAATAAGCCATTGTTGTTTATGGTTGCAGTAGCGCTGCGCTAAACCAAACGCTACAGAGGTAAAGTTGCCGATTTTCAAACCTTCTGTAGCGATTTACTGACGCAGATCTTCTGGTACTGGCGCCATTCATTTGCATGTACAGCAGTACACAGAAAATTTGGAAACTTTCCCTTAAGTTACCAGCTAATGCTAGCTGTAGCTAGCTAGCTCGATTAGCGGAACTTTGAATAAGAAAACAATTAGGCAAACAAAATGTTTCAAATAACTTTGATAAAGTGGAAACACATTGAGGGTCAACGTTTTAGACAAAAGCAGACAACACCTAAAAGGAAAGTTACAACTATTTAAATCTACACAGTGCCATGGATAGATAGCATTGCTAAGCCTCTGTACTGATTGACAGGTCAGCGTGTAGCCACGCCCTAAAGTATGCCCTGCTTTATTCTCAACAAAAAAGAAGGGAGTTGCTCCCTGTTGGAAATTAGATAGACTGCAGGTTAAAGGCACTTTCACATTGAATTCACTTGATAGACCAGGAAGCTTATTTTTTACAGTGGGTGTAATGGGTGGGTAAACTGACCATAAGAGCTCCAGAATCTGAGTTTGGGATGAGCCCTGATTCCATGTTTTACAGGATGGGATGTCCAGTCTACGGACAACAATCAGGGCCATAGCTGCCATTAATGCCACTGAGACTTCTAAATATTCTGAAAATTTGGGGTTTTCCAAAAGACAAAAAATCTGTAATATCTAATAGAAACACACTGTGCAGAGGGTCAGAAAAAGGAAAGGAAGGCAGACTTCTTGAATTCCAACGAGTGTGTGTTTATTTGCAGTGTGCCAAATCCACATAGGAAATGAGACATTTAAAATAAAAATAACACACTTGTAAATATCAAGAGAAAAATGTAGTAAAATAACATCTACTGTTGAAAATTGTACACTGTGGCAGCAAAATGCCACTGCCTTTATAGAGCTCTTAATCTACCCTGTACTGTCCAAGTAACAGTAATTTCCTCATTGATTAGACTGCTGGTTATTTTCTCTATGAATTGTTTGGTAAGAAAATGGTGACATTTTACAAAACCCATGCAGCTATGCAATTTACAATGACATAAAACAGAAAAACACAAAATCCTCACCTTGGAGAAGCTGGAACTATAGAAAATGCATGTAGGGTCAACATCTGGACAATGGAGTAAAACATATACTGTTGAAGTATGAGGTATGAGACACTGTAGTATAAGCAAGATATGTAGTCTAGCAGTAACAAGAACATGTGATGGTGCTGTTAAAGTGTAACCCTCTTTTCCTATTTTGTGTCTAAGTGACTGATGGGAACAACAATCTTTGACATTGCTGTTACACAAGTATAATGAATCAATCATAGTCATAATACACACACACATCAAGAACACTTATTCATGCGTATACACAAACACTATCATTAACAGACTTAAGAGCATACATTCGTGTGATATTGCTTAGAGCTTTTATAATGAAACAAAGATAAAGGAGAAAACAAAAAAGAAAAACAGCGATAATCATTGTAGGCCTCTATACTTTTATGAAAGCAGAAAATATTGGTTGGACCCAGTTTATATAGTCCATATGAAAACTATTTGTTGGGGGGGCATATCAAAGTGTGGGGTCTGGGTGTCCTCCCCCAGGGTTGAGTGTCAAAGTCTTCCTTTCCTGCATTCTAATACACTTTTATGCACCAATTTATGGTGGGAATACCTTTATTTATCCTATGAGAAGGAAAGCACAGATGACATTCTAAATATATCAAAAATATAATGGAATATAAAGCAGTAAGGGGGCTTTCACATCAGGGACCTGAGCCTGGATCTTTTGTCCTTGTTGCTTTGGGGTCAACTACTTTTATTTGTCTTAAATGTGCAGTGATGGGAGGATACTGGTGTTAGTGTAGGCGGAGCATTTAGGGTCGATGAAAGACCCATGTTCTGCAGTGTTGGTTTAGTTTTCTGTCACATTACTCAACCCTGTATTTGTGATTCAAATATCTGAAGTGAAAGTTCTGTCACAAAACTGTGTTGCGTATCATTGCACATTTTTAAGTGGGTATATGGAAACCCTGGAGATTTCTTAGTGGGTATACTGCGTATACCTGCGTATCACGTAGACTGCACCACTGAGGGTGACCCTAACACAGACAGACAGGCGGGGTTTTGTTATTTTTTGTCAAACATGAAACCAGGACAAAACAGAAGTAACAGAGTCCACTAGTTAGAGGGAAAAGGTGCAGGCCGGTATAGATACAGTACAGGTACAGGGTTCAGGGTAACAGGATACAGGTTTTAGAGGCTTGAAAGCGAAGGCATGAAGCAGAAAAGCAACTATATGCAACTTGACAAACTGCAGGAGATATCTGCAGGGCAAGGGTTGGAAAAGTGGGAACAGCTGAGCACGCAGGCGGGGGGGGGGGCGGGGGGGGAGGGTTAGGGTTAGGTGACTGGGACTGGAGGGAAAGGGGTTATTGCGGGGCAGGAGGAAGTGAAGTGACTTATCCTCTTATTGGACTTCTGTTTTTGATTTACAGAGATATTTGGAATGCCATTTCATCCTAGTTTTACTGTTGTCCAAGATCATCAACAACAGGCTAAAGGCACAGTCACACATGCCTGCTGAGGCGATACCGGCTTGTTAGACACAACAACAACAATCAACAGCTCCTCCATATGGCTCACTGGGAAAACTACAGCCAATGATAGCCAAGTGGTGTCAACCACACACAATGCTTTGCCATTGGTTGAGGCTTTGACTTTGCTGGTCCATGGTTCAATGCTCAAAGGTTTTTTTTCACTTGTCCGGTTGAGCAAGTAAAAAAATAGTCAATTGTCAATTTTTACTGGCCCCTATACAATTTTCTTTTTTCCTTGTGGAAAAACGTCGAAAAAAACTTGTGTGTCTCAAAAGTGTCAAAAAATGTTTGAAAAACTGTAAAGATTCAGACCAAAAAAGCGTAAAAAATAACCTGTAATACTCTGTAAATAAATATTGACATTTGAGCCAAAAGAGAATATCAGTACTGTAGCTGACACTGCAACGGCCCATTTGAGCTTCAACTGGCTCATGCTCCCTTGATAGCTTTATTCTCCTCACTTTTCTCACAAAAGTACAATTTCAGCAGATTGAAAAAAAAGACAAGGACAAGCATCTCTTCCCATGAAAAAAATCTCAGAGATGTACCTTAAAATACACGGACCTCAGCCAGAAGGGATTAGAATTACAGGAGGACAGCAAGTTTGCAAGTTTACTTTAAAAGGAGTATGGAGGGGGACTCTGAGTGTTTGGTTTTTGCCCAATGCATCCTGGGATATAGTATAATCTTTGAAAAGGAGTACATGTAGAGAGAATAAATGAACCACAGTGGGCAAATATTTCAATTTGTCTGTGCAGAATTCAGTCTAAAAGAGAAAAGAACAGTAGACCTACTCGTGTATCAGTATGTTTCATTCTTTGCTCATCTTCCTCATCTTCCCCCAGGGTCTTGGTCGTGTTTCACTTCAGTGCTTCCACCAGAGGTCGCTGTCTGCCTCCTCATCACAAACAGCGTGCCCTGTTAACCTGCAACGCTGCTGCAGTTCTATACCACTCTTCATACTATTGTCCTGAACACATTGAGCATATTCATCAGACAGTATCAGACAATACGTTCTTAAGCATATCCCTTATTTGTGCATAAGTCCGAGAAGATCGATGGTGTTTTAAGCCCCCACTGTCGACTTCAAGGCTGCGCTAACCCTAACTGCCACTACCCATGTGAGTCGAGTGCAGATGTGAGTTGCGCATGCGTCACTTTGCAATAGGTAGCCTACAAAATGCTAACAAGAGACTTCTGTAATGTCAATACAATACAAATGGACCTACATAATGAAGTTTGTTCACTGCTGGCTACAAGTTAGCAATCAAACACAACAAAGGCTGTCACTTGAATGGCGTTTTGAGCTAACGTTAGCAATCAAGCAATCATAGATAGCTAAAACGTTTTTGAAATGATTTCCATCTTCTGTTATTGTTTGTAATGAGAAAAGTTTATTTTATGGATTTCACAAATAAACTTTTCTCATTACAAACCTGATGACAGACAATAACAGAAGACGGAAATCACTTCAAAAACGTTTTAGCTATCTATGATTGTTTGATTGCTAACGTTAGCTCAAACCGCCATTCAAGTTAGTATGACATGTTATGCCATAAACCGTTTAAATCTGAGTTTAAATCTCGACTCACATCGAGTGCCTGGAAGACGACGTTGGGGGCTTAAAACACCAAACACAGTCCGAGAAAGTGCTTTCTGCATGGCAACTCCGTGTGGATGACTGTGATTTCAACATCATATCCAACATACTGTCTGCAATATTGAAATAGCCTGTTTAATCTATGAGTAGAACCTACACAAAAGTCGTATAAAGATTGCATTGGTCAAAAATATGACTTTCATCTTGACAGCTGCGTTGCGTTTGTTCAGTAAAAAAAAATCTATTTTGATCATTATTACTACTATACAATTATAATAATAGAGATGGCATTTACCGCCTGTGTCCTGTACAGACACTGATACACTTGGAGTTATGCAATAACAACAAATCGTGCCAGTGAGCTAAATTTGTTCATACATTAGTGTAACATAATCTTTGAAGGGCAGATCATCTTCATTAGCTGGTTTTGTGCTACACTCTGTGATTTTCAACAGGGCAGATTCATTCTGCAAAACAACCCAGTATATATTCTATGACTCTGTGTAACTACGGTAATCATCACTTCAGGGATGCCCCATTTGGCTTAGATGAATACGTAGACTAGTTTATCTAAACTGCAAAGAGACAGTAGCTGATTTAATGATGTGTCAAGAGTTGACCTTTTGTCAGCATACCATATGCTTTTGACCGCTGAGTTAAGAAATGGGTCAATCTATTTTTAAGACAGGAAGTTTATAGACCTGCAACCAGAGTCCCTGACATACGTGTTTGTTTGTGATGAGACTGGTGTCGTGAAAATCCCAACACCAACGTTGTTACCAGGGCTGTGACCCCAGGTTCAGAAACAAAAATAGTTCTCACAGAAAGTGGGGACTAACCCTCTGATGGAGGCATACTGTATTTAAAGCCCCTAATGATGGCTGTTATACATTTGAGATATACAAGATAAACATGTACAACCTTAGACCCAGTTGGTGTTATGCCATAGCCAACTCACAAAAGCAATTTATCCCATTGACAGTCAAAATGTTCTACTTTCAGATGCTTGACACAACTTAATAAAATCCAACCAAACAAGACTTGTTAAGGCAAAAAATGCAGGGAACTCTGTTGAAGTTGTTGGAACTGCAACAACATGATATCATGGTGTGCCAGCTGTCCGTTACGCGTGTGAACTGAAGAAAAAAACTCTTAGGACTCTGTAAATGGGAAAGAAACAAAGAAAGTTCCATTATCTTTATGTATTTTTGTTACTATAATGGAGCTTTTTCACAGCAGACATTTTGACTTGTCATAGTAGGAAAAGCACAGCTGAAATTGATAACATTATGGCTCAATTCCATCAAGTGCCCCAGTAAGCTATTTCAGTGAGTCAGCGTGCACAATACCAGGGCCTCTCCTAAGTGGAATGCAGCCATCATTAATGGTTTTGAATACACCTGTGCTTTTCCTACTATGACATGTCAACATGTCTGCCGTGAAAAAGGTCTATTGCCACCGTTCATCATACCAACTGCTATAATTATTATGAATCGTACTTCCATTCCTGTCATTGTCTTTCCCACCTGGATGATTGCCTACACCCTGTCCTGATTAGTTTCACCTGTCCCTCATTATCCCTGATTAGTTTCACCTGTCCCTCATTATCCCTGATTAGTTCCACCTGTCCCTCATTATCCCTGATTAGTTTCACCTGTCCCTCATTGTGCTTTTCTCTCAAGTGGGTTTAGTCTGTGTGTTCCCTGTTCTCTGTGCAGGTTGGTCTTAGTACCTATGTATGGGGCGCCGATTGTAAACGGCTGGTTACACTTTTTTAGCTGATACATTTTCAACATTTAGCTCACTTTCCTCACATTTGAGACAGAAATGATATATATTATATCTAAATCTAAATGTTAAATCTAAATCTTAAATATATATCTAAATATTATATCTAAATCTAAATCTTAAATATATATATACATATTATATCTAAATCTAAAATGTATATCAAAATATATCTAAATCTAAATCTTAAATATATATATATCTAAATCTTAAATGTATATCTAAATATTATATCTAAATCTAAATCTTAAATATATATCTAAATCTAAATCTTAAATATATATCTAAATATTATATCTAAATCTAAATCTTAAATATATATCTAAATATTATATCTAAATCTAAATCTTAAATATATATCAAAATCTTAAATCTAAATGTTATATCTAAATGTGTCGCCAAGTGTAAAGCTAAATGTTTGGAAAATATTCAAATCCCCGAGGAAACCATGCCCACTGCAGTGGCTTCAAATCGCGCTGCGATCCTGCAGAGCAATAGCGGGACATTTTTTTAATCTTATGATGGACATGTGTTGTGATATTTAAACAAACGGTACATCAACGGCGAAATAAAAGCCTTGAGACCGCGGTCCATCTTACACTGGGGCGTTTCAGGATCAGCATTCCCCGGCCGCCACCAGCTGTCTCCCGTCACATTATGGAGCTTGTCAACTCCGAAGACTTTGAAGCAAATTGTCAATTTGGCATCGATTTTCACAAGACTGCCTATATTCGAAATCTAAACAGTTCATTTCTCGCCTAAAACGTTATCAGAAGTGACTTTAATGATGAATAAGATAGTGAAAATGGTTAAAAATGTCCCGCTATTGCTCTGCAGGATCGCAGCGCGATTGCAGTGGGCGTGGTTTCCTCGGGGATTTGAATATTTTCTAAACATTTAGCTTTACACTTGGCCAGACATTTAGATATAACATTTAGATTTAGATATATATTTAAGATTTAGATTTAGATATAATATTTAGATATATATTTAAGATTTAGATATATTAGATATATATTTAAGATTTAGATTTAAGATTTAGATATATATTTAAGATTTAGATATAACATTTAGATATATATTTAACATTTAGATATAGATTTAACATTTAGATTTAACATATATATATATATATATATATATATATATATATATATATATATATATATATATAATAAATAATTCCTGTCTCAAATGTGAGGAAAGTGAGATAAATGTTGAAAATGTATCAGCTAAAAAAGTGTAACCAGCCGTTTACAAATGTTGAACATGTATCAGCTAAAAAAGTGTAACCAGCCGTTTACAATCGGCGCCCCATACCTATGTGTCTAACATTCTAGCGATTATCTCTGTAGTTCATTTGTAAAAGAGTAGAAAGACGAATATCAACTAGAGGAAATTAAAAGACAAGGAAAGTAAGGAATCACCAAGCGCGCACACACACACATTAACTGAAGGAGTAAGGGCCGTTTTATGCTTGACGCGTTGGAGGTGGCGCGCGCATTCGTGACATCAAAATGACGTAATTTCCGGCCGGCGCGTCCGATTTTCAGCGCGCGAGCACAGGGCGCGCACCAGTCTATTTTTTATATATAAAATGGACACAGCGATCCCGCTGTTTTTGACGGAGACAAGTGAAGCCTATTACCATAGACAGTATACCAGCACTTTTCTATCGGTGATAGCCGAGCGTTACTGCGCAGCTGAAAACTGAGATTGCCGCCGTAGATGTGACGTGACCAACGTGTCTGAACGTTGTAAGTCTTCTGGTAGCTGTGCCAAGAGAAATCTCAATCATTCCGAATCTTGCAGAGACGGAGAGCGTAGGTATATGTAAGGAGATAACATAGGCACAGGCTAATTATTGCTAACTAAAATGCTAGTTAACATTAGCAATTAAACTAAACAGCTAATGTACGTCGAAACTGCCTGCGAGCTTCTCCTGTACTATACGGTAATTCCTGTACTATGCGACAGTAAGTCGCGTGGTTATGACACAATCGTTAGTCTATTTTTATAAAAACGTCTGCTACGGAGCCATAACGTGAGGTACAAGGTAATGGAGCCTTTTATACATTGTCGTGTTTCTTTAGAAATAAACGATGGTCAAATGAAATCTTTAAACGCTTCAGATGTAAAGTTATTGGCTGTCAAAGTGACGCCAAAATGAATGGCAGTGAATGGGATGCTAACGGGGGGTGATAGCTTATTAGCATCAAAATGGCGTGGCCATAGGAGGCTTTAGGGCCGTTTTATGCTTGACGCGTTGGAGGTGGCGAGCACAGGGCGCGCACCAGTCTATTTTTTTTCAAGTGGCCAGGCTTCTCTCCTCAGAGTGAAGCCTCCAATGGCGCCATTTTGATGCTAATAAGCCATCACCCCCCGTTAGCATCCCATTCATTGCCGTTCATTTTGGCGTCATTTTGACAGCCAATAACTTTACATATGAAGCGTTTCAAGACTTCATTTGTCCCTCGCATATTTCTAAAAAAACACGACAATGTATGAAAGGCTCCATTACCTTGTACCTCACGTTATGGCTCCGTAGCAGACGTTTTTATAAAAATAGGCTAACGATTGTGTCATAACCACGCAACTTACTGTCGCATAGTACAGGAATTACCGTATAGTACAGGAGAAGCTCGCAGGCAGTTTCGACATACATTAGTGGTTTTAGTTTTAATGTTAACTATCATTTAAGTTAGCAATACTTAGCCTGTGCCTATGTTATCTCCTTACATGTACCTACGCTCTCCGTCTCTGATAGATTGGGAATGATTGAGATTTCTCTTGGCACAGCTACCAGAAGACTTACAACTTGCAGACACGTTGGTCACGTCACATCTACGGCGGGAAGCTTGTCAAGGAAGGATCCTTGACATTGAGAAACGGCTAGTATATAAGGCCTGAATGAGCTCCTGGGAAACCGGATGCCAGGACTCGCCGACTGACTGCAAGTCTCTCTGGTTAACTTACCTGGTTAAGATGAGTTCTTTTTTTGTGAATGAAAGGCTTGATCTGACCAAGTAGCTCACTGAATCAAATCGAAGCATTGACGGCACTGTTGATGCCTGTTCTGCCGTTGTTTATCTTTTTCTTCTTCTTCTAGTCCTTAGAAAGAAAAACCATTCAAGCCATTCATCCAACAATAAGTTATTATAAAAAATATCAACAACACGAAAAACAAACCAGTCAAAATTTTGAGGGATCACGAATCTGGATCAACGCTTAATACTTCATGGTAGCCATGTAGTAAGAGAGTTAATGTGCACAAGCTGTCACAAGAGTGTACACAGCTTCATGTTACGTATCACTCTCTGTTTTGTCGGTATGGCCGGTTAGCTCAGTTGGTTAGAGCGTGGTGCTAATAACGCCAAGGTCGCGGGTTCGATCCCCGTACTGGCCACAAGTGTTTTTGTTTGGTGTTATACTAGTATACAACGTTTGTGCATTTTCAGGATAATCGCGAAATGTAGCGCAATCGCTGTCATCTTAAATTCCATTCACTTTGCGCAACAGAAACAAACTTCCAACTAGACACTGAACATGGCAGATTTTGAAGAAATTTGGATAGTGCAAAGACGGGCTTCCTTAGTTCATTCAGGGAATAATTGTAAAAAAAATTGAAATTAAATATACTTGCAGGAGTTGTGCCTCCTTCCCATACTTGATGTTCACGGAGGTTGCCAGGCTGAGACGGCAGCATCCACATGTTTCTAGATGCTTGTTTCACATAGCCAGACATTACTTCACAGCACAGCGGAATAGCTAACATTAGATATTGACAGTCATAAAAGCCCTGCTCACGGAGTTTGTAGCCAACTGACAGGCAAACTTTTGCGGCTTAGAATTACAGTAGGAACTACTAAAAACACAACAACCTCCCTGTGCTTCCATGGCTGTACTAACGTTACAGCTGTACCGAGCTGGGTTTACGTTTTTGCAGGTATATCTGGCAACCCGGCCTGGCTGTCAAACTTGGCAGTTGATACCAACACACAAAACAGAAATTCCATCAAGGAACGGAAATTACAAAAGGAGAAAATACTGGCATTAGCATTGTTGTCAGAAAAGATAGTATTTCAACTTAGCATGTTTCCTTCATATCTGATGACGCATTTGGGGACATGTTTGGATTTATTACAGTAAATATATTACATATTGGACCTTTTTTAACCTTTTTTTTCTTTTAAAGAATGTTTTACGGCATTTACTATCTAACTGGGACGTTTTGGGACCTAGCTAGTGTGGCAGGATTGCTGTAGACGAAATAACGTTATGCGACTGTAAATATTAATAATTAACTCATAACTATTAGTCTAGATTATGCGAGACTAGTGTACTATTAGTTCAATATAATGCTACTGATATGCATGGTTTTCATTACTAATCAGTATATAGGCCCTATGTGAACTAGCTAATCTATTTAACGATAGCGGAAAATATCTTTGTCAATAATACAATTATATCTATAGTAATTTTCAGTATTGACACGTGCATTTAAAATCAATACTCGTCGTTTGATCGTTCAATTGTACTGTACAGTACATTAAGTATAATACTAATGATTATTTTTAACGGAGGTTCCATGGTGTAATGGTTAGCACTCTGGACTCTGAATCCAGCGATCCGAGTTCAAATCTCGGTGGAACCTATCTTTTTAATGGTCCTTCCTTAAATTACGTGAAAACTTGAGCTGCACGTTTAATCTGTCCTTACGAGTTTTATTGAATAGCCTACCATGGAGTGAATATATATTAAATAAATATATATTTTCACACATTATGGATGGATGATTGATGTTTTCCCCTAAATAATATTTGCCATTACTTGTTCTTACTTTCCCCATAAACACTATTTACAGAGAAAAATCTATATCAGCATACTTGCAGTATTTTCAGTTAAATGTGTGATTGTTTTTATTCACCAGAAGAACACATATTTATACATTTTACTTTTTTATTTCGATTCACAAACTGCACCAGAGATCATATTTTTCCTTACAAAATACACTACTTTGCAAGCATAACTAAAATGTTCGTCTGCTAAATATTTAACGGTTAAAATACTTTCTTGAAACATACCTACCAACCTGTCAAATCGTTTGAGCCTTTTCATTGTTAAACAATTCTGTAAATACAAAAAAAAAAACATTTTCTGTACATTTCCTACCGCAGTCTGTTTCTACATCATCCACATCCAAATGGCTACAAACAAGAAGCAGGCTTGACGTTCTCAGCAAGAATCCAACACTTTGTAGTGTACTAAACCAAATTCTCAGCTATAGCAGGTAGGAATCATTTTAACCAGGAGAGGAGTCTTTATTGTGAAGAGCTGCTGCAGTGTCTGGCACTGCTGTAGATATGCACATATCCTACTGCAGCAGCTCAAGTGGACCCTTCCTTCATTTTTTATGTTTTTTCTTTGATTTTGCTGCCCCCCTCTGGTAGGAACTGGATCCTGTATTTCTGAGAGCAAGAAAAATAAGAATGTTCATTTAAAAACGCTTTGTGCAAAGTGTGCATCCCTCCTCAGTTGCTAACTGAAAAGACAACTAGTGCACCTACGTGGGAGCTTTGTCTGGTTTCTCCGGATGAAGTATGACCACTTCCTCCTCTTCGCTGTCAGATATCTCAACCACATCTGTAAATCAAAACACATTTCCATTTTTTTTCCAAAACAAAAAAAACATACTCACAGAATAATTATTACCTAATGTTTGGGCCTGTCAGCGTGCTAGTTTTACATCGAAGGGGTGGGTGGATAGGTAGGTAGGTAGGTAGGTAGGTACTTTATAGATCCCAACAGGAAATTCAAGATTTTATTCCTGTTTTCTTTTTCCTGTTTTTAACGCCTGCATTACAGTAAAGTGACGTAATTTTCTGAACTAACCAGACTTACTACCCGCTTTATTATTTGCCTTTACCCACTTAGTCATTATATTTACATCGTTGATGTTTTATTTATCTGAAATCTCATTGTGAAAATACTTTGTGAAAGCACCAATAGTCAACCCTACAATATCGACATTGAGGTATTTGGTCAAGAATATCGTGATATTTGATTTTCTCCATATCACCCAGCCCTATCCTACTTTTAAAACGTTTACTTGACATAAAGATATAAAAGAAAATGAATAACCTCCTCTGCTCTCCTTTTCATGCTGTTCTTCTTCCATCTTTGTTTCCTCCTGTTCTTCACCACTGTTGTCGTCGTCGTCGTCGTCGTCCTCCTCCTCCTCCTCCTCCTCCTCCTCCTCCAGTCCCCAAGTGTTACGCAGCCCCTGCCCTACCTGGCCCACACCTGGGACAGGCACCAGTGGGGAAGGCACCCTGGTATGTATGGTTAAGGAGCCACAGAGGATATAATATGGCAAAGTGACAGATTAAAAAAAGAAACGCCCGTGGTCCTGGTAGATACTGCTGTTATTCAGGCTCTGTAAAGGATACGTCTGAGGTGGGGCCTCGGCTTTCTGGACAATGTCATTGGCTCTGTCGGTCACATCCGTCATCTCCACTGGAGTCTCGTCCATTTTCAGTGCTGTGATCCGCTCCTGTGGCATGGACTCCGCAAAACCACACTTGCCACCCGCCTTCCTGGAAGAACGGAAAAATACAGCTCTTTGTATTATTTCTTCTGACAACACCAGGAGTTAAGATAGCCGTCAATATGTCCACCTCCACCGTTTTAATACTGTGTGTACTGTGGTAATGTGATGTCACTGCTCACCTCGCTTTCTTATCATTCTCCAGGGCTTTGCTGATGAGCTCCGTGATTTCAGAAACTTTGACGCTGGCTATTTTACTGCATCTCATAACCTTCGACACAACACACAAAATAAATTGGTATTTTTCTCATGTGAACTTTGTGTGTGTGTTTTGGCTAGATCTCCCAGCACACAGACATTTGTGAAGCTCTACATTGAAGTAAGAACATTATTGTTTTAAGAGAATTGACCTATATGGCTGCAAAAAACTAAAACAGTGCAGTATGATCTAGACTCCACTCACCTGCTCTTTAAGTAACATGATGCCCCCGCTGGACTGGATGGAGCAGATTTCTCTGTGTTTGTTCATGGCGATCATCAGCAAGCCATCCATCACCCGCTCCTCCCGTTCACAGGGGTCCACCAGCAGATAGGTTCTGTAGAAGAAAGCTCGGTGTGAGGAAGGATGATGTTCATCCAATGACTGGTGAGCTTGCATTGGTCTACTAGATACTTGTTATGTATGAAATTAATTAAAAGGTGCTCTAAGCGATGTCACGCATTTTTTAGGCTACAACATGTTGTCACATACAGCAAACATCTCCTCACTATCTGCTAGCTGCCTGTCCCCTGAACACACTGTAAAAAAACGTGATCTCTGTAGACAGCCCAGGCTCCACTGTGAACCTAACCTGGTCGGGAGCAGGTTTTCTTCAAGAAACCTCGAGTTTCTCTCAGACTCCTCCCTCTGACACAGCACTCTTTCATTTTCTCATTCATTCATTCAGTTTGTATCAGGCGCATTTTAGCACAGTTTATCTGCATCAATACAAAAAAACAGTGATTATAAAAAGTTTTTGTTCCGAACATGGCATTTCCTTGTGTCAACGATCCCATTGATGAAGAAGCTGTAGGCTATTCGTTAGTTAAACATGCGTCGGGAGATGATTTTGAGGCCCCGACTAATAGATGTATTTTCATTTGAGCGGTATTGTTTTTCTTCCCAGTATATCAGTTATGTAGCCTAAATAACCTTATCCATCCTCATATCACTAACGTCACCCATCCTGGACACGCTCTACATCCCAGCAGATTATTTGTGTCTCATTATGTTTTTTTGCAAACGGCAGTTTTCTTTACAACATACAGTAAAGCCACTGTAGGCTATACAGAGCCGTCAGAAGAGTGAGACTCGCTCTGAAACGTGTTTTAAACGTTTGTGTAGAGTTCCCTGGACACAAACCAATAAGAGTTATTAAAAAGAAAATGATTTGAAAATCATTTCTGTTAATGATGGGATTAGTAGTAGCTAGTTTATTTTCAACTGCAGGATTGCACCTAAATGAAATGATAGGTGTAGCCTACTACCATTCAAGTTTTCACCAGTAATATTATAAGTTACCTGTGATTAAATATGAAATGAATACACTATATTAGAGTTTACACATTGACTGGAGCAGCAATTTTCTCCCACACCAATTCTCACTAGTTTACTGCTACTGTTTTTTTATTTAAATACATGTTCAAACCATAGACAGTATATTATTAATATACAGTCTATGGTTCAAACTCGCTGTATGTGCGCATGAGTATTTCCGCCAACCCGTTTGTTTGTGGTTGTTACCATGGTGAATCGTAGTATCATGGCTCCATTCATGCTGCCTTTTTATTATGGTGGTGCACTCGCGTGAACCTACTCTGAGTTGATTGAACCAACTCAAATCAGCTGTTCTGGAATCGAAAACTCTGGGCTTCCCATCTCAGGGTAAATCAACTCAGACATCAGGGTTAGACTCAGTTTATTAAACAGACTGAAACAGACCCCTGCACCTCCAAACATAACAGTGTTCCAGCGCTGCAGCCAATAACCGAGTTGGTTGGTTGAGCCATCACCGCAGCAGCGTTGGCACTAGGGATGGGCATCCGATTAAATTTTCTTCGTCAATCGTCGGGAGAATTAACGCGACTATCGATTAATCATTCATATTTTTATTTTAAAATTAATTATTTATTTAACTTTTTATAAATTAAAAACAATGAAAATACAAAAATACAGCATGTTATTCCTCGATGAGATCTTAATTACAAGAAGAACAACTTGTGGTAGTTAAACTGGAAGTTAGGCTAAACTTGAAGATATATGCTGCGAGCCGGCGTTCTTAAACAGAGACCCTCGTTTGTTCCAAAATAATAAATAAAAAGAATCATGTTAAATAATAACTTAACCAAAAACATAATAATACTTAGATCTGACAGGTTTGGTCAAAATGTAACTCAAAACTATCCAAGACACGGACAAAGCCTAATAAAAAACAACCAGTAACTCACATAAAACTTCTGCACCAGTCTACTGGTTTTTGTTGAGAAAAATAAGCATGTTGACATGATCTGGGGTCAGACGCGACCGCTACCTGGTGACCGTCAGTCCAGCCGCCGAAAACACCCGCCGGCCGGGATGCACAGGTACCTCGGCGCTAACTTGGCCAGCCCGGGCCGGGGAACCTTATTCCGTTCTTCGTAGTGAGTTTCTACCAGTCTGGTGATGGTACGTCGTGACGGAATGTGACATGCTGGTTCCAATATCCATCTCAATGAACTTGCAGATCCCTTGGGTAATTTTCTCTGCTCGCTGTGCATCGCAGCTCCTCCGTGCTAACGCCGAGTTGATGCTAGGTTGAGACTGAGAGCAGGACGCACCGCCACCGACAAAGCAGGGTCGGACGTCTGATGCACGGATGTGGTACATCATATGTGGTACATTATTTGAGTCGTGGCCGTGTTGTACTTACACACGGCTTAGCAGTGTTTGCAGTGAACTAAGTAGTTTTTTAAATCAAAATGGTCCCACGCCACACTTCGCCGTGACCTCTTCATGATTACTTTTGAAATGGAAACTCGCAGGTAACTTTTTTGTTTAATACACTCAGTTGCCAGTTGATATGGCACTAGCTCAAAACTAATGCAGCAGTCCTGCAGTATATCCTTCCCTTGTGAAGTTTCTGTCTAGCTTTTGTTGAAACTGTTTTAGCGAGGTGTCGATTCAATTGTACGACTATGCTGTTGAGTTGGATTGTGCTATACTGACGGGTGTTTCTTTTATTTTGCCCACCTCATTCATATCAATGAGGGTAGGCTAAATCCATCCTCCAAAATGACCCCACAGTTGAATTAACAAGGGCAAATAAAACATTTTGGTACTTTGCACAGAAAAAGATTGGATGTGGTGTGGTGCCTTACCCTTGTTGGAAGAAGGAGAAGCTGACGCTGATGGGCATGTGGTAGATACTCAGAGGAATAGGGTCTCTCTCCTCTGGACTGTACTAAGAGCACAGGAATAAATACAAAGATTACAACCAACACACAGTATAAAAACAAACCGTTAAATGTAGAAAATAAATCGTTAGTGTAATTGTTTTTATTTTGATATAATGTGTTGACCATGAAATACAATAGTATTAATTTGGGATGCACTGATGCACTCAACTCATGACGATTTTAAGTCCACGTTACAATTTTCTCCCATGTTTTTTTTAACAGAATGAACAGCAGACAAATGACTGTAAAATATTCCTTTATTTCTATAAACTGTGCAAAACCACAGATATCGTATCGTATCAAAAGTGCAGTTAAAATTTTATCTGAAATAACAAAAAGGAATAATTATTTTTAAAACAAATCCCACATCAAAATAAAGATATTGTTTCAAATAAATGACATATAGTAACGTCGGAAGTCAAATAAGTGAAATCCTAAGTAGATTACACACAAAGGCCGTTTAAAAATTGCATCGCGATTCTTTTTTTAATTTTATTATTATCTCAATCGGTTGAAACCTCTACACATTGATTTTTAACCGATTCACGACACATGGATACATCCCTAGTATTTGTGATTAATCAGTGGCCACTTGAAGTAAAGCAGGAAAGTTCCCACATCATTGAGTATCATCCAAGACATCCAAATAACAGCAGTTTGGTGTTTGGAGTGTCAGGCTGAGTGAAGCAGAGACACCAGCTGCTGGCTTTGTTGCTGACTCACCACTGTGACGTCATCTCCCTGGATGCCGACATCAGGACGCCTGAAGTGGCACAGAGCGGTGATGGCAGCAATGCTGGCAGCATCCATCAGGTTCCCATCATGATTCAACATGTGGACATCCACTCTGATCTGCCACACCTGAACACAAACCCACGTCATCACCGAGCCTACACTGGATATGGTTAGTTTCTCTTTTTTTCTGTGTTCATGCGTGTATTTTACCTTTTCTCCAGACACCACACACAGGGACTCGGTATCAATGCACTTGGAGTTCCTCAAGCATCTCTCCAGCTGTCTGTTTAGCTTCACGGACAATTCGGACTGTCTGGAGAGAAAGAAAAGCCCACAGATGATTTACACTCTCTGCACAAACAGTTGGACTAAATGAACCATGCTTCAGATACAGTCCTAGTCTAATGTGTCTTTAACTCAATCAAAGAAACTCAAATTGTGTCACGTGACGAGAAATGTAGTGTGTAACATAATCCGTCAGATGTATTAGTAGGTAGTAAAGTACATACTTTATTTATTTATTTCAGGTTTATTTAACTGGGACAATGCACACTAATAATACATATAAAAATGTAAAATGTGCCAGAATTAGCCAAAAGGCTATTTTACATCGGCTGTCCCTGGACAGATCATACAATGTCACACCTAAAAAAATGAAAGGTTTATAATAGTACATACAGGTTTAGCCCAATACAAGTAAAATTGATTAGGAGTGTAACAAAATAAAAAGTTCAGCACATAAACAAGCACCATTGGACAATATCAACATCAACTCCAACACTCATATAAACACAACAATAAAAAAATAGCACAAGTGGCACAAACAGGCAGGACAGGAAAGACAAGATAGCAGCAATATTTAGTGTCTACATGTAATGTTGACAGTCCTGATTACCTGTTAGCCACTTCTTTAAGTTAAATTTAAAAGAAACGTAAGTTTTAAAATTCCTATGAGTTGGAATGAGGTTCTATTCACGAGCAGCCCTGACTGAAAAGGCTGTTTGGCCGAATACACTTTTCCTTAACAGGACAATGCAAACATAGTCTTGCATTGCCAGACCTTCCTCCAAAGTGCGGCGGAGGAGGGTCTGGCTAGTCCACACAGCAATCCAGGATGGGAGAAAAACGTGCTCTGGTTTTTTTTGGCATTTCTTTAAACCAATCACAATCATCTTGGGCGGTGCTAGGCACCGGATGGAGCCACGGTGCCGCTGCAAAATAGCTTCGGGAAGGAACTTGTTTTGGTGGAACATGTGTACGTTCAAAAGTAGTTTTAGTCGTGCAACAGAAAACTCAGATTGGACAGATAGTCTAGCTAGCTGTCTGGATTTACCCTGCAGAGATCTGAGGAGCAGTTAACCATAGTCCTCAGAAATCCACCGGAGTTTAAAATTCCAACACAAAGAAAGCAGACGGAAACGGACATCGGCCGAAAAGAGTGACATCTGGCGGAATTTCCGGCGGCACCTGAACTATCCCGGAAATGACATTGTTGATATATATACTAATACGAACATAATCTCCTTTGGGTTTTTTTCTCACCTGCCTGCTTCAAACGCCGGTGAGGCCATGGGTGACAGCTCGATGTTGAAGAACATGATTCCTTCGTTTGGTCGATTCTCTTTAGGAGTCACCAGCTCACCCGACACCTGGGCCATGACCCTGTGGAGTGCAGCACACTGGTATTCCATTATCACAAAAATATAACGAATAAATAAAACATGCATATGAATTTGGGTGCATTGCGTGGGCAGTGCACACTTTGACTCTGCACAACCATCAGTGCCTTGAAGACACATTGTTCATCCCATTAAACTTTAGTTTAAAGTGTATCATAAAATCCCGATGTTTTCCAAGATACCAGAATTGTCATGCGAACTTCTAGGGTAAATGTTTATGAATTGATGCACCAGACACCTTCCCATCTGATATAATGGCACAGTAAGGAAAAAAAAACACTATGTAGTTACAGAAAATACACTATATGAAGGTGTCACACTGTACAGGAAAAACAAAGTTAGAGATAGCTTTTTGGTTAATTAAGCAAAATTGAGGGGAAGATGTATGAGGAAGTTTAAACATTAACGGGGTAGAAAAAGCAAAACACTTTACACATATCTGGATTTTGCACCTGGTTTTTCCCAGATCCACAAAGCAGCATCCAAAGTCCGTCCCAAATGTGATCTTCATCTTCCTGTAGTCGTAGGTCTGTCGTCCATCCAGGCGCTGCAGTGAGAGGACAGGTGAACTAACGTTACTATGGGATGTATAGACCTTTTCAATGGAATTACATTGCTAGGCAACAGCCTGGCCCCTTGTTAACTTCCTGTCAGTTGATGCCATTCACATACACTGCAACAGGAAATCAACTTGGGTCCATTTAGAATGTTCATGTTTACATCTGTGAAAATGTCGGGCAGAAACCCACTGAAACATTTTTAATTTCCAATTGAACTGCAGTGGTTGGTATAAAAGTAACCTTACATATTACCGTTATGTAATTGATTGCAGAGAACGATTCTTTATTCTGTATTCTGAGTATTTTTTCCCCCTTTGTGGAACATCAATTTTGGCGTCAGTTTGACTTGTCAGTGCATCAACTTGACACAATGTTTAGAAACCAGCTCACCTTTTTCTCTTCGATGGCTTTGAGCAGGAAATCCCGCTCACAGTTAGACAGCGGCGTGTCCTTCATTTTGCGGGTTTGTAAGTGACTGCAGTTAGACTTCAATAATTTAGTTAACAATTGTAAAGTTACTGCCTCTACCCATGGATGTATTAAGAGAACTACCCCCGAAAGCATGCGGCCACCATCAACATTTTCTGAACTCTAACCCGGAAGTGCATACGACATGCCATAGTAAAGGTGGGGGGGAAATCTTTTTTTTTTTTTTACTTGTTTAGAATTATTGTACAATTTCTAATATGTTAGCCTATTTGTATTTATTTATTGCGAAGCAGATATCGTTGGCACTATGTCCGCTGAACATTGTTAGTAGAATATACTAAAAGTAAGCTTTTACTTTGAAATGCAGCTGCAGAGCGAATTTCTGATGCCTTAAAGTGCTTTTCGTGAACTCGTAATTTGGGGCTTTCAAAGTTGTAAATTGTAACAACGAGCACATTGCTGGAATATTTGCTGGGGTATTGAAATATGAATGGGTATCAATCATCATCAGCTTTCTTTTGTTGGATCCTGTAGCTAAGGTGTGGCTGTGTTTTGGAAGTGAATCTATTTTGTCCTGAGCATCATGCATATTATAAACAAAACTACAACTACATTATGCTCCATATAGAAACGACGGTTTAAGTGGTGGGGAAATTATTCTAGTAATTTACATAGCAAATGTAGTTTAGTCAAAACGTATTGCAAATTAGTAGAAACAGTAACAGTAAGAGTGTCTAATAGACTGAAGCAAAATGCCTCTAAGTAGTAGTCAACAGCTCCAGCATCGGTTAAACACCCAACTGGTATACAATGTGATCAGCATGAGTCTGTGCAGCATGTGCTGCTGGATTGTAGGGGCTATGAAATGGAAAGGAAGAAACTGAGATTAGCTAAAATAAGATTTACAGTAGAAAATTTATTTGGAGATGCAGCATGGGGAATGCGTGTTAATATTATTGAATATTTGAAGGAAACATTGCTGTTAGGGAGAATTTAAATAGTATATCCTAATTTTGTTGAGGTTTTTTCAAAGACAGTTTTTTTCTGCTAATCTACTGTTCCGCAATCCAGTCCGATAGGTGGCAGTAATGCACTTTAATTTGGTTGCCAACCGCCAATAAAAATCTGAAGAAGAATAAGCAGAAGAAGCTCCAGCATCGTCTCGCATATTATTTGTATTGTACAACTGACGGGGGCACGTGAAGGCACCATACACGCTCTCGTTCTGCACGTTATCGTCATCCTCTCTATCCGACACCCAACTGTACACGTCGGGCTTCGGTGATACTCTTTAGACACAGTGGCCCAAACGCACAAGATAATTCCGTTTTTTTTTCAAAGCGGAGAAACGGCGTTTATCGAGACATCATTTTCTCTGCCAATAACAAGAAGGCGCAAGGTTTGTTTGTGGGCGCTCATTCATTCTCTCCCTGTGCGACATCACAGCTACTCCAGCAAGCTAACAGTTGCTATCCATTAATTTCTGCTGTCTAACAAGACATTTTCGGCCACCCTTTACTTTTAAATGATTTTTTGCCGTTTGTGTTTCTAACGCCAGGGCATGCTTAATTTGTGGGCTCCTTGTATTCGAATATAGTACAAGCACATTAGTTTACTAGCTAAGCTTATGTTATGCTAACGTTTGCTGTTTATGATTGGCGCGCCGTCCAGTTAGCAAAGCAACGTTAGCTAGCGGAGCAGGTGCTGCAGCCAGAGCCATTCATCTAAAGGAGTTTGGACATTGCAGTGGTCGGTGGCAGCCATGTTAGCTCTAACGTTAGCTACAACCTAGTCCTACGAAATTTGATGTGTGCCGTTAGTTCCTAGATCTGTTTAGTAATACGCTTCTCTTACATAGTGATACAAATAGCTGGCACTGTTAAACGTGAACCAGAGGCTAAGGGATGTTAACCAACGTTAACCCAGTTACACTCGGACTAGCTAGGACTGTGTTAAGTTTTTATATACTGTCTTTGGTTAAATAGGAGGATTAAAGCTTAATGAGAAATAGAATTGGTTTTGTTGGACAAATTAAAATAAGTGTATGGCACATTTACTAGTACTTTATTAATGTGGTATGATCTTATATAACGTTAGCTGTGTCTTAACTCTGCTGCATGGCTTAGGTGTGTGATATTACCACTTTGCTAACTTGTAACTAGCTACATCTTTTAACATTTTATCAATATCAACATTATGATTGGCTTATTTTATTTGTGCTCTGCATGTGTCAAAATCAATCAATAAAACTGCTTTATTGATCCCAGGGATCAATACATCTGGTTAATCAGTATTATTTGGCTGTGTTTCGTTGCTTTGTGTTGCTTGCATGGCTACATGTACCAAATGGATATTGTTGCTGTATTATTCATGTTTTGCTGTTTACTGTTGCTTTGCATAGCTTGTTGTCTTCTGTCTGTAGATTTTGAACCATCACCTCATTGGTTTAGAAACATCGGCCAAACTGCAGTTGAAAATAAGCCAGCTGACTAACACTGACTGATTTAAAGAAATGTTGATTACTTCGCATTAAGACAGTGGCGGCTGTTCAGAGATGCCTTGTTAGACTTTGGCCACAACCAGATTCATCTTTAAGGGAGACTGTACCTATATTACTGTTGGATTGACAGCAGGAAGGATATTTTCATGATGTTGCTTCAATTCATTGGCAATTACTTGCTTGTTATGTCTGAATGCTGGGGTTGCATGAGCTCCACATTGCTGTTGTTAAATCCTGTCTGTGTTTAGTCAGCAAGAAAGGCTAAACTGATATGTTTCAAGAGGAGGAAAGGCCACAATTGGAATAAATGCCTGCGAGGAATGGTGAATTTTTAATTGTATTCTTTTTGGGGCATTTTATTTGATAATGATAGTGGAGAGAGACAGGACATGTGGGGAAAGAGAGTATGAGAAAGACATGCAGCAAACCAGCCGGCAATCGAAACAGGCTCGCTGTTCAGGCCACCCTAACCACTCGTCTATCGCCCAGCAATATTGAATTTCGCACTGTTTAATTTAAAATTGATGTATTAACCTTTTACGTCCCCTCAGAGTTGTAACCATTGCCCCAGTTCACTTTCCCTGACATATTTTATAAATGACATGTTATGTAGAACTGAAGGGTTGTGGGTAGATATATGGGATTTTTTAGACTGATTCAGTTGCATTGCTTGCTATCAGACCAAAGATGCAAATAAATGAGCAACATTTCAAAGCTTTTCAAGATAAGATGGCTCTTAATAGTGCTTCCGGTTTATCATCTCTCCCTTATGTGTATCATCTGATCACCCTGTGCTCTGATGTTAGCAAATGGAACAGCAGCAGTATGGGAATTAAGTTAACTAGGAATGAAGAGAAGCGTGCTGCTGTGCTGTCTGCAGTGATGCTTTTCAATTCCTGCTGCTCACAAAAGAGGGAGCAGGTGTGTCCTGATCAATAGATCATTGGGTGGTTGTTTGGTGTAACAGATATGTGAATTGTACAAGTGTTCAGCAGGGTTAGATTTCAAATGCATATTAGAACACACACAAATGGATGGATGTTTGGGACATATGAATCCAAAGAGGCTAGTTGTATACTACAGATTTCTGCTTATAAGGAGTCGTATCTTTCTGATTTATCTGGTGGGAATGTTACAGCACAGAAGTGGCAGACGTAAAGGTTTTGTGAGAAAAAATGGGAAATAGGGATGTGATCTGAGGATACAGTCTCTACTCTACCAAGAGCCTGGGTCTGTCTGAGGTTTCTTCCTAAAAGGGAGTTTTTCCTTGCCACTGTTGCACTAGTGCTTGCTCTTGGGGGATTTGTTGGGACCTACTCTATCTGTAAAGTGTCTTGAGATAACTCCTGTTATGATTTGATACTATAAATAAAATTGAATTGAATTGAACTCTCAAGTAGCACTGTGTACTAATGTGACCTCAATCTTTTTTTTAGTTTTTGTGTCTCACCCTCCTATCCCTCCATCCTTTTATGCACTAGTGTTGTCTATTTATATCATTGATGCTCCCCCCCCCCCCCCCCCACACACACACACACACACACACACCGCGTCTCTCCATAAATAACATCTCACACCTGCCTCTTCTCCCTCATCCTCCTATACCATGCCCTCCTCCAACCATGCTCATCTCTGATGCGCTTATCTCACACTCTGTTCCCCCTTCTGCTCTCGCAACACCCCCTCTCTACCCTCCCCCTATAGATGACGTTGGACAGGGGTTGGATGTGGCGCGTGCTACTCCTGTCCTCCCTGGCTGTGGCAGCTGTAGCGGCCCAGGAGAAACAGTTGGAAGTTGATGTTTCAGACATTGATGAAGATGTGGCGTTGGATGAGGAAGAATTAGAGGTTCTGATGGCAGACGAGGAAGATGAGGATGCGACGGTAATGGATGAAGACCACTATGACGAGACTGTCGACACAGCAAGTGGGAAGGCTGGCAAGGCTGAAATGGATGCAAATGTCTCTTTCCAGGTCAGGAATGGGTCGTAGGTTCAGCAAAGGTCACATGAGTTGCAAAGCTTTGGATGAAGGGGAAGTGGCCTCTAGGGAAAATGGCCTGTAGATCTACTTCTAATGTATGGGTTTTGTCCCCCAGGTGACATACAAGACTCCTGTTCCCACTGGAGATGTATACTTTGCAGAGACATTTGATGACGGAACACTGGACAGGTATAGCCTAATACATTTACCACCAAGGGCTGCTAAAAAAAAAATACAGCGTAAATCTTTGATGCCTGCTAGGATACATGAGCCTGCGATGTTATTGAGTGGCCAGGATAAACTTACACAATCATTGGTTGTAGTACGTTTGTGTTGAAGCTAAGAGTTTTGTGATGTTGATCCCCGCAGTTGGCAGCTGTCGAAAACGGTAAAGGGGGATGCCGATGATGACATCGCCAAATATGACGGTTTGTAATTTCAAACATTCTTCTATTGAACAAATTGAACATTGAATTGAATATATAAGGCACCACTAAAAAATGAATGATAGTTACATTTTAAAATGCGGTTTTCTACTGATAAAAAAATCTCAGTGTCTTTCGCGAGATGTCTCAGCCTTTCGGCGATATGTGTATTGCACCACTTAATATTGCGATGACGATAACAAAACGATATATTGTGCAGCCCTAAAACAGACTCGCTTTGGCAACATATTTTTTATTTATTTATACTTGTACAGTGTTTGCAATTTCCTGCTGACTGCACTAAAGCTGTCTCAAGCAGAGAGGCCATCCACACGAAGACGCGTTTTGATGCAAACGCACATTTTTTGCATCGTTTGGGCCAATTGTACGAATCCTGTAAACGCACTGCAAGCAAACGCACTTTTTTGAAACCTGGGGGCTGTTTCACAAAAGTAGAATTTATAAATCCAGGATAACCGATAAAGCGAGACTTGACCTAGTCTAATCTGTGCATCTGAGGAGGAACGACTAGGTCGAGTCAGGCTGAAGTAATTCGGATAGATGCGCTTTCACGGCTTTCCTTAACAGACCGCGAGGCCGATCACAGATTTACTGATACTTCAATGGAGAATATGCATTGTTCATACTTGATACAGAGTGAGCAGCAGCTTCTTGTAGAGAAGTATGATAATGTGAAGCACATTTGTAAAAAAAAGAAACACGGCCGCTGTAATGAAACAGCGAGAGACAGCCTGGCAGACGATCGCGGACCGACTGAATGCGTAAGCAGCATATATATATATATATATATATATATATATATATATATATATATATATATATATATATATATATATATATATATATATATATATATATATATATATATATATTAGGGCTGTCAAATGATTAAAATTTTTAATCAAATTAATCAGAATTTTCAGTGGATTAATCACTATTTGCAATTACACCTGAATCCTAACCATTTTTTTTCTGAAATGCATACCAAAAGATACTAGTGCTGTCAAGCAATTAAAATATTTAATCGCATTAATGTCATAGTTAACTCGCTATTAATCGCAATTAATCGCACATTTTTATCTATTCTAAATGTCCCTTGATTTCTTTTTGTCCCATTATATTTTCTCATTTTAATTAGCTTATCAGCATGGAAAAGTAGATTGGCTTGCTTTGTGACTGTTTTTTTATTGAAAACAACATTGTCATATACGTTATGTTCAATTTCACACTAACATTCACACTTGGATCTAATAATCTGTCACATAATGTAACGCTGTTACCTCGATGTTCCATTGCAGATAGTACTGCAGATAGTCCTGCAGGTAATACTACAGGTAGTACTGCCTCATTTGTTTCTCTCACTGACTGTAGAGTCACTACTCGCTCGCTCTGAAGATAATTGCCGTCACGAGCCTACAAGCTACGCGGCTAGCAAGCTAAAACCGGCCGAGGCTTGTGTCTGTTTTGTTTGCAGTCTGCGAAATTACAAGACCCGCCCTTCAATCACTACTATTGGCCAGGCGTCGAAGGTAACGTAACTCCATTTGTTCAGGTCCTATCCCCTGACCAATCCACTATCCTCACCACTCGCGGTGAAATGCCTAAACCAAACCAATCAGCTGCTTCGTAGGGCGGGACATGGTGTGGCCATAGACAGTTAAAGAAGTGGACTAACAGATCCCGTTGCTCTCTCTATGTCATAGGTCACTAACAGGCGGACCGCGGTCCGGATCCGGACCCAGAAGCCGTCCCATACGGACCCGGACCAAAACAAAAGATTATGAATTAAAACCTGACGGGGCGCTTCTATTTTAATATGCACAGCTTTTGTAGTCTTTACGGTACTCGTTTTGTGAATGAGGAAACTCACCGACCAATTGCATGTGAGTTAAGCGATCCCACGTGATACCACTCAGCCAATGAAGTCTTTGCATTCCTGGCGGTAAACATTGGGACTCTACAGTGCAGACAGATGAGAGTTTTAGAGGAAGGTTACCAAGGAAAAGAAAGTCGGATTAAAAAGATAGCGATACATGTAGAAAACAAAGGGAGCGAAAGCAGACGAATGAGACGGAGAAAGGGAGAGATACAGACGAGTGAGACGGAGAAAGCTGAGGGAAATACGAGTGAGACGGAGAAAGCTGAGGAAAATACGAGTGAGACGGAGAAAGGGAGCGAAACAGACGAGTGAGACGGAGAAAGGGAGAGATACAGACGAGTGAGACGGAGAAAGTTGACAAAAATATGAGTGAGACGGAGAAAGGGAGCGAAACAGACGAGTGAGGCAAAAAAAGGGTAACAGTTAGAGAAAATAAGGAACAAATGGCACTCTCCAAAAAAAGAAAAGTGGACAATGAAAACAGAGCATTTAATCCAGAATGGACAGACTCATTTCTGTTCATACTTCCCAATGGGAGCACTAAACCAGTGTGTCTCATATGTGCAGAAACGGTGGCACTTATTAAAAGTGGCAATGTGAAACGCCATTATGAGACAAAACATAAAGGTTTTGAACAAACGTACCCACTCAAATCTGAATTGAGATCACTGAAAGTAAGTAGTCTCAGAGCCCAATATGACCAGTCCACCAGGATCCTGAGCAACACATTCACTGCCCAACAACGTGCTCTTGAGTGTTCCCTCAGAGTTTCTTGGATTTTGGGTAAACACAAAAAGCCATTTACAGATGGAGGGGTTGTCAAAGAATGCATGAGTGCAGTAGCTGAAACACTACTTGAGGGAAAACAAAAAAATGAGCTTTGTGATAAAATAAAGCAAATTCCCATGTCAGCATCATCTGCCACAAAGAAAAGTGAAATATTAACTCAGGATGTGCTAACCCAGCTAGATGAAGCCATGCATAAGGCACCATGTGTAGGCTTAGCTGTGGATGAGTCCACTGACATATGTGACAATGCTCAGCTGTTAGTGTTTGCCAGGTTTTTCAACACAGACCAGAAAACATTCTGTGAAGACATGTTAGGTGTCACTCCCCTTCAGACCAGTACAAGAGGAGAGGATATCTACCTGGCCATTAAGGAGATGTTAACAAAAAGAGGAATAGAGCCAAAACAAGTGGTTTCAATAACCACAGATGGAGCCCCTTCTATGATAGGGAAAGAAAAAGGAGCTGTAGCAAGACTGAAAGGGGACAATCCTGAGCTTTTATCTTACCATTGCATCATTCATCAATCTGTCCTCTGTGCCTCCCTGTCAGATGAGCATGCTGAGGTGATGAATACAATGATGAAAATGATAAATTTTCTCAGGGCATCCTCTTCCTACCAGCATCGCGTGCTTAGGGAATTCCTCAGAGAAGTTGATGCCAATGCTGATGATCTTTTGCTGCACAACAATGTGAGATGGCTCAGCAAAGGCAGGGTGCTAGAGCGCTTTTGGTCCATCAGGAGGGAATTAGCATCTTTTTTGGCAGAGCTAAGCAGTCAGAAGGCAACACAGTTTTCTCTCTTTTTAGAAAATGAGAAATGGATGGATAATGTGGCCTTTTTGGTTGACATCACGTCACATCTGAATGAACTGAATTTGAGGCTACAGGGCAAGGACAATTCAATTTGTGAACTGATGACAGCTGTTCGCTCCTTTCAGAGGAAACTTGAAGTGTTCAAGGAAGACCTGCAGGGAGACTGTGTACACTTCCCAGCAGTGCAGGAACAGGTTCAGGGACAGAGAGATTTGTCTTCTTTTGTTGATTTTATTGATAAGCTGATTGTAAACTTCAGCAACCGTTTTGACAGCTTCAGCTTTGGAGAGCAGCTCACCATGTTCATTCAGAACCCATTTCTGATCACAGATGTCAGGGGGTTCTCAAAGGAAGTCACACAGCACTTTAAATGGGTAAATGCTGGGTCTCTCCAGATGCAATTGGTTGATCTCCAAGCAGATGTGGCCCTGAAAGAGCAGTTTGTAAGAACTGACCCTTCCACTTTCTGGCTCCAAATGGTTCCTGAGACTGCTTTCCCGGGTCTGAGGAAAGTAGCCCTATACATCTTGACCATGTTCGGCTCCACATACAACTGCGAGGCAGCTTTCTCCACAATGAACATAATTAAAACTAAATATCGTTCCAGGCTCACCAACGAGCACCTTCACATGTGTATGAGAATGGCCCTGACTCCATTCAAGCCCAGGTTTAAAATTCTGGCAAGACAGGCTAAAGCTCAATTCTCTCACTGAGCAAAAACATGGGGAGTGGGATATGAGGGGAAGAAAGTGATACTCTAAAACTGTTCAATTGTCAAGATCTGTTGAGATTTATTATTTGTAAAATTGGTTGAGACTGTTGAGTCAAGATGTGAAACAGAAAAGGGGAAATTCAAACTTTTCCTCCCTTTATATTATTTTTCTGAAGTTAAGCACTTTTTTTAAAAATGCACAATTTTCACATTTTATTTATTTTCTCTTATTTTGACATGCAGCCCTAGTTTTATTTAGTTAATTAATGAGAGCACATTGTACATATCTACAGTCATACATATATGTTCAGTAGGGCTGCCCCTCTTAGTCGATTAGTCGACTAATCGGTGGTTTTGGTCTTAGTCGACTAAGATTTCTTTAGTCGACTAAGTCATTTTTTATGCTTATTCATGCTTAATTACTCATTTCCAAGTAACTTATGAGAACATTTCTGGTGAACACGAGATTTAAAGTGGTGCTTTTGCAGGATTAATTTCGGAGAAACTCAGTTTTACAGATGGTTAATTAACTACATTTATATTGCGCTTTTCTAGTCTTGCACAGCTCTGTCGGTTAAATCAACTAATCGATTAGTCGACAAACTCATATAAGTGTTAGTCGACTAAGAATATCTTTAGTCGAGGACGGCCCTAATGTTCAGTTCTATGTTACGTGATAATAAATATTGTCAACAAGTTTTTGAATTGTACTGAATTAATTTGATTAGACGGTCAGTTATTGATTACATTCAGAACTACTAGGCTACTTAAATATATATACCACTAAATTGTTAGACATTATGATCGTCTGGACCTTTGCTTCAAAACATTTTCTCTAACTGGACCTTTTTTAAATTTTGTTGAATACCCCTGCTCTATGTGTTACTCGTGCGTTAAAACAATTATCGGCATTAAAATGGGTTTGCGTTAACGCCGTTAATAACGCGTTAAACTGACAGCCCTAATATATATATATATATATATATATATATATATATATATATATATATATAACTGACCACTGCTCTGAATTAAGACCATCATAATCATACCATTCAAGGATTAGGCTACTATCATTTGCACAAATTAACAGTTGTACTCTTTGTCTTAAAAGTAAGCAGAAGATAATGTTCTTCAGGAAATTTACCATGAAGATCCATTTTCTACAACGCTACAATATGATGCGTAGGCTAAATATCTCTCTCACTCTGTTTCTCCATCTCTCTCATGGGCTAAAATATAAATTTCATAAGTCATATTAACTTCCACTGCTCGCTTTTAATGCAAAGTGTACAACTGTTCGTTTTTTAACTCATTGAATAGTTTCAGTTAAGAGCAGTAGTTCATAAATGTATATTTTTAGACTATCATTCAGTCGGTCAGCTGTTATCTGACACGCTTTTTCTCACTGTTTTTTTTTGTTTCCTTCTTTACATATTATATGTTTTGCTCCCTCATATATATACGGAGATAGAAAAGAAAGACACTGAAGAAATTGGACTCTAAAATCTAGAAACTATAAAGATAATTAACTGATAAATATAATGCACACTGTAAACATGAATGTAACAGAGTAGGATATTTATCAGTTATTGCCCCCCCAGCAAAATATAAGGTAAAAAACATTGGGTTGTCCTCGGCCTGTTGTTACATGAATGTACAGTAGTCTACAACACTATATAGTTATTGGTTCAGTGAACTGAGACTATAATTTGACAGGATTGTACAATTAGGATAGGTTTTTATAATTGTACAATTCTCCCAAATTATAGTCCCAGTTTACTGGACAACACAAAGTGTGTGCTAAGAATGCCATTTTATTGAATCCTTTACTGTTAAAGAATACAAAAAACATCAACTAAAATAATTGAAGGTGCATTGGTCCACTATAGAAACACACATGTACAGCACTTTATATATTGCCCTTAGTAACTGACTTAATTTAAAACACATTTGGCAACTTTATCAGCCTTTTCTAATTATCTCAACTGTCATAATATATTCACCAAACTTCTAACAACAATATGAACAGCAGTCTTCATACAGCAATATAACAGTAGCAACGCCTGTCACTTTACTAATTATGAAAAATAATGGTCACAACTTTAAATAATAACAGTACTTAAATGAACAGCAATATGCACCTGTTGTATTTTAATGCAGGCTGATAATAAGGTAAAACCACTGCTGAGTGAACAAAAAAGGCAGCAGGATTAATAAATCCTGGCTGTTAGCCTGGTCAGGAGCAGGCTGGCTGTACAGAATAAATCTCCATGGTAACTTAGGTGCCTCTGCTTTTGTGAAACCGAGTCAAGGCTAAATTGAGCCAGGATAACTGGAAAATCCCGGCTTAATCCCTTATCTTGGTTTTGTGAAATACCCCTCTGGTCCCAGGGTGAATAAAAAAACGGCTCACGTATCGATGATGTCATCGCCACACACCTCAGCCTCACAGCTGACTGCCTTCAACCCAGCTGACGGCTCTAGCAGGGACGCAATGCTGTTTATAAAGTGGAAGTAGACAATTTATCAACTAGCTAGCTAATCTGTCTGTCTATCAACTCCTTGAATGGATTATAGTAACTTTTAGCAGGGTTTATTGTAGAATGGCCACTGCAAGAAAAACGTGTAGCTAGATTATCAAAAAGACATCGGATCATTGATGTTTGTGTGACTGCCGATGTTAGCTAGCAGAGCTAACGTTAGCTCTGCTAGCTAGCTAGCGCGCTGCAATCACGTCCGATAGCAGACAGAATTGCAAAATAAAAAGCAATCCAACAGCACATTATACAATGTAAACAAAGATGTTTTCTTGCGGTGGCCTTTATATAATGAGCAGTGGTGAAAGTTATTAAAGTCTAGTCAATATTAAAGTAGGGATGTAACGATATCAAAATTTCACGGTACGATATAATTTCGATATTGACCTCACGGTTCGATATTTATTGCGATATTGTGGAAAAGCTCACGGTATTGTTAAATAGCTCACGATAGTGTTTGTGATGATAATATCGAAAAAATACTGATATTCTGCTTTTGCCAGTCAACAGGCAATTTATTGTTGTATTTATGGATCATAACAACATAAAACGCTGATCACATAGTGCTTTTAAAGTGCAAGTTGTAGTCAGGAACATCAATATTCTGTATAGTAATATTTGGTTGCATAACTGATTCTTTTGTGCAATGTTCAAGCTAAAAAGCAACTAGAGCAATTGTAAACAATAGGGAATAAGCTGTCTAGTTTGTAAAATGTAACTCTGCATTTCCCATTCACTCGTCAAAACATGTGCCGTAATAGTGATGTAACTGTGAGTCGCTCTGGAAGTCCACCCATCAGTGGTAATAGCAATGCACTCAGACTGTTTAAGGTTCAACATGACACGTTCTTTTGTCTCACGGTAAAGAGCAGGGAACACAGTTTGACTAAAATGAGCCCGCGACGGCATTTGATAATT
This sequence comes from Gymnocephalus cernua, assembly GCA_023631565.1. NCBI lineage: Eukaryota > Metazoa > Chordata > Actinopteri > Perciformes > Percidae > Gymnocephalus > Gymnocephalus cernua. Next base: position 11,515,955 of record CM042427.1, on the reverse strand, counting down.
CGGCTCAAGCTTGGCCACTAACCTTTTAAATCCTTTGCCATCTACTGCAGAAAAGGGACGTAAATCACACGCTATGTATTCCGCGATGTACCTCGTGATTTCTTGAGCCCTTGCGCTGTTGTGTGGCATAGTTGTTGAAAATGCCTCCTTCAGGGTTTTTTGACCGGAAAGGACTTTCTTTGTGAGAGAATCTGCAAACTTTTCGGGATGATGGGTCGTCAGATGACTTTGCATGTTGCTTGTGTTTCCAGTGTTGTATCGCAGTTTACTGTGGCAGTGCTTGCACATAGTCCATTGTCTGTCCACCACCTTCTCTCCTTTTGCGTTTTTTGACACGGCGAAACCAAAATGTTTCCAGACATCTGATTTAAAAGCTGCAGGGGCTGGCACAATCTCAACTTCGGGGTTGTTGTTTTCATCCTTACAAGTATCGCTGTCGGCCATGCTGGCTTGCTGTGAGCTTGTGTGGACAGCGTGCAGCGTGCAATCCTATTGGCTTAACAACGGTTGTTGTGACGACGCAGCGCAAAGGATCATGGGCTATGTAGTTAACAATGATTTGTTCCGCGGGACTGTGTTTATTCCTCTTGCTTTTTGACGGACACCTGTCCTTTTAATATTGTAACCCAACCACGACGATATCGAGACACGTTTACCACCGCAATAGCGCGATATCGTTACATCCCTATATTAAAGTCTAGGTAGTTATGTTATGAACGGAAGTGGAAGTGACTGAAGACTGCTCTTGTTCTCCGTTTTTGGTTAATTTCTGTAGCAATAACAGCCTACAGGCCTGGAATATGAAGTAGCGTGTTGAGTCATTTACAAATGGATCCGTTTGGACACAACTTTTCTTGAAACGAATCCAGGGAAGACGGGATGCGTTTGTATCAAAACGTCTTTGTGTGGACATGGCCAGAGGCTCTGCAACCACACCATGACCATGACAGTAAATGTTGAATGTCTCCATTCTGGCTGCAGGGAAGTGGGCTGTGGAGCAGCTGAAGGAGAACAAAGTTCCAGGAGACCAGGGTCTGGTGCTCAAGTCCCGGGCCAAACACCACGCTATCGCCGCAATGCTGAACAAACCCTTTGTCTTCAAGGATGAACCTCTGGTCATACAGTGAGTTTAAACGTGCACATACGTGCACTCTCATTTTTGTTCATGTAAGTCGACTTTTAACATGAGCTACAGTGGTTGTATAAGTCAGTGATAAAAATCGGTTCTCTACATTTTACAGTTAATAAAACTATGTGAAATAATGTGACCGGACTTGTTACATTGCTCTGTTTGTGTTCTGGTTGCAGGTATGAGGTGAATTTCCAGAATGGTATCGACTGTGGTGGAGCATACATCAAACTGCTTACAGACACTGGCAATCTCAATCTGGTTGGTATACATGTTGTAATTCTACCTTACTCCATTTATAAACTGTAGAGTTTTGATGTATACAGGCCAATTGTTAGCCATTTATATCCAAATCATCTTGCAGTGGAGCAACTACTTAGGTTATCTTTTTTAGTATTAGTGGAAACAGAATCCAAAACCTTCAGCGCATTCCTTCTCTGTCTTGTGTACATGTGGTAGACTTGGGTAAAGGTTGTCCACATTTAAACTAAATGGACTTAACTCTATTTACTCTTTAAATGAAACTCTTGTTTCTACTGCACCATAGGAGCAATTCCATGACCGTACGCCCTACACTCTCATGTTTGGACCAGACAAGTGTGGCGAGGACTACAAGCTGCACTTCATCTTCCGCCACCAGAATCCTCTGAACAAAGACATGGAGGAGAAGCACGCCAAGAGGGCTGATGTCGACCTCAAGAAGTTCTACACTGACAAGAAGACTCACCTCTACACTTTGGGTACAGAGACAATTTCGAAACGAGAATATATATCTTCTTATATCTGTCTGGCACATATCTTTTATATGTAATACCTTACATACCACACTGGAGCTCAATAACTTCAATTTCACATGTAGCTGCATATCCTTCTGTGCTTTTATAAAACTAGGTCAGCCGATTGCTTGGCCTGTGGTATTGCTGCTTGTAGAATTAATCAAAACCAAATTGTAGCCGGTTCAACTCTGAGATTTTTCTCGCATTGCACAGGCTCTGAAGGAATAATCTTCGAGGTTACGCTGCATCTGCTGATGTGCAGGTTACCTTCCCCCCAAACACGGACACACATATACAGATATGTCACGCTTTATAAAATAGATAGCTTGCTTATAAGTGGCATCACGCTCTGTCTGCACTTGTTTGCTTTGCATGTGTGGGATTCTGAAACGTTCTTAAATTCGGGAATTGTCGTTTGTTTATTCAAAGACAGTCCAAAGTAGTGCTACTTTGCACATTTTTGTGGGTCTGAGGTGTGTTTCACACTTTAGCTGCCAAAGCTCCGCTCCAGGAGTGGCCAGCGGCTAGAGTGGCAAAAGTCAATGTGTGCTTCTTTTACCTATACATTTAACGATATCTCATTTCTAATCCATACAACGTCAAACTTGGCACTGCACTTACTCGTGCCCGTAGCAAGACACTTGTCAATTTTGATTGAACGGTTCGAGAGATATGCGCTTAACACCCACACACACAGACAGACGTTCCTGCAATTTATAGATAGATGTGCATTTCTTATTTTGTTCACATATTCATTCAGCATTTTCCCCTATTGTCAGTCCTGAACCCAGACAACAGTTACGAAATGCTCATCGACCAGTCCAGTGTGAGCCGCGGCAGCCTGCTGCACGACGTGGTGCCTCCAGTCAACCCAGCCAAAGAGATAGACGATCCAAATGACTCCAAGCCGGAGGACTGGGACGAGAAGGCCAAGATTCCTGACCCCGAGGCTACCAAGCCTGATGACTGGTGACTACAACCCCCATACTACTGGAGTAGAAAGTACAAATTTTGATGCAGACAGGATATGTTTAAATGTTTGGGCCTCAGCGACCTAGTTATTACCCTCTCTCTCTCTCTCTCTCTCTGTCTCTGTCTCTGTCTGTCTGTGTCTCTGTCTCTCGTTTGTTTGTTTGTCTGTCTGTCTGTCTGTCTCTCTCTGTGTCTCAGGGATGAAGATGCTCCAGCAAAGATTGACGACCCTGATGCTTTGAAGCCAGAGGGTTGGCTGGACGACGAACCAGACTTTGTCGCCGACTCTAATGCTGAGAAACCAGAAGACTGGTAAAAAAAAAATAAACGCGTTCACCAAACACAACCCATGATGTTACAGTGAGGAAATGACCCAGCCTGACAGCTCACCACTGTGTGTAGGGAGGAGGAGATGGATGGGGAGTGGGAGGCCCCACAGGTTCCTAACCCAGCCTGTGAGACGGCCCCCGGCTGTGGGGAGTGGAAGCGTCCCCAGATCAACAACCCTCAGTACAAGGGCAAGTGGAAAGCCCCTCTGGTGGACAATCCCAACTATCAGGTAACTATAACCAAACCCAGGTACTGCCAGGCTGCGTTGGGTTTATTAGAGCTTTATTTACTACATGGGTCAGAGAAATCAAACTTACACACTGGTATCTGATCAGTCCATTTCTCTTATTTATTGTTCCTAGCTATTTTTTTTTTCTTCTTTAAATGAATGATGAGGTGCACACTAGAGCAAGACCAAGAGTTTACTCTCTATGTTACTTTCAACACCTCTAGTCTGTCCTGTTGGAGATGCTACTGTATGTTTGTGCACTATCTTGATTGTTTTCTTCTACAATCTTTGTCTTCTCCCAAGGGAGTCTGGAAGCCGCGTAAAATCGATAACCCGGACTATTTTGAGGACTTGCAGCCGTTCAGGATGGCACCTTTCAAGGCCGTGGGCTTGGAATTGTGGTCCATGACCTCGGATATCTACTTTGACAACTTCATTATCACCTCTCACAAGGAGGTGGCCGACCGCTGGGCCTCTGACAGCTGGGGGCTGAAGAAACTGGTGGCCAGCGCTAACGAGGTCAGTGGGATGTTGTGTAAGGGCATCAGGACCATAGAGCAGCGCCCTAACAGACTCTCACATTGTCACTATGTGCATATAATTTACCACAGGGCTGTCAGTTTGTGTGAGTTAAAAGGCTGACAAAGGCTCACTATTTGCCCTCTGGTCCCTTGTCTTTCCTCGCCCCTCAATTCCACCAGCCGGGGATTTTTGCTCAGCTGATGATGGCAGCAGAGGAGCGACCGTGGCTCTGGGTGATCTACATACTGACGGTTGGCCTGCCCATAGGCCTGGCTGTGCTCTTCTGCTGGCCAAAGGTACTGTGAAGCTAATGAGTCATTTATGGTACGTTTCTGATCCCTGATTTATGCAGCAGCACACCCTCTAATCCTGACAGTGATTAGAGCTGTAACAATTCAAAACTTTGCTTTACAATTGATTGTCTCAGAATGAATTGCGATTAACAATATAATTGTCTCTTTCAGTAAAAAGTAATTTATTTTGAATGAATCCCAGGATACATATTTGGGTTCTATCACTGTTATGTGACCCAGATAATGTAGTAACACAGGTACACAGCCTATGAAGTAAACCACACCTCTTTATTATCATAAAAACATTGGCTTTTTTTCTTAAATGAACATAAAACTGACAATTACCATCAACATTCATACCCCTTAGCACCTAATGCAGCTGATGTTAGCAATGAATTGCGGTTAAACAAAGAAACGGCAATTATGTAAAAAATTAAATAAAAAAAAAATAAAAACAGAAAAGAAAAAAAAGAAATAGCGATTATACAATGATGTAATCATTGTTACAGGCCTAACTGTGATCTCCGGTTTGTGTCCTAGAAGTCAGACGACGACTATGTGTACAAGAAGGTGGATCCTCCCCGTGCTGACATAGAAGAGGAGGACGAGGAGGACGAAGAAGAGGAGGCAGCAGCAGACGAGGAAGACAAAGCAGCCGAGGCTACACACGGAGCAGCAGCTGCAGGTTAGAGGGCCAAACGCAGGACATCACACACTCTTCTGCATCGATCAGTGTTGTACTTTTTCTGCCACATTGAGTCGTGTTTTCCACGTCCTCACTGTCCTCACCTTTACTCTACTGCTCTCCAAAGCAACAGAAGAGGCTGCGGAGGAGGACGATGAGGAGGAGGAGGATGAAGCCGATGTGGGAGGGGACAATCTAGAGGGGGATGATGACGAGGAGGAAGAAGAAGAAGAGGAAGAGGAGGAGGAGGGAGAAGAGGAGAGCAAAGCTCCTGAGAGAATATTAGAAGAGCAGGTTGGTGTCTTTGTGAGTTGTTCTTACCCACAGCAGCATGAGCTCATGCTGTTGGTAGATGATATCTGGGGGTTCATGTTCACTCTCGGAATTAATACTTGGAACCAGATCCTCTGATTTAACCACCTTCTGTTTCTTCATTTTATCCAACATTCATCTGCTTCAGGATCATAATTGTTGTGTTTGTATGTTTTAGTTTAATTGTTTAAAGGAATTAACTCATTTAATACAATTTGAATTTCTGAAGCCTTAAATACAGGCAGAAACACTGACTCTCCTTTTTCGATGCGTCTTTAAAGCTCCCCCAGTAACAAAATGTATTGCTAATGCAAAACTTCACAGAGATATACGCGCTAATAAAATAAGACTATTGATAATGGTTACAGGAACTAAAGTAAAATAAAAATCCTTTTTAATTTAAAACTGTTTATAAATCAGGGTTTATAATTCTTCGCCTTAAAGGAGAACTCCGGCCAATTTTTACGTTAATCTTGCTAAATACAACTATGCGAGACCTGTCTATAGCAAAAACAATTATGGTGCGTTCTTTTTGCCTCGCAACTCGTATTTTACGAGGTCAAAGCCGTAAACACGCCCCCTGACCTCGTATTTACGAGTTCGGAACTCGTACATCCACCGAGGTACCCGAGCTGAAAGTCCAACATGGCTGCCCCCTGTATCGACAGTTGTGAAAGCTGTAGTAACATAGTTATAAGCACTTCTGT